>CP092720.1:13142078-13588562 GCA_030273425.1 Microplitis manilae | reverse complement strand
CCCTTTGTTGCTATACAGACTCAGCCTATCAGGGTCTACTACTCTCAGCAAATAGGTTTTTGCCTGGCTGGAAGGTAGCCAAAAATCTGAGCGAAGCATGAACCACACGGATCGTCCGTTCGGATGTTCTGACAAGGAATCGGTAATTTTAGCGAATGCTGCAAACCACACAAAAAGAATGCTCAACATCATAGCGTAGAGAAAGAGGTATACTACATAACACAAGTGGTAGGAAGAAACTGTGGAAATGGAAAAAGGCAATGAGAAAGGAGAAAAAGAGAGGGATTTAAAACAAGACAGGCTAACGCACAACCACGATCCACTAGCTACCATCAGCCAACTCGAATCCCGACAAAGTGTAATTCGCGACCTCATATCTTTTTCTCTTCTACCGTAGCATCTCTTTTTCATAATACTTTATCACTTGAATTATGAAAAAGGACATAAAATAATGGTTTAGAAGTTGTCGAGCATTTTTTACTACTATTCCCATCCGACAATTTATTTTCCATTCATCCCTTAAAGAGACTTGGAATTGTAACGATCGGTACACCTGAATCACCACTCCACCATACTTAGATTTAAGAGTTTCTTTTTTTGCAAATTATTAAATTAAAATCAATCTGGGTAATTTAAAGCACATCCAAAATAATGATATAATAATATCATGTAAGAACAAATACATGTGTGTGTGTGAGCGTATTTACACGTATATCGCTTTATACACATGTGATCATCTAAATCATTTTGGGTTTGCTATAAATTTCTATCGAAATAATGTGTGAAAACGACTGGTCAAGTTAAAAAATAAGAGAGAAAAGGAGAATAAGAGTAACTACACTGATAGAAGGATTTTTTAATATTTAATAAGCCGTATTAACTGTTAATGAATGATTTTTTACTATGAGATGATTTAATAAATATTTATGAACAGTTAATAAATCATTTATTAAAGACAATTTATTAACTATTAATAAATATTCGTTAATTGTTAATAAATATTTATTAACTGTTAATAAATCATTTATTAAAAAAGTTTAAAATAGAAAATAAGCATAAAGGCTTTATTTTGACACTTTTTGTAACCTCAGAACTTTAATAAATAATAGAATTGAATTACATGAGTAGATTTATAGTTTTCTTATGGAAAATATAGACAAAATGAAATGAATCATAAAAAAATAGTTGTAATAAATTACAGTTTTTTTTTGCGGTGAAAATTATTAGGGTAATATAAATTGTAAGAAGTTAAAATGTAAATTAGAAATATTCATAATTAATGTTCGTTTGATTAAAATTTTTTTATTTTGTTTTATCAACAAATATGCAAAAAATTATAACAGGGCTAAGCTGTTACTCTGGTCGCCCTTAAATGACCTTTTTAAGGGCGCCACTGGAAGTGACAACGGCCTCCTAGAGCCGGATCTTAGATCGTCAGGGTCGGTGTAATTTGTTTAATTGTAAGAGAAGGATGAGGAAGGATAATTTATAAATAATTTAATTATTTCCAATTAACAATTTATACCTTTATTTTATTTAATAACCTTTTAACCTTTTATCCTTATAAACCTTTCTACCTTTATAAATCTTATACTTTATATAAACCTTAAGACCTTATAACCTTATTACCTAATAAATTTTTATACCTTATACTTTTATACCTTATTTTAATTGACCCGCAATATTTCACTTAAAACCTAATTCATTATTTAACCCGCAATATTTTATTTGTTAAAATTGGCCGACTACCTTTGGCATTTTTCACACTCACACACACACAATTGTTGCCAACTACCTTTGGACTTTCATCACACTCACACTCTCTGTTAAAAATCGCTTCATCCTCACGATACTTAATAACTACAAATTTTTCATTAAAACCTAACTCACTAATTTTAACATAATGTTTCACCCGAAATTTTAATAAATTAATTAATTTGAAGAGTGTAAATAATTATTAATTAATTTATTATTTAAACTAAATTTTCCTTTATCAATTTATTCCTTTCACTTTTATTACCGATTAATTTTATACCAATAACCGAAACTTATTTTTTTCTCAGTACATTTTTTCAACACATTACTAAACTATTCAAACTCGAAGTTCCGCCATTATTATTCACTCAACTTACCGCGTGTCCTTTTAGCTAATTTTATTGTCACAATAATTATTTTTTTCCATTTACTTAATTTCTTTAATTATTTATTTTGTTTAATTACTTAAATTTCCGGACTTTCAATTTATTAATTTATCCTTGACCTTGACCACTAATCCTTTTTATAACTTTTGTCAAGACAGTTTATCCTTCATTAATTTTATAATTAATTAATTGGTTTATTCCTAAATTTACTTATAATTAATTAATTTTTATGACTAGAAATGATGACTAGATTCAAAGGTTCCGGTATGTGAATTTCACGATCCACCTGGAAACTTCTAGAATATTTCCGGCGACCTGCCTGGAAATATTTATCTACGTAAAAGCTCCGGCTACCTGCCTGGAGTTTATTAATTGATTATTTTTATATAATTTAATTCCAGTTGAATTTATTAATTTTACTTGACGAGTTTATTTAATTTACGAACGCTAAGACGCGACGCTACCAGACGTATGACTAAGTATTAAATAAAATTTTCCGGCTTCCTGCCTGGAATAATTTTAAAGAAATACCTTTACAACAATTAACTTTTCGGGTTCCTTTCTCGTCGTTGTGTTCGTCTTGGTCTCGTCCTGGTCTGGTCTGGTAATCGTGAATTTTCCGTCTCGTTCCAGTAATTCTGTCCTGGTCTCAATTTACTCCTAGCCCTCTCAATCTCCTCCTGAACCTCAATCTCTTTCACCTGTTTAATCAGACGCAATCAGTAATATTCGTATGAGATACCGACTACCCGCCTGGTATCTAATAAAAGATTTTAACAATTTAATTATCGCTTGGTTCCACAATAAAACACAAGCTCTCGATTAATTAATTTTACCTGATATAATATTCAGCGTCTACTTGTCGGCGTCTGGTATGGCGTCTTATGATAGCGTTTCCTCAGCTGTTGAACTTCTCCTCTGGACTGGACTAGGTCCGTTCGGTCCGGTCGTTCCGGTTACTAATGTCGATTTACGTTCCGGTCCCAGTTTATAATTACTCGCACCCCTCTCACTTCGGACTACTACTTAGTTCAAATTGGGGAATGAGATCCGAGCAGTGGAAATTTTCACTTCCGGACGACAAGTCGTATCATAGGTTTTATTTTGACTAAACTTGAACGCGGTAAATTCAAATTTACCCCGTTACAAAATATAACATGTATGATGGTAAATGAATATTTACATAAATATATCTTAAATTAAGTCACGACGAGAAACAACATGAACTCTGCTAGATGTAACATCCCAGATAGGAATCGCCAAGGCTGACCATAGGCCGAACCTTGGCCGTGTTGTCACTTGCCAAGCTTCGGCAGCTGACCATTAGCCCAAGCCTCGGCCAGGGCTTGGCCCAATCGTTTGATTACGTTAAACCAAGTCTTGGCAGCTAACCATTGGCCCAAGTCTAGATCGAGGCTTGGTCCATTGGTTTCATTAAATTAAGCCGAGCCTTGGGTAGAGACCATTGGCCCGAGCCTCGGCCAGGACCAGGCCCAATAGTTTAATTTTTGTTAAATTAAGCCTTGGCCGCTGACCATTGGCCCAAGGATTGGCCGAGGCTGGGTCCGATAGTTTAGTTTTTGTCAAGCCGAGCCTTGGCAGCTGACCATTGGCCAATGCTTTAGCCTGGATTAAATTTTACTTAATATTAAAATTACCCAGGTAGGAATCGCCAAGGCTGACAACAGGCCGAGTCTTGGCCCTGTTGTTACTTGCCAAGCTTCGGCAGCTGACCATTGGCCCAAGCCTCGGCCAGGGCTTGATCCAATGATTTGATTACGTTAAGCCAAGTCTTGGCAGCTAACCATTGGCCCAAGTCTAGGCCGAGGCTTGGTCTATTGGTTTCATTAAATTAAGCCGAGCCTTGGGTAGTGACCATTGGCCTGAGCCTCGGCCTGGGTCCAATTATAATTTAATAGTAAAATTACCAACTTTACATGTATCTATATATATGTATATAGAGAAGACCAGGCCATAACCGTCTACCGAGTATACGATTAATGTCAATAATTTTCATTTAATTAGTTATTGCTATGTAGAAAACTTTAGTTAACATGAAATTTTTATTTTTGGCGGGCGAAATGGGGTACCCTGTAAAAAAGTTGAAAAAAAAAAATTCTGAAAGTTGATCAAATTTCATTAAATTCAAAATTTTTGTATGTAATATACATAAAGAAAAATTACATTTCACATCATTGGTTTAATAAATTGTTTCTCTTCGATTATCTTACTTACTAATTTTTTTATTTAATAGAAAACAATTCTATACTTTTTATTTGTCATTATTATGAACCCAAGAAACGTGTTTTTTGATTTTTTAGATTACAGATTATTTTGCATTATTTCAAAAATTTTATCAATTAAAAAATAAAATATTATTTTCGAATATTTTTAGTGGTCGAATTTGCCTCGGCTATGGAGAATCAGCCGAAAAATGGATCAATATATTAAATTTTTTTTAATATGACGATAAAAATATGAATCATTTTTTCAGAATTTTCGGATGGTCCATATTGCCCCAGGTGTCATGCGTAGGCCTAAAAATGCATCAGACAATTTTAAGTTCATTAAATAAAACTACATTTCACCTCATCTTTACAATCTAATATTTTTGAATTAAATTGTATTTAAATAATTTAACAAGCAAAAAAATCATAATCATCTGGACATCAGATTTAGCACAGTAGATAGCGTCCCAGCCTAGTAATCAGAAGGATCTCAGTTCGAACCCCGGTAGTTCCTGAATAATTTTATTCGTTATTTCCCATTAATTCAGTAATTAGTTAATTACCCTCTAATGTAATGTCGATAAAAGTGTGATCAAACTTTTTTTTAATTATATTTATTAATTTAAATAACAATATTTTAGATCGAGCATTGGGTGAGCCGTGGATTTTTCGCTCCCCAAGGTTTGATCGAGGCTTGATTTCTTGTTTCCCAAGCCTTGGCCGAGGCTCAATTTTATTCGTACTTTTTACTAAATGCTCAAACTAAAATATTATTATTTTATAATATATATCTCTATATATATTTATAATATATATCTATTTATAATATATATCATAAAATATAATTATTCAATAAAAAAACCAATTCTATATTTTTTATTTGTCATTATTTTAAACCCAAAAGACGTATTTTTTGATTTTTCAGATTACACATTATTTTGCACTTTCAAAAATTTTATCAATTAAGAAATAAAATATTCTTTTCGAATATTGTTAGTGGCCAAATTTGCCCCAGCTATAGAGAATCAGCCGAAGTATATGACTGGTTACTGTGAAAATAGTTGACATTAATATCCAAAACAGTACTCAGCCCTGTTCAGACATTAACGGTTACTACATTCATATATGTCTCTTAACTATTCTTAACAGTAGAGCTCTATAATTGAAATCTGTCAAGGGTCGATTATTTAAATTTTTCAGGTTATTATTCATATGTGTGTATAGATAGAGATAGAATTGCGTAACCCTGGTAGGAAGGAACCATTGGACAAGGTTCGGACCAGGCATTGGCCAGTCGTTATGCCAGAGTTCCGAGCCTTGGCACCAGCCTTGGCTAAGCATTGGGCCAAGGATTGGCCCAGGCCTAGGATGATAACAATGTCCCCAAGCCTTGGCAAACAAAAAAACTAGGCTTGGGCCAAGCCTTAGGAAATGAAAAATTGAGCCTCGGCCAAGGCTTGGGAAATAAAAAATCAAGCCTCGATCAAACCTTGGGGAGCAAAAAATCCACGGCTCACCCAATGCTCGATCTAAAATATTGTTATTTATATTAATAAATATAATTAAAAAAAAGTTTGATCACACTTTTATCGACATTACATTAGAGGGTAATTAACTAATTACTGAATTAATGGGAAATAACGAATAAAATTATTCAGGAACTACCGGGGTTCGAACTGAGATCCTTCTGATTACTAGGCTGGGACGCTATCCACTGTGCTAAATCTGATGTCCAGATGATTATGATTTTTTTGCTTGTTAAATTATTTAAATACAATTTAATTCAAAAATATTAGATTGTAAAGATGAGGTGAAATGTAGTTTTATTTAATGAACTTAACACTGTCTGATGCATTTTTAGGCCTACGCATGACACCTGGGGCAATATGGACCATCCGAAAATTCTGAAAAAATGATTCATATTTTTATCGTCAAATTAAAAAAAATTTAATATATTGATCCATTTTTCGGCTGATTCTCCATAGCCGGGGCAAATTCGACCACTAAAAATATTCAAAAATAATATTTTATTTTTTAATTGATAAAATTTTTGAAATAATGCAAAATAATCTGTAATCTAAAAAATCAAAAAACACGTTTCTTGGGTTAATAAAAATGACAAATAAAAAGTATAGAATTGTTTTCTATTAAATAAAAAAATTAGTAAGTAAGATAATCGAAGAGAAACAATTTATTAAACCAATGATGTGAAATGTAATTTTTCTTTATGTATATTACATACAAAAATTTTGAATTTAATGAAATTTGATCAACTTTCAAAAATTTTTTTTTTCAACTTTTTTACAGGGTACCCCATTTCGCCCGCCAAAAATAAAAATTTCATGTTAACTAAAGTTTTCTACATAGCAATAACTAATTACATGAAAATTATTGATATTAATCGTATACTCGGTAGACGGTTATGGCCTGGTCTTCTCTATATACATATATATAGATACATGTAAAGTTGATAATTTTACTATTAAATTATAATTGGACCCAGGCTGAGGCATTGGCCAATGGTCAGCTGCCAAGGCTCAATTTGACAAAAATTAAACTATCGGGCCTAGCTCTGGCCGAGGCTCAGGCCAATGGTCACTACCCAAGGCTCGGCTTAATTTAATGAAACCAATAGACCAAGCCTCGGCCTAGACTTGGGCCAATGGTTAGCTGCCAAGACTTGGCTTAACGTAATCAAATCATTGGATCAAGCCCTGGCTGAGGCTTGGGCCAATGGTCAGCTGCCGAAGCTTGGCAAGTAACAACAGGGCCAAGACTCGGCCTGTTGTCAGCCTTGGCAATTCCTACCTGGGTAATTTTAATATTAAGTAAGATTTAATCCAGGCTGAAGCATTGGCCAATGGTCAGCTGCCAAGACTTGGTTTCACGTAATCAAACGATTGGGCCAAGCTCTGGCCGAGGCTTGGGCTAATGGTCAGCTGCCGAAGCTTGGCAAGTGACAACACGGCCAAGGTTCGGCCTATGGTCAGCCTTGGCGATTCCTATCTGGGCAGTTGTAAATCGAATAAAAAAAAATAGACTCTTATAAATTGTTTAAAAAATTAAGCCTAGAGTATTTACTTTTATTTGTACACAAAGTTGGACAAAATAAATGTTCCAAAATAATGAGGAATGCAATATCAATTATTTTTTCTTCAATAAAATTTTGTATTTTTATTGAAACAATCGATTTTATAATTCTTTCAGGTTTATTATTTTTTTATAGCGAGCATTATATTTTTTAGCTAGTATATTATTTTTATCAATAAGCATAATTTAATTTTTCATACTTCAGAAAAGTTCAGTTTATGACAGCTTGTTACAACTGTTCTTAAAAATTATTTTTGGTCCTCAACTCATAACTGATAAAATTTTTTCCAACCCTGGTAGGAAGGGACCATTGGACAAGGCTCGGACCAGGCATTGGCCAGTCGTCATGCCAGAGTTCCGAGCCTTGGCACCAGCCTTGGCTAAGCATTGGGCCAAGGATTGGTCCAGGCCTAGGATGATAACAATGTCCCCAAGCCTTGGCAAACAAAAAAACTAGGCTTGGGCCAAGCCTTAGGAAACGAAAAATTGAGCCTCGGCCAAGGCTTGGGAAACAAAAAACCAAGCCTCGGTCAAACCTCGGGGAGCAAAAAATCCACGGCTCACCCAATGCTCGATCTAAAATATTATTATTTAAATTAATAAATATAATTAAAAAAAGTTTGATCACACTTTTATCGACATTACATTAGAGGGTAATTAACTAATTACTGAATTAATGGGAAATAACGAATAAAATTATTTGGGGGCTACCGGGGTTCGAACTGAGATCCTTCTGATTACTAGGCTGGGACGCTATCCACTGTGCTAAATCTGATGTTCAGATAATTATGATTTTTTTGCTTGTTAAATTGTTTAAATACAATTTAATTCAAAAATATTAGATCGTAAAGATGAGATGAAATGTAGTTTTATTTAATGAACTTAAAATTGTCTGATGCATTTTTAGGCCTACGCATGACACCTGGGGCAAAATGGACCATCCGAAAATTCTGAAAAAATGATTCATATTTTTATCGTTAAATTAAAAAAATTTAATATATTAATCCATTTTTCGGCTGATTCTCTATAGCCGGGGCAAATTCGGTCACTAAAAATATTCGGAAATAATATTTCATTTTTTAATTGATAAAATTTTTGAAATAATGCAAAATAATCTGTAATCTAAAAAATCAAAAATCACGTTTCTTGGGTTCATAATAATGACAAATAAAAAGTATAGAATTGTTTTTTTTTTTATTAAATAAAAAAATTAGTAAGTAAGATAATCGAGGAGAAACAATTTATTAAAACAATGATGTGAAATGTAATTTTTCTTTATGTATATTACATACAAAAATTTTGAATTTAATGAAATTTGATCAACTTTCAAAAATTTTTTTTTTAACTTTTTTAAAGGGTACCCCATTTTGCTCGCCAAAAATAAAAATTTCATGTTAACTAAAGTTTTCTACATAGCAATAACTAATTAAATGAAAATTATTGATATTAATCGTATACTCGGTAGACGGTTATGCCCTGGTCTTCTCTATATACATATATATAGATACATGTAAAGTTGATAATTTTACTATTAAAATATAATTTAACCCAGGCTGAGGCATTGGCCAATGGTCAGCTGCCAAGGCTCGGCTTGACAAAAATTAAACTATCGGACCCAGCCTGGGCCGATCCTTGGGCCAATGGTCAGCAGCCAAGGCTCAATTTGACAAAAATTAAACTATCGGGCCTAGCCCTGGCCGAGGCTCAGACCAATGGTCACTACTCAAGGCTCGGCTTAATTTAATGAAACCAATGGGCCAAGTCTCGGCCTAGACTTGGGCCAATGGTTAGCTGCCAAGACTTGGCTTAACGTAATCAAACCATTGGATCAAGCCCTGGCCGAGGCTTGGGCCAATGGTCAGCTGCCGAAGCTTGGCAAGTGACAACAGGGCCAAGACTCGGCTTATTGTCAGCCTTGGCGATTCCTACCTGGGAACTTGAAAAAGAATACTGCTACATGTGATTATATATTGTCTAATATAATCATAGTATATAAATAGAAAATTAAAAAAATGAATGTCATTATTAATAAAAAAAAAAAAAAAAATTGGACTAAAAAAAAAAATTTTTGGATACGATTGCTTATTATTTTTTATTCTTATATATATATATACACTAGTCCCAAAAATTAAAGGATAGAAAAAAAATTCGAAATTTTTGGGTGATTTTCAACATGCTGTAACTCGGTGAAAAATGATCTTAGAGTAAAAATAAAACAAGCAAATTGTAGCCTCAAGTTTCTAGTTTTCATATCTGGACCTCAAATATTTTTATCATGCTTGGTTCCGGAGTAATCTTAAGAAAACTGACGAAAAAAAAATTTTCAAAATTTTGGCTCGTCTTTCAACAAGACTATGGGCTTCAATAAATTTTTTTGAATAATCTCACCTCATGACTCTTTTAAAAAATTTTATGCCCTTCAATTTGGCGGGCTTAAAAAGTCTCTACATCAAGTTGGCGCCGAGTTATCATTGATCAAAGCAAAAAAGTCCATTTTGGCTTTGATAATCAATAACTCCGGACGTATTGGTCGTACAGAGAATAGAAGTAGGGTTTTGAAAACTGGAAAACATTCTCTATAAGACAAAATTAGTTGCTTTTGATAAAAAAATTTTTTTTGAAGCGATAATGTTTATTAAAAAATAGGTTTAAATTCGCATATTTAAGGAAATTCGGAAATCTTGCTATAACTTTGGATATAATGGATGAACAAAGGATATCGTCGTTTTTTTTTCAACCTCGAAGTGTCATGAAAAAACCCTTAAAATTTCAAAGCGCTGCGATTTTTCTTTCTACGTGTCCCGAAGCTTTAAATTTATCGATTTTGCCAAAACTCTCCATAATTGGTAGTTTCTCGGTTTTTGGTCATTTTTTCGATTTCAAAATGTTTTTTCCACCAGAAATCTTGATTTCTTTGATCAAAAAGATTGATTTTCGAAAAAAATCGAAAAAAAAAAAAATTTTTTAAAAAACTTTTTTTTTTTCAAAATTTTTTTTTTTCAAAAATTTTTTTTTTCCAAAATTGTTTTTTTTCGTTGTATTCGCGATGATTTATCATTGTCAAAAAAAATTCCTCAATTTTTTTTTACCGCCCGCATTAGTGTTTCCGAAAGCGTACCACGTGGAGATTGCACGGTCGAATTTACGCTTCTTACACACATACCGACAGTAAAAAAAAATTGAGGAATTTTTTTTTGGCAATGATAAATCATCGCGAATACAACGAAAAAAAACAATTTTGGAAAAAAAAATTTTTGAAAAAAAAAAATTTTGAAAAAAAAAAAATTTTTTTTTAAATTTTTTTTTTTTCGATAGTCAATCTTTTTGATCAAAGAAATCAAGATTTCGAGTGACAAAAACATTTGGAAATCGAAAAAATGACAAAAAACCGAGAAACTCCCAATTATGGAGATTTTTGGCGAAATCGATAAATTTGAAGCTACGACACACTAAGAAAGAAAAATCGCAGCGCTTTGAAATTTTTAGGGTTTTTTCATGACACTTCGAGGTTGAAAAAAAACGACGATATCCTTTGTTCTTCCATTATATCCCAAGTTATAACAAGATTTCCGAATATCCTTAAATATGCGAATTTAGACCTATTTTTTAAAAAACATTATCGCTTCAAAAAAATTTTTTTTATCAAAAGCAACTAATTTTGTCTTATAGAGAATGTTTTCCAGTTTTTAAAACCCTACTTCCATTCTCTGTACGACCAATACGTTTGGAGTTATTGATTATCAAAGCCAAAATGGACTTTTTTGCTTTGATCAATGATAACTCGGGGCCAACTTGACGTAGAGACTTTTTGAGCCCACCAAATTGAAGGGCATAAGATTTCCTAAAAGTGTCCTAAGGTCAGATTATCGAAAAAAATTTATTGAAGCCCATAGTCTTGTTGAAAGACGAGCCAAAATTTTGAAAATTTTTTTTTCGTCAGTTTTCTTAAGATTACTCCGGGACCGAACATGATAAAAATATTTGAGGTCCAGATATGAAAACTAGAAACTTGAGGCTACAATTTGCTTTTTTTTATTTTTACTTTACGATTGTTTTTCACCGAGTTACAGCATGTTGAAAATCACCCAAAAATTTCGAATTTTTTGTCTATCCTTTAATTTTTGGGACTAGTGTATATATATATATGGGGTATTCCACGCCAAATCGACCACTTTTGACCCCGACCCCTTTCGATTTGGTTGAAAATTTGTTTTCCTTTTCTACCCCATTAAAATCATTGTTCAGAAAATTTTCAAATTTTTTTACCCAACCAAAAAACAGTTATGAGTTTTACAAAAATAAGGCTTTTATTTTTTTAAATAGCTATTACTTCTTCCAAAATTGACTAATAGGGACTTTTTTTTTCAAAATTTTTGTTTTTGAATGTACTTTTCAGAAAAAAATACAAGAAAATTTTAAGATAATAAACTCTATGAAATTTTCGGCTTTTTTGAGAAAAACCGCCATTTTGTTAAAGTTCGTCATTTTAAATTTTTTTTTTTTTAATTTTTCAAAAAAAACTTCAATTAATTCTATAATTTTTCCCGCCAATCCGAGAGTTGGCCGACTTTTCCTTCTATTTTTATTTATCAATTGAAAAAAAAAATTTTGCCCTGTTGGGCTTTTTTTACAAAACATCACTCTGGAAATTTTTGAGAGTTTAATGAAAAAAAAAAATTGCCCTCTAGTTTATTTTTGACCAAGTCACAGGCTTTTGAAATAACGATGTGCGTTAGACTTATTTTTCGAAATCCGTGACTTGGTCAAAAATAAACTAAAGGGCAATTTTTTTTTCATTTTCTTTGTTTTCAGGTGTAGTTTTAAAAAAAAAATTACAATACAATTATTTATAGGTATCTTCTATTTTTTTCTCACTTTTTTTAAAAAATCCGAATTCTCTCGAAGGTTACCAGTTTCAATTAATTTTTCGTCTCAATTTTTCAAACTCTGAAGCCGTTGATAAACTCTCTAAAATTTCCAGAGTGATGTTTTGTAAAATAAGCCCGACTGGGCAAAATTTTTTTTTCAATTGATAAATAAAAATAGAAGGAAAAGTCGGCCCACTCTCGGATTGGCGGGAAAAATTGTAGAATTAATTGAAGTTTTTTTTGAAAAATTAAAAAAAAAAAAAAATAAAAATGACGAACTTTAACAAAATGGCGGTTTTTCTCAATAAAGCCGAAAATTTCATAGAGTTTATTATCTTAAAATTTTCTTGTATTTTTTTCTGAAAAGTACATTCAAAAACAAAAATTTTGAAAAAAAAAGTCCCCATTAGTCAATTTTGGAAGAAGTAATAGCTATTTAAAAAAATAAAAGCCTTATTTTTGTAAAACTCATAACTTTTTTTTTGGTTGGGTAAAAAAATTTGAAAATTTTCTGAAAAATGATTTTAATGGGGTAGAAAAGGAAAACAAATTTTCAACCAAATCGAAAGGGGTCGGGGTCAAAAGTGGTCGATTTGGCGTGGAATACCCCATATACCCGTGAAAAAATTTTCTGATATGGCCTGATATGGCCTGATTTGGGCGGTTCATATCAGGCCTGATATGGAAATTGGCCATATCAGACAATATATGTACAGATAAGATTTGATATGTTCTGATATAGACATATCAAACTATATATAGTGAGATTAACATTGTTATCTCGGGAACTAAATTTATAGATAATTTTATGAAATTGTGTATAACTTTGTAAAGTTGTATATCCAATAATTGTCATAAAAAAAAAAAAAAAAAAAAAAGAAAAAAAATTCCAGTCAGGTCATGGGTTCGAACCCGAGTACTTCTGATTCCAAGTCTGATCTATTAACCACTCTGCCAAATCACAAACTTGATATGTAAGGTTGATTATATCTATTTGGATAAAAATAAAACTAAGAAAATTAAAGACATCAGATAAATGATTGATTTGGTAACTTGTATTTTATTCAATTGTATTATTTACAGAGTAACGGGCCCATTAACGGTATACCCACCGGTAACGGGGCAAGAACTACTTCTTTTGGTAAAAGAAAGAAAAAAAGAAGTTAAAGATTGTTAATCTTACATGGAGAAAAATGTTGGCTCAAAACCTACCAATTTCTATTATGCTGTCGACCAAACTTGAAACAGGAAGGAAAACATGCAAAAAATTACTATGCTCATACGAAAGATTATTATGCTCGTACGAAAAATTATTATGCTCATACGAAAAATTACTATTCCGCATCATAATTATTATAATGTGTGAAAGTAATTGCAATTACATCTCATCGATAAGTTTCTCTCGCGTAGTAAGTATTACGATACAGCATACTAATTTTTTGTATGAGAATAATAATTTTTTGGATGCATCCCTTCCTGTTTCAAGTTCAGTCGACAGCATAATAAAAATTGGTAGATTTCGAGCCAACATTTTTCTCCGCGTAATTAAACATTTTTTAATTTGAAATCTCAATTTTTAAAATTTAAATTCATTACGAAAATTTGAAATTCTCTCAGATATTTAAAAATTGATCTCGATAGCTTATTGGAAAAATTTTCAACAAAGTTTGTATACTTTATACTATTAATAAATGCGGTAAATTAAACTATTTAACAGACTTCATAAGATTTTATGAATCATTATAAAATCGGTTTTTCCGGACAATGTTACGTTATTTGGTCATTTCTGAATTATTTTATCAAACGTATGTAGACGGAAAACTTGAAAAAACTAGTATATGTGCCCATATCAGGGCATATCAAGCCATATCAAACCTGATCAAGATTTTTTTTGACAAGCATATTAAAATATATATACCCTTATCAATTTATATCAGGTCATATCAAGACATATAAAAAAACTTATATACAAGCATATCAAGTCAGATCAAGACATATCAAATCTGATATCGACATATCAAGTTGATATGGACATATCAAGTTGATATGGCTTGATATGGCCAATTTTTATATCAGACTATATCAGAATATATTAAAATTTATATATGGGCATATCAGATCATATCAAATAAATTTTTTTATTTTATGAGGATTTTGAGGCCCACGCAAAATTTTTTTAATACCAATTTAGCCCTCAATTATGTAAAATCGCCCGTAAGGACAACATTGAGGCCTAAAATGGAATTACTTTCTACACAGTTCTCAATCTCCAAAGTTTCACTTGTCGCTCGAAAACCTTACGTAGTATTTTGTGGTCCGAACTGGAATTTGTTTTTTGACTCGGGATAACCCGTGGAACCTTTCTGTGCCTTTTTCTATCACTAAAAATTTTTCCTCTCAATTTTTATTTTTTAGAAAAAATTATATTTTTCTACCCGAGTAAAAATAAAATTTGACATTTAAAAAATTAAATTTTCATCTTCTGCCGCAACACCGCTGCAACACAGCCGCTTGGAAGACAAAACCGCCGCACGCTAAATTCTTACTCTCCGCCGTCATAGCCGCAACACCGCTGCAACACAGCTGCACGCTGTTTATTTTAATCCGAACTGTCGTCGCAACACCGCCGCAACACAGCTGCACGCTCTCATGATATTATAAAAATCTCTGCCGCAACACCGCCGCAACACAGCGGCTCGGGGTGAAAATATTTATTATCATTATTTCATTTAATTGAATAGAATAGAAATAATTGTAATTATCAAATACTTTTTCAATTGTCCGGAAAAAGAGAATTATATATGGCCATATGTTAAAATTTTTCAATATATACATAGCTATGTATAGAAATTTCAGATAAATTAAAAAAAAGACTTAATCAGTTACAGTACTTTTTTTTTTTTTTTTTGTTCGATCATTTTGGTGATGCGGAAATCATCAGATATGTGTTTAATTTAATTTCTAATTTAGTAGAAATTTTTTATTTCGCGAAAAAACGCTAGAATATCGACTAACCACGCACGCTTTAGTGGGATTCGAACCTGGGACCTAACGAACGAAAGACCGACGCATTAACGACTAGGCTACACTACCGACAGTGACTACTAAGTTTACTTGTGCTATATCAGATTGAAAGAATACATCATTTTTAAAACAGCAAAATATAATTGGAAATTTATTATTATTAATAACAAAAAAATTTCTTATTTTTTTTTTTCGTGTGATATAAAATTCGGTATGTAAGTAATTGTGATATGTGTAATTTTGGTTATATAGTTATGTATAAAATTGTTCAAAAAGTATATTGGCTCTATATATGGCCATGTATGGTCATATGTAACTCGTTTTTCCTATACGATTAACTACTATGCTTACACTGTAAAAAAATTGCGGAGTAAACGCGGAATGAATATGGAGTGAACGTGGAGTGAATGATTTTCTATTTCTTTTGTCCCCCCGAAGTGAATTTCATTCCGAAGGGAAGTTTTAGAATATATGAATTATAAAATAATTACTAATACATAGTGAAGTTAGGTCTTATATATTTAGACATTTATATTGACTACGGAATAATTACGAGCTCCCTTTACATATATTCATAAGAAATAATTGTTTAAAATTATAATCTGTTAATAATAAAAAATTTTGCTCGTATGAAGTTCAAGAAATCGATATTTCATTTTCGCTCATTAATATGTTTTCACTCAGCCACGAACTGTCATACAACTTCCATCAATGATACCACGAAAGAAAATTGTATATTGTACCAAAATATAAGCAATTCCCATGAAAATTATGTCACTATAACTATTAAATAATTAAATGTTTTCACTATGTCATATAAAATTATAACTTAGTGAGTTACTAAAACATTTTATAAATTTAAAACATAATTTTTCTCAAAATTTTGAAATATGTTTTTAAGTTCCACGACTTGAAATTTTTTTATGTTCGATTTTGAGCTGCATGCAATTTTTTTTGAAGTACCATAATTTTATTTAAAAAAAAATACTATGGCCGAAAACAGGCCGATTTAACTTTCAGCCTGTTTTCGGCCAAAGATTTTTACTCGCGATAATGTTATTAGAAAACAATATATAATCTGGCCGAAAACAGGCCAAAAAAGGCCAATTTATTTGTTGGTAAAATATCGGCCAATTTTCGGCATCTTTAAGCAGAATAAAAATTTTTCGGTCGGTTTTCAGCCTCTTTCAATAAAATTTTACAGTTTCGGCGTGATATCGGCCAAATTAAGCTGTTTCGGCCCATTTTCGGCGAAATATTTTCACCTGGGGCTCACTGATCATTTTTAATTTGAACTTCAAAATAAGTCACATGATGGTATGCGACTTAGAAAATTGTTTCAAAAATGATATAATATATATGATTCGTATGTCGAGTGTTGCGGCTATGGTGCAGCGGTGTTGCGGCAATCATAATTTTATTTCATCATAAACTTGTTGCAGCGGTGTTGCGGAATTCGGGAAGTTTTTCAGAGAATATTAATATAATGCTATCGTGTTGCAGCGGTGTTGCGGAAATTCTAATTTTATTATTTTGTTACAAATTTGTTGCTGCGGTGTTGCGGGCATTAAGAGTCCGTGCGGCGCTGTTGCAGCGGTGTTGCGGCTATTTTACGTTTTTACTCGGGTAGAGTTCATAATGTATTGACCATAAAAGTCACCATATATTTGATATGAAGACCTTGTTCCACGGTCCCCTGCGAAACCTCTTTTTACCATAAAATTTTTCCCTCTTGATTTTCGTTTTTTTAAAAATTATTTTTGTGGGCATCTAAAATATTGGTAATAAATGTCATTATATATTTGTCAAAGAGACATAGTTTTAAGGTGTCTCACGGTCCACCGCGGAGTCATTTTTTCTATCTGCATCCGGTCGCCATCGAATCCCGTGCCCCTTGAACCTCATATTTCACTCTCAGCTGTCCAAAATATCTCAAAACTCCTCAATTTTATTTTTCCTCCTTTTCTTATCCCATTTTTGTCTCAAAGACTTGACATCATTCAGCCCCACTTTTTTATTAAACCCTTCCCGAGTCGAAATATAAGATCTGTTTTAACCGTAGAAATTTCCAAACCCTTTGAAGTTCGATTTACCGCCTTAGACTACGCCTGTTTTGACCGTAGAAGACAGCCTGGATAGAAAGTACGGTTAAAACAGGCCTTCTGAGATCTGTTTTGACCGTAAATGTTATCCAAATTGTTATTATTGTTATTATTTTTTCAACATCGTTTTACAACGAAACCAGACGTAGAATAATAATAATCATAGTAAAGATAATAAAAATGAGTATGCAAATAGTCTTTGAAGTCTACGGACGCGGGTTCGAGTCTCACTTTGAGTCACTTTTTTTTTTTTTAAATAATAATAATAATAATAATAATAAAATAATAAATCATTATTTTAATATATTAAAATAATCATAAAATATTATATTAATAATAAAACAATTATTATTAATATGTATTAATAATATTATTGTATAAGATTCGTCCCAATTCAATAATTATGATCCAACAATAAAATTTAGATGTAATATATGTGAAGGCAAACTATTCATCACGTAATTGGTCGAAAACGAAAAAATATATGCAAACGACACAAAAATATACATTAAAATAAATATATGAAAAACGACACACGCGCGCTTGCGCGCGAAATACGTACGCTAGTAATATCCGGAAATACTATCTATACCTACGCAATACTAAAAACTATACAAGTTGGAAAATTCAAAAGTGCACCTCAATCGCGGATTTTATTTTTAATTATTACTTTTATTTAATTTTTATTTAATAACATCAGTTTTTATTTTAATTATGAATTTTTTTATTCACTTTTTATATTATTAATTATACTTTTTTTTGAATTCTTATTTTAAGTTTAATTGTTTTTTTTTTTCGCATATTTCAAGCGCGAAAGCGCTAAGGGTGCTCAATTGTCGCTCAATTTTTTTTTTTTTTTTCTCTAAATATCCCGCGTTTTTGTCTAAGATCTCTCTCTTAAATATTCGACCCAATCGACTGTCATTTGTAGAGGTGTGGCTTACGACTCGGTCATATGGGCTCACTAAAGATTTCACTTGCATAGCGATTGCGTAGCGTTGCGGTTATCGCATAAGATTGGCGAGCGTTAGATGTTAGGTTCGAATCCCGGGAGTTGCGATTTTTCGTCGATTATTTCTTTCTTCGGTAATTTTAATTTAATGAATAGCATGAGTGTACTAAGTCCTAGAATCTAGTAGATATCCTGCCTCGTTCAGATTCTAGCTTCGGAAGTTCCTCGAACTTTAGAATAAAAATATTTCCATGTTAGGTTTTTTTTTATATTTGATTCAAATTCAATTATTTCATTCTGTATTTGTAATTTTATAATAATTATGATTTCATAACTAAAAAAATGCTGTCGCTTCTAACGTGTTGACGCATTGTTATTTTCTTTATTTTTTTTTATAATAAATAATTATTATTTTTATTGCTATTATTAATAATGATAGTAATATTATTAAAAAAAAAAAATAAATAAATAATGGACCTGAGTAGGATTCGAACCCGCGCTCTTCGATCTGAAATGATCTTAACATTATTATTGTTATTATTATGTTTAATATTATGATTATTCAACGTCGGGTTTCACCGTAAACTCGGAATATTGGGACATAACTCCTCGAGTTACGGTTAAACCAGACGTAAGCTGATACAGTACCCAATAGCTTAAGGTCTGTTTTGACCGTAAATTTTTCTGGAATTAAGTCGAGAAAAATTTACGGTCCAAACAGACCTTAGATTTCGACTCGGGTTGCTATATAAATCCGTGAAAATAATCAACGTTAGTCATTACCGCTATAACTAAAATCCTTGTCGGATCTATCTACGAGTAAGACTCACTGAGTCGATTTCAAAGTTCGTTCTTGGACGCTCCACGCCTAGGCAATTAGGAGTCCTAGTTCGATAATCGCAGCTCGATTCTTTTACTTAAAATATAAAATTAAGCAACTTAAATTTTATTTTTAAAACCTTTCCTCGTGAGGTCCTACGCCTAAGCATTTGGACTCCTAGGTTGGATACCTAGAGTAAAATCATTTGAGTTCGCATAGAATTAACCAAACCCTTTCACGTGACGTCCACCGCCTAGGCAACCGGAGTCCTTGTTCGGGAGTAGTTAATCCTATTAATAAAACCTTAAAATCATTAAAAATTCCCTCAAAGGCAAAGCCAGCCTATCGGTTTAGATCGCATAGCATTTCCTGTGAAAAGATTTAACCTGTAAATCTCAATAATTACTATCCTAAAACATTATAAAGATCTGGGTACACAGATTCAAATTGGTGAATCTGAAGTGAGTATGTGTGCAGGTATATCAATCCATTGGGGTAAGTTTATTATTATAATATTTTTCTTTTTGTAAAATTTACCCTGTCAATATACTACACATGTTTTTGTATACATTTGTCTTTTTATTTACTGTCCTTTTCTCTGGCATTCGAGTGCTGGTAGTTTAAGTCATGGTAACTTTAAAGTAAGATAGAGAAAAAACACGGTCCTCTCGAGGGCCCATATTCACCGGCCCAATATCCCTCTCACTTAGAAAATCCCTGACCTACCCTAACGCCACGCAGGTTATCGAACGAGGCGGCCTATTCGCTGGGTGCGTAGCGCATAGTGAGGAATACAAAAATGACGCCAGTGTTCACTGCGGGCAATATAGAACTAACGGTGGCTCTTTATTACGTTCCAGTATTAATATAACACGTGTATCAATATAATTAAATAAATACAATAAAATGCATCATCAATGTTTTTGTGTAGTGGATTGTGAAAATACTAGTAAAAGTAGCAGTTGTAAATTTTATTAATTTCCGGATAGTAGTTAGAAGTCGAATCAGCGAAAAAAATGGATAGCTAGTGTTACAAGGCAAAAGTAAGTATTACTTTAACCTATAGCTTTATTATGTAGAATATTATACTTATCGTATAAGAAAACAGAGTAATTATTTTATTTATTTTATTTTATTTTTTTCGAAGTATTGATGAATCTTCCTGGTCTGCCAAAACCTATACATGTTATATGCAGTGAACAGTTCATTGGTGATAAAAAATCAGATGTTGAATCAAGTCCGAATTTCGCTCCATCAAATTTTCCCTCAGTTAACAGACCACGTAAAATCATCGACTTCGCGATTTTGAGCAGGTAAATAACAATACAAAAATAAATATCCTTGGTATAATAATAATAATAATAATAATAATAATAATAATAATAATAATAATAATAATAATAATAATAATAATAATTATAATAATAATAATAATAATAATAATAATAATAATAATAATAATAATAATAATAATAATAATAATAATAATAATAATAATAATAATAATAATAATAATAATAATTATAATAATAATAATAATAATAATTATAATAATTATAATAATAATAATAATAATAATAATAATAATAATAATAATAATAATAATAATAATAATAATAATAATAATAATAATAATAATAATAATAATAATAATAATAATAATGATAATAATAATAATAATAATAATAATAATAATAATAATAATAATAATAATAATAATAATAATAATAATAATAATAATAATAATAATAATAATAATAATAATAATAATAATAATAATAATAATAATAATAATAATAATAATAATAATAATAATAATAATAATAATAATAATAATAATAATAATAATAATAATAATAATAATAATAATAATAATAATAATAATAATAATAATAATAATAATAATAATAATAATAATAATAATAATAATAATAATAATAATAATAATAATAATAATAATAATAATAATAATAATAATAATAATAATAATAATAATAATAATAATAATAATAATAATAATAATAATAATAATAATAATAATAATAATAATAATAATAATTATAATAATAATAATAATAATAATTATAATAATTATAATAATAATAATAATAATAATAATAATAATAATAATAATAATAATAATAATAATAATAATAATAATAATAATAATAATAATAATAATAATAATAATAATAATAATAATAATAATAATAATAATAATAATAATAATAATAATAATAATAATAATAATAATAATAATAATAATAATAATAATAATAATAATAATAATAATAATAATAATAATAATAATAATAATAATAATAATAATAATAATAATAATAATAATAATAATAATAATAATAATAATAATAATAATAATAATAATAATAATAATAATAATAATAATAATAATAATAATAATAATAATAATAATAATAATAATAATAATAATAATAATAATAATAATAATAATAATAATAATAATAATAATAATAATAATAATAATAATAATAATAATAATAATAATAATAATAATAATAATAATAATAATAATAATAATAATAATAATAATAATAATAATAATAATAATAATAATAATAATAATAATAATAATAATAATAATAATAATAATAATAATAATAATAATAATAATAATAATAATAATAATAATAATAATAATAATAATAATAATAATAATAATAATAATAATAATAATAATAATAATAATAATAATAATAATAATAATAATAATAATAATAATAATAATAATAATAATAATAATAATAATAATAATAATAATAATAATAATAATAATAATAATAATAATAATAATAATAATAATAATAATAATAATAATAATAATAATAATAATAATAATAATAATAATAATAATAATAATAATAATAATAATAATAATAATAATAATAATAATAATAATAATAATAATAATAATAATAATAATAATAATAATAATAATAATAATAATAATAATAATAATAATAATAATAATAATAATAATAATAATAATAATAATAATAATAATAATAATAATAATAATAATAATAATAATAATAATAATAATAATAATAATAATAATAATAATAATAATAATAATAATAATAATAATAATAATAATAATAATAATAATAATAATAATAATAATAATAATAATAATAATAATAATAATAATAATAATAATAATAATAATAATAATAATAATAATAATAATAATAATAATAATAATAATAATAATAATAATAATAATAATAATAATAATAATAATAATAATAATAATAATAATAATAATAATAATAATAATAATAATAATAATAATAATAATAATAATAATAATAATAATAATAATAATAATAATAATAATAATAATAATAATAATAATAATAATAATAATAATAATAATAATCGAGTTAGTAGATGGGAGCGTCATAGACCATCTTGACGCCGGAGAGTCGTACAAATATCTAGGGATTGACGGGAGTCCTATGCAGGACGTCTCGAAAATCAAAACGACTCTCTGCAGCGAGTATGTGCGGAGACTCCGGAAAATCTGGTCATCAGAACTTTCCGGGAAAAACAAAGTCTCTGCAACGAACATGCTTGCTGTCCCGGTACTTCTGTACTCTTTCGGTGTCCTGAAATGGGCCCGAAAAGAGCTCAGAGATCTCGATATCAAGACACGCAAAGTAATGAATATGCATCGGAGCATGCACCCTAAGTCCTCAGTCACCAGATTATACCTTTCCCGGCATATCGGAGGGAGAGGTCTACAGAGCTTGGAGTGTCTGCATGATCGTTTGGTTTTGGGTATAACATACGAGGTTGTCAATTTCACAGCAGATGAAGACGATTTCCTTATGCAAATTGTTCATAGTCATGAAAATGGGCATAAGGGAGCGTTTTTATATAAGGCAGCAATGTACGCGGCAAAATCCCTCGGTCTTGGAAGAGTAAACCCGCTTATTGAACTCCCTAAGGAGGAATTTAAGACGGTCATCAGGAATGCTGAGCAACAAAAACTGCTTAGTACGCATATGGACAAGTCCATGCACAGCGTGTTCTTTAAACACGTGCGTGATCATGGTTTGTCCACACAGCTGACGTTTTCCTTCCTTAAGTCAGCTGGCCTGATGTCCGAGACCGAAGGATATATTTTTGCCTGCCAAGATGGTGTTATTAACACTCTCGAATACCGTGCTAAAGTGCTCCAGACGCAGCTACCCGACACTTTGTGTAGGGTTTGTAAACAGCATCCAGAGACGCTTATGCATCTTTTGTCAGCATGTCCTGTGCTGGCAAGAAATGCATACATCCAGCGCCATAATGCTGCTCTGCGAGTACTTTATTACCATCTTAGACACACGCACGGTATCGACAAAACACCAGTGCTGCCTTATCTGCCAGGAGATATTCCGCAAGTTGTTGAGAATAACCGTTGCCGTATTTATTGGAACGTGCCATTCGCAACAACGCGGAAAATCGATCATAATAAACCTGATATTGTGCTCTTCGATAAAACCGCTCGTAACATTTATGTTATTGAGTTCTCAGCTCCGGCTGAGTATAACATCACGGTAAAAGAGGAGCACAAACACGAGATATATCAGGATCTCCTGTTTGAAATTGGCAAACTTTACCCAGGCTACCGTGTCAAGCTTGTCGTACTCATTGTTGGCGTCCTAGGAGGGATGAAACAGTCTTTTGTGTCTGCATTGGCTAAAATCCCAACTTGTTTATCGCAAGTTGAGTTTTTAGCATCGCGGATGCAAAAGGCTGTGATACTCGGATCCCTCCGTCTCCTAAGGCAACGAAACTTGGCCTGCTGCGCATGCTGATCATCTTGTTGATGAAGCATCGCAGCAGTAACGATTTGGCGCTCAGGTGAGGCCCTCGGTAGAGTCGGACTACCGGGGATAACCCCCTGAGCATTTAACAAAAAAAAAAGATAATAATAATAATAATAATTATAATTATAATTATAATAATTGTGTTCATTATACTTACTTTTTTCAGTTGATCCGAGAAAAAAATTTTATAAAACTATATTGTAATATTTTCTAAAGTCATAATATAATTTTTACGTTCGATTTTACCTTTTTAAAGAAATAATTTATTTTCAACATATGAGCATAACGTCAAAAGAGCCACCGTAAGTTATTCGCTTCGAGTGCAGCCATGGTAGGAGAAATTAAATCGACTGAAGCGCTTGCAGTGCTTTTTTACAGAGTTACGGGAGGCTATTATTATTAAAATTGTAAGCAAGTACACGTGAAAGTATTTATTTTATTATTACTTAATTATTTATTTTTCATTTTGATTTTTTTCTTAGTATCATTTTTTGACTTTGATATGAATTTAAAACAATTCCACTTAATTATTTACTGCATTTTTTTTTATTTTTCATTATTATACTGAATTAATCTTAATTCGTTAAACTAATAAGCAACACTGCAGTTACTATAAAACTGTTACATACTATTTATAACTTTTTTTTTTACTATTACTTATAATATTTATTTATTTTTCCATGTTTCTTGCTATTGACATACGTACACTGATAGAAGGATTTCTTTGTATTTAATAAGATTTGTTAATATTCAACAAATGGTTTATTAATGAATAGACTCACATAAATATTTATTAACAGTCAACAAATTATTTATTAGAAAGTATTTCCTTGCATCAAAAAAATATTTATTTATATTTAATAAATCATTTATTTGACGCAATTTGACGTATTTGTAAATATAACCTCATTCTCTCGAAATATAAATAAAAATATTTTTAAAAATTTATTTTAAGTGGGAAGATGAAGAATATATTATAATAAAAAAAATCATTTTTATTACATAATTAACAAACAATTATTTAAAATAATTTTTATATTTTATATAAAATACGGCCGTGCAACAACGCTTACTACTGTCTAGTTAGTCTCTTGCTAATATATACGAACTACATATGATTATATGCAGCCATCTATCGATAATATTCGCCAAAGAATTATTTGTTAACTATTAATAAATATTTATTTGTTTCAAAGAAGCTTCTCACAAGAGTTTTAATAAATCTAGTTAATTACTCTCAAATAAATCCATCCATCAGGGTATAGCAACATACTCTGACAGCCTCCCGTAGTTTATATTTAGTCTGGCGCTGCAGTCACGCTCATAGCGAATACCATTAGGCGGCGCTGGGGTCACGCACCCAGCGAATAGTACATCCGCTCGGTACGAATAGACAAATAAATTGTAAAAACCACACGAAATTATAAACATTCTTATATCAGCCACGTGACTGGCGATCCTTGGTTGGATGACAGAGTAAAAATAATTTCACACCATGCTTTATAAATTAGTAATCGGTGCCTGATTCCCATACGTTCTCACATTAACTACGTGACGTTCAATCGAACTCCTTGGATGGGTTATAGAACAGGGAAAATCGACAATCCGATATTAAATAAATTTAAAATAACCCTTTCGCCCGTCGCCTTCACTCACTTCGATCGTGACAGAATCATCAGAGTAGTCTAAGAAAAAAATTAGTATTGATGATATTTTGGGTTATCTAGAAAATGTCGTCTTTTATTTATTGATAAAAGAATAAAATTGATTTTTACTGTTACTTATAGTCCAGTAAAATAGACCTTTAAATGCGAATTTTGAGATCGTTGCATTTTTAATATAAGTTACTTTAAAGTGTCTAAAATAAAGTGGTAAAGAAATTTTTTCAACCACCCCCCGGGTAGGGTTGAAAAAAATTCAAAAAAAGTATTTTTTAAAAATTTTGAGAAAACGGTCAGAGCTAGATAAAAAAGTTCCGAATAAAAGTTGTAGAACTTTAAATTTTACATAGAAAAGGTTCTTTGACTTTTTTGACTATTATTAAAATTAACAGAGTTAGGGTGGCTGGAAGCTAGGGGATGATCGTTACAACTTTAAAAAATCATAACTCCCTGAAAAATAAAGATAATTAAAAAAAATTTTTTTTGTTTTATTCATAGAATTATAAACTTCAATCTCAAAGATAAATTTTTTTTTTCTTATTTCTTATAAAAAAGTTATAACAAGTCAAAATTTTGATTATTTTCTCTTAACCACTCTTATTGATGAAAATAATTTTTTTTTTTTCATTATTTGATTTAATATATTGAAAAAAAATTTTTGGCGTTGGAAATTTTTTTTTGCCTTTTTTTTCCGAGCAGGTATGAATTTATTCACCTGGCGTCAATTTTTTTGTGGCGGCGACTTTGCTTTTACTACCGAGTAGCGTACTGACCGCGCATGCGCCAGTAAGCTAAATAAGCACATACTTGTGTGTCGTTACACGTACTTCGACATTTATGTGTGTACGATATTGTAAGACGTTAACGAAAGTAAGAGAGAAAAATACATAGATACACAAATCTAATAAAAGATAGAAATAGTGGAAAAAAAATATATCCGGATTTATTTATTCATTTATTATGAACCTTGTAGTCCAGAAATATAGGCAAAATAATGATAATGTGAGGCACATAATTACAATAGTAAGCGGCTACTTAGATACTCGGACAAATTTGTTTTTTTATTTTTTTGGTAATTTATTCTTTATTTTTTAAGACTTAATTAACTTTTGAAAAATCGATTTGACAATGTAGGTATCAATCGATTCCAAATTTTATAAACCGTCCAGAAAACCTATCGATAAAAAACCAATTTTTACAAAGTTTATTAATTATTTATTATAAAAGAATGTCAATTAACTTTCTAAAAAATGGTTTTTTATTGATAGGTTTTCTGGACGGTTTATAAAATTTGGAATCGATTGATACTTACATTGTTAAATCGATTTTTCAAAAGTTAATTAAGTCTTAAAAAAAAAAGAATAAATTACAAAAACAATTAAAAAAACAAATTTGTCCGAGTGTCTAAGTAGCCGCTTACTATTGTAATTATTTGCCTCACATTATCATTATTTCGCCTATATTTCTGGACTACAAGGATCATAATAAATGAATAAATAAATTCGGATATATTTTTTTCCCACTATTTCTATCTTTTATTAGATTCGTGTATCTATATATTTTTCTCTCTTTCTTTCGTTAACGTCTTACAATATCGTACACACATAAATGTCGAAGTACGTGTAACGACACACAAGTATGTGCTTATTTAGCTTACTGGCGCATGCGCGGTCAGTACGCTACTCGGTAGTAAAAGCAAAGTCGCCGCCACAAAAAAATTGACGCCAGGTGAATAAATTCATACCTGCTCGGAGAAAAAAGGCAAAAAAAAATTTCCAACGCCAAAAATTTTTTTTCAATATATTAAATGAAATAATGAAAAAAAAAAAATTATTTTCATCAATAAGAGTGGTTAAGAGAAAATAATCA
This sequence comes from Microplitis manilae, assembly GCA_030273425.1. NCBI lineage: Eukaryota > Metazoa > Arthropoda > Insecta > Hymenoptera > Braconidae > Microplitis > Microplitis manilae. Next base: position 13,560,945 of record CP092720.1, on the reverse strand, counting down.
AAATTTTGACTTGTTATAACTTTTTTATAAGAAATAAGAAAAAAAAAATTTATCTTTGAGATTGAAGTTTATAATTCTATGAATAAAACAAAAAAAATTTTTTTTAATTATCTTTATTTTTCAGGGAGTTATGATTTTTTAAAGTTGTAACGATCATCCCCTAGCTTCCAGCCACCCTAACTCTGTTAATTTTAATAATAGTCAAAAAAGTCAAAGAACCTTTTTTATGTAAAATTTAAAGTTCTACAACTTTTATTCAGGACTTTTTTATCTAGCTCTGACCGTTTTCTCAAAATTTTTAAAAAATACTTTTTTTGAATTTTTTTCAACCCTGCCCGGGGGGTGGTTGAAAAAATTTCTTTACCACTTTACCACTTTATTTTAGACACTTTAAAGTAACTTATATCAAAAATGCAACGACTTATCTCAAAATTCGCATTTAAAGGTCTATTTTACTGGACTATCAGCGGCATAAAAGATAAAGTAAACAAATTTGCTTATTTATAACAAAAAGAAGCCAAAAAGGCTTCAATGGTTACATCTTTTAAAATAAAATTGCACCAAAGTAATTTAGTGTTATTTTGGTAAGTGTGTCAAGTAAAGCTTGCCAACGCCATGAATCTGTCTCAATTTATTTCTATTAAACGGCTGCCCAATTTTATAACAAGAGTCACACAATACTAAGAGCCAATTCATATTTGTTTCTAAATTCGTTAATAAATAAAAACTTGAGTAAATTAAACATAATTCTTATTACCTAATTTATTTTCTAATATTTAAATTCAAATTGAAAAGCAACAATATTGATATTGCAAATAAAGAATTCTTATTTTAGCTGCAAAAGGAAAAACTATGGCCTTCGTCCGAAGCACGGTCCTAGGCTAAAAAACGGGTGTATGCGGATAGAAAATATAAGATATGGTAAAAGATTAGTAAAGCTGCAGCTGTAAGGGATAATATATATATATTGGGGTGCTCCATTTAAAACGAAAATTTTTTTTTTTTAGCGGACACAAGAAAATTTTGTTATTCATGTTAAAAGAAAAATTCCCTGAAAAATTCAGCTCTTAATTTTAATTTTAAGTACTTCCTATCGAGCATTAAAGTTTTTCCATTTAAAAAGCATGTAAACCGAAAAGCTTTTCTTTAAAATTACTATAACTTAGCCCGATTTTGAGCTATCGTTTTGAAACCAGTTTTTATTTGTAGAGTATTTGTTGCTTTTTCAAAGTGTATACGGTGGTTTTTGTCTAACTTGATCTACATCGATTGTATTAGCTCCGAAAGACAAATTTCCACTTTTTTCATTTTTTTTTGTTAATAGTGAAGAAATGGTTCATCTCACAACAAATGTGCATAAGACCAATCTTTTAGGAAATTTTATGCTCTATAAAATCGCTCATGACACTTATATTGCTAAAGTCCACTGTTCATGAGATAAGGTAAAAGCACCAATTATTGACGCTATAAGAGACAAGATTGTAATTCCATTTTTTTTAGCATATTAACAATTAATATTATTGAATTTTAATTCCAACATTGTCTTATTTAGTCTTTTAACTAAACAAATGCATATTTTACTATAATAATAAATTAAATTTCAGTCTTCGGTTAGCACCCGAACGGTTCGGACGTGTCTACCGACCCGTATCACGTGTTCAACCAAATTTTCATAGTTTTGTGAGTGTGGTGTTTGTAACTATAAAGTGTTAGTACCCAGTGTGGCGGTGCATCGGCCACTGCAGCTGGTGATTGCTTATAAGCAACCATTTAATCTACTCAAGAAGTTCTCTGACTACAGGGAATCTTCATAACCGAACCAGTAAACATGAACCAATCTATGAATTTCACCCAGGCCCTTCTGAAAGAAGTCACACCAACCAAAGAGCAAGCCATCGTACTTGACATTGTCGAAGGAACTCCAATCCAAGATTATGCTATCGCCATCGCAGACAAAATCGGTCCAGAGAATATCCACTTTATATCACGAATCGTTAACAACCGTGTATGTGTGTACCTATCTTCCAAGCAATTAGTCGAAAAGCTTATCGATCAACACACAGTCATTACTATCAGTTCCCAAGAAATCTTAATCCGGCCATTAGTCACCCGTAACAAAAGACTTATTAATTATTGTTAATGATTGCAGAAAAACGAATCATCCAAACCATAATACCAGATACCTTAGGTGGCGACTCAATCAGGCTGACTGGACATCCTTCAGTGAACAAATCCTCATGGGCATAGAGGAACTACCGGCACTTGACCGATTTCAGATAACTCCTATTAGTAACATAGTAGGAAAATTCACAGACCTTATCACCAAAGCGGCTGAAACTTCCATTCCCAAAGATAGAAAAGATGAATCAGCTAAATCCGTACCCTGGTGGTACAACGAGTGCAAGAACTGCATCAAGGAAGCAAAAAAAGCATTCCGTAATTATAAAAAGCATCGAGTTGATGAATATATGATAACCTACAAGCAAAAAAGAGCTATTGCTCGAAGAACAATCAAACAGAGCAAAAGAGAGTATTGGCACAATTTCACATCATCATTAACCCTAAATACGCCATTACCCCAGGTGTGGCACAAGATCAGACGAGTAGGTGGTACTCAAGTTCATTGTCCAAGTCCTAAATTAACCCACTCAGACGGTTCTGTCATAACAAACCTACAAGAAACCGCTAACTTTCTTGCTATCAATTTTGCAGCCAACTCCGATGATTCAAACTACTCTGACAAATTTAAGCAATATCGTGAAAATTATAATATCAAGCCAGTGGTTGAAAGTTACCACATGGATCCTATAAATAGGACATTCACAATGAATGAACTCTGCAAGGTCCTTTCTAGCTGCGGCAACACAAGCCCTGGACCCGATGATATACCTAATGCGATGATCCGCAATTTACCGGACAGAGCTAAAACATACTTGCTCAAGTTATATAATTACATCTGGATCAATCAAGTGTTCCCTGACCAGTGGAACGAAGCGGTTGTCATCCCAATCCTTAAACCTAACAAGAACCAAGCTAATGCTACGAGTTACAGACCTATTGCATTAACGTGCAATATGTGCAAGATAATGGAGAAAATGATAGCCAAACGGCTCCGGTGGCGCCTAGAACAAGTCAATTTCTTTTCACCACACCAGTATGGAGGGCGCAATATGCGATCAACAACCGATTATCTGACAAATCTCGAAGCTGAGATATGTGACGCACTTGCACTCCACGGACATCTCTTTCTGGCTTCACTGGACATCGAAAAAGCATTTGAAATGACCTGGACTGATAGGGTATTAATAATCTTAAACGAGCAGGGTATTTTTGGCCATATAATTGCGTTCACTAAGCATTTTGTCAAGAATAGAACCATCAGGGTTAGGATTGGCAACATACTATCCAATAGAGTGGCTATTAAGAACGGCCTTCCTCAAGGATCAGTCCTGAGCGTTCTACCATTCCTTATAGCTATAAACCAAGCTCCTAGCATCGTCAACAACCTTTTACACAAAGCCTTATTCATCGATGATGTGGCGGTCTCATGCTACGGAAAGAATATTCAACTGACCATCAAATCAGTACAAAGCACCTTGGATAAACTCCAAAACTGGGCGGACAACACCGGCTTCAAGTTCTCCACCGAGAAAACCCAGTTCATCCTAATTAGTCGCAGTCATTTAGCAAATAAGACTAACATCATGCTCACCCTGAACGGCCAACCAATCAAAAAAGTTGAATCATTAAAAATCCTAGGAATGATCATAGACTCCAGGGTCTCCTGGGCACCCCACATCAAGAGACTCAAAAGTGATTGCCACGCTCGCATGCGAACTCTCAAAGTACTGGCATCGAGAAAATAGGGAGCCGACACCAAAATTCTGTTAAATATGTATAAGGGCCTAATAAGATCCAAGTTAGATTATGGGGCAATATTATATGACTTTGCTAGCTTATCGAACCTCGGAACCCTCGACCCAATTCAGAATTCAGCGCTGCGCATATCTCTAGGAGCCTTCAGGACCAGTCCAGCTAGCAGCCTCCAGGCAGAAACTGGAATCTCGCCATTATGCATTAGGAGGAAGGAACTCTGTCTAAGATATGCCGTTTCTATCTCTACTACACCTAGCAATCCCGCATTTCACAACCTGTCCAAAGATTTCCTAGCCTCAGCGTACAACGATTATCCTCGAATCCCCAAGCCGATCCGATCACGCATAGGGAAATATTCTGAGGAACTCAGTCTCCCAATCCCCAAAGTATATTTACGCTGCATTCCATCCATTGCCCCGTGGGAATCACCCGTCTCCATTGACCTTACACTAACCCAGTATGATAGAACTATTACGGATCAACAAACGTACCAGGCTTCATTTTTAGAGCTTCAAAACAAATACCCTAATCATAAGGAGTTTTACACCGATGGATCCAAGTCGAATAACTCCACAGGATACGCTATCGCAAACAAAACTATGGTATATGAAGCCTTTCGCCTACTCGATGACAACTCCATCTTCACATGCAAGGCCTTTGCTATACTCAGAACAGTACAAATTATAACCAAGGAAAGGATTAATAAAAGCATTATATACAGCGACTCTCTGGCGTGTCTACAAGTAGTCGAGAACAAATATACTCTTAACCCGCTCATTCAGAAAATCCAAAGAATGGTCCTCAACTCATCTATGATGAACCTTGAGATAGTCCTCGCTTGGGTACCTTCTCACCAAGGCATTCAGGGCAACGAAAACGCTGATACAGCCGCCAAAGCATCTACCCAGTCACCTGTGCATCCAGAAGCCAAATTAACCGATAGTGAAGCCAAAAAATTAATTCACAGCAAAATAACCCAGTATTGGGACAACCAATGGAGAAATGGGACCACCCACCTCCACGGCATTCGGGACAGTGTTAGTGATGTGCTCTGCAAAACCTTAAGCAGACACAATCAATGCACAATCGCGAGACTACATATTGGGCACACCAACCTTACTAATATACATGTCATAATCAAGAGTATTCCCACAATATGTATCTACTGCGACACCAGGCAAACCATGAAACATCTGCTAATTGAGTGCCAAGGATATCAAGCCGAAAGAATCAAACTGAACCTAACATACTGCTAAAGATAATGTTAAGTGATCCTGAAGAGCAAGTGAAAGTGATTAAATTCCTAAAAAAACATTAGATTATATAAAAGTATGGAGATACCTCTGTATAGTCACTAAGCAATATGGTGGTCACTAATAACCATGCAGTTAAAAGCGACCTTAAATAAATAATTAAATAATAATAAATAATAAATTAAATTTACTAATTAATTTAAAGCGTTGAAATAAGTTACCCGGATACACCAATTATTGACAGGTTAAAAACCCGACTGATCTAACTATTGACATGCCGTTGCTCCAATTATTGACACCCTTAATGCGCGTGCGTCACTGATCTGTTGAATTAAATATAAGAAATTAAGTTTCTCAATGATTACTAATTTATTAATTTTATTATTATTCAATTAATAGGACAATTTTGAAAATAGATTTATTAAATGAAAAAAAAAGAAAACAAAATTTTTTATTGTATTAACAAATTAGTATTTACTTTTTGAAAATGAGGTTAATTTTTTCAATTCAATTAAATAAATATTAATTTTAGAATGTTTGTTATCACCTTTATTTTAAACACGAAACTATTCCAAATGTTTTTTAATTAAATAAAAATAAAAATCAATCAATCACTTTTTTAATAACAATTAAATATTATACAGATAACAGCGTGGGTTTTCGAATATTATGGTTTAAATTTTTACACGGAGAAAAAAATCTGATAATATTTTTTATTTTTCAAATAAAAATTACTATGTCGCCGAGGCAAACTAGAAACGGTCCAATAATATCAAAATTTTCCTTTAAACAAGTAAAAATTATAATCACTTAATCCTATAAATTACTAAATTATAAATAAAATTACTATGAGTTTTAGAGTACAAAACACAAGCATTCAATAAAATTTACTATTTGATTTAGTAAAAAATCTATTTTAGAATAAAACTTTCACTGAGACTGCTATTGAATTTTTACTAATCCAAATTGTAAAATTTGTCTCGTTGAGTGTAATAATAAATTTTTTTTTCCGACGAGATATATATATATAACGTAAACCGTTTTTCTTTTCGCGACGGAGACGCGAATAAAAATCCGGAGTCGTATGTGGTCACCCAAGTGTATTAAAAATTAAAAATAAAAATTATAAATATAACTCAAAATAATAAATAATTATAAACAAAATAAAATTGTGCCTGGACCAGCTCCTCAGGCTGGGTTAGTGCACGAGGGCGCCATTCCGTTTTTATAAAAAACGGACAAAAATAATAATTCAGGGGAGAGATCACGGGACGAAATCTTGAGCGAGAATGTATGCACCAAGCGGAATGACAACCAAATAAATATATAATGAACAAAAATAATAATAAGAAATAATTACTGTTAAATATATCCAGGAAATAAACAAACAAATATTGGCTATCACTGGATTCCTTTTTCGAAATTATTTAATTCAAAATATATTTAAACAAACTCAATAAATGATTACAGTACCCAAATATTGTTTAATATAATTAACTCTCTATAATAAATTTTTATCAAATTAAAATATACTCATTACAATCAAATGATAATAATAATAATTCATTTAAATTATCCTCTGGGGAATTCAAATACAAATTTTCAAATTGTTAGTTAATTTAGATTGTAAACAAATAAAATAATACTAATCTTTTTCTTAATGTTATATTATTTACTCTGGGGAGAGAAAGACACGGGTACTCAATATGTTTGGCAACACTGGGTTGCATACCATCAAATTGTAAAATAAATTTTACCCAGAGAAATAATATTTAATATCCAAATATACTTTTAAACTCATATATATGTAAAAAAAAAACTAGTGTAAGACAAGGAGCCACTCTTGCTATCCTTGTCTAATCCTCTAAGGAATTTGCTCGACGCGTCTACGTACTTGAAACGCACGCCGGACAAATTCAACTTATTATGACAATATAACTCAGGTTCAATTATTTATCAATTAAATACCGCGATCAACTCTACTGAAGGACCAGCGATAGCCGATGCAACAAATGAAAATACCAATTGACTTACCGGCGTTGATAACAATTTACTTCTGGAGTTTATTAATAATAAATACCACAATCCAAATTAAATACTTTAATTATGCAATTATTTTATTACGGCACCTGGGCCAGAACAATTTACTCGAAAATAATCACGGACAACAACACGTCCTATCTTTACAAAAACCCGGCCCTCTCTGACTATATTTTCGTTGATTTTTCCGAGGGAGGGGTATCACTCACGTGTTATCCCCTCTAACGACCTCGGACCCGAAATTATCAATTAAAAATAAAATATTTAAATCATTAAACGACCTGAGTTATACCATAATAATAAATTAAATAATATTTTCTATATATAAACATAAACATAATGATTATTAATCCTCTAAACAATAAAACAATAATTATTTCAGTGCACCACGTGACTGGAGAAAAATATCGATTTTTATCCCTACTACATCGACTTACTCTCCCTTCGGTCGATATTTTTATGTATGCTCTACGACACGTGTGCTACTGACTGAAATGAAAATATTGATTAAGTACATAAAATTCAAAATAATTATCAAAACATAAATATAAACATAATAAACAATGATATCAATAAATTCATAATTAAATCATACTAAAATAATCCAATAAAATACTATAAATATTTAAATAATAACAAATCATAATAAATAAATGCGCTTAATTTGAGCTAGGAGGTGTTGTTAAATTCACGGCGAGATGGGAAAGCGCGCGCAGCGATTCACGTTTGAATCGCTACGTGACATATATATATATATATATATATATATATATATATATATACATATTATATATTGTTGGAATGTATTCTGTATATTTATTTATGGATATATCTCAACTGTCATCTTAAAATCCGCCATTTTTTTTTTTGCCACGGTGGGATTCGAACCTACGCCTTGTGAATAATCGAGTTCAAATGCAAGCACGCTAACCACTCGGCTACAAGTACCATTCGAATTTCTGAAAGTATATGCCAAAGATAAATAAAATACAACGAACTCGAGATTATATCTCATGTATTAAAAGTTACAATCTCAAATATTAATTTTTACTTGCTAAGTGGCGATTCACATTACCGATGTTTTAAAAACTACAATACCTCAAGAAAATTTTATTTGATATTATAAATTTTAGAATACTCTAGTACTTTTTACAATGTTTTCAGTAATAGTTTTAAAATGTTATGAAGTAAAATTAATAATCTTACAAATTGTACTAATCGGCATAAAAATGAATAAATTTTGCGAAACTCATATAAATATAACTTGAGTAATGTGTGACTTTTCTGTTGTTTCCAGATAAAAATCACTATCTACTCTATACTAATATTTTCTATTTTATCTACTGAATTTTACAGAATAGATAAAAATAAATACAAGTTTTAAAGTAATTTATTGTTAATAAATTGTAATATTGAACTTCTACGCTCACAAATCTTTTTAACTCAGAATTGTAATATTATCAAAGAGATTTTTGAATATTGTTATTTCCAGAATGATCGTTGTGAAATAATTATAGATTGTTACCATTCTTTATTCAATTTTTACTAATCTGCATTATAATTTTTACAAATCGTAAAATTTACAATACTGATTGTAAAAATCAATAAAAAAAATGTAACTTTCCATTATTAATAGTAATTTTCGGTTTGGATTGTAAATTTCTCTTTGGAAAGTAATTTTTATTTGACAATTATAAATATCATCTAATTTTGAGCTCCATTTTTTTCCGTGTAATGGATTTGTGTTTAAAAAAAAAGACGTTACGGCGCTGTCTACTGACCTGTCAATATGAGATACAACTTCAATATTATGTACTAATTATTGACGTCCACTTTTTTAAAATTAAAAAGCACATTATTTACTGTAAATATATGATATTGTTAATTTTTCATAATTTATTTATTTATAAAAAAAAAAAGTTGATGTGATTAGACGAAAAAAATAATTAAAAATCCCTGTTTCAAAAGACTGCTTTTCTAACCGCAATAGTTAAGAAAATTGACGCTCACAAGCTGTTTCTATAAATATGAATGAATTTTATTTTTTTTTATTAATGAATATTTAATATTTTTCACTAACAATTATTTTTTTTTTCAATTTCTTAAATTACATAAATTGCTTAAAAATGTATACGATCATTATTAATATAGTAGGTAATTAAATATGTCTTAAAATAGGATAGGGCGTCAATAATTGGACCCCCGTCAATAATTGGTGCTTTTACCTTACATGCATTATAACATTTTACAATAAAAAAAATTGTAAGCCTACTATGGTACCAATCTTTTTTATTGTAAAATGTTAAAATGCATGTATCTCATGAACAGTGGACTTTAGCGATATAAATGCTATGAGCAATTTTTTAGAGCATAAAATTTCCTAAAAGATTGGTCTTATGCATATTTGTTGTGAGATGAACCATTTCTTCACTATTAACAAAAATAAATTAAAAAAGTGAAAATTTGTCTTTCGGAGCTGATAAACTGTCGTATACATTTTTAAAAAGCAACAACTACTCTACAAATAAAAACTGGTTTCAAAACGATAGCTCGAAATCGGGTCAAGTTATAATAATTTTAGAGAGAAGTTATTCGATTTGTATGCTTTTTAAATGGGAAAACTTTGATCCTCGATAGGAAGTACTTAAAATTAAAATTAAGAGCTGAAATTTTCAGGGAATTTTTCTTTTAACATAACTCACAAAATTTTCTTGTGTCCGCTAAAAAAAAAAAATGTTCGTTTTAAATGGAGCACCCCAATATATATATATATATATATATATATATATATATATATATATATTAGGGTGGCGCAAAAAAACCGACTATTTTTTTTTTTCGATCTCTCATGAAAATTTTTTAGTTTACGATGTTTTAAGAAGCCTCTCCAAAAATTAGCTCGATAAAAAATTTTCAAGAAGTCGCTCACGAATTTTGAAAAAATTAAAAATGATTGAAATTCGAATTTTTAATATCTAAATTTTTTCTTTCTCGTGGCAGCAAAAGTTTATATTTGTAAAATCATGACTACGCTGAAAATTTAAGCCCAAAATTTTGATATTTAAACGGTGCTCAAGAATTTTGAATATTAATTGATAATTCGTAACTAATAGTTTGAATTAGTTGTTGTATTTTTTTATGACTCAGTTATTTTCATTTCAGGAAAATATAACTTTTGCATAACCAAAAATATACAGGACAGTCTTGAACAATAAGATTTGTTAAGTTTTGAATAAGTAAAAAAACCTACAAATTGAATTAAAAAATAAAAGAGTATGTAAATAACTTATTATATCTATTTCTCGGGTTATATTTTTGTTCACTGTGATGCCAATTGATGGTGAAAAAATCGAGAAGCTTTATTATTAATATTTAAGGGTCGCTCAAAAACGTTCAAAAGACAGCACTCGAAAACATTCAAAATTCTTGAGCGAGGTTTAAAAATTTAAATTTTGGGCTTAAATTTTCAGCGTAGTCATGATTTCACAAATATAAACTATTGCTGCCATGAGAAAGAAAAAAATTTGAAATAAAAAAGTCGAATTTCGATCAATTTTGATATTTTCAAAATTCGTGAGCGACTTCTTGAAAATTTTTTATCGAGCTAATTTTTGGAGAGGCTTCTTAAAACATCGTAAACTAACAAATTTTCATGAGAGATCGAAAAAAAAAAAATAGTCGGTTTTTTTGCGCCACCCTAATATATATATATATATATATATATATATATATATATATATATATATAAGGTACCCGCGGGTAATAAGGCTTGTCGGCTAATAAGGCCTAAGTGACAGAAATGATATTTAAAATAATCGCCTCCGTTAAAGACTACTCTAGTAGAAGGGTCTTACATAGAGATGTTACGAAAAATTTATAGAGTCCCGATACCACGTTCCCTGTCTTTAATATTTTATCATCTGTCAAATGCTGTCGTAGCGCAGAAGAAATTATAAAAAACAATCTAGTCTTCTGACTCTTAAAAAGAATACTGATAATTTTAAGTGCTGTTGAGCAAAACAATCTAGTCTTCTGATTCTTAAAAAGTATTGTTGCTAAATTCAAGTGATGATTCATCTCTAATACCAATTTTATTAAGTATAGTTAAACTATTCCAGTTTGTTTAACCCGTAGGCCTTATTACCCTACCGTAGTAAAATAAGGCCTATTCGTATGGTTTTTGTAAAAGTATAATTTTTTGTTTGTTTATGGTAAAAATTACCATTACTTCATTACATTTCAAGGCTAATGTATGGAAATAAAGATTAATTATACATTTCGATAATTAAATGCAATATTTTCGATTCTATTCAAAATCTCCCTTAGCTAGGCCTTATTACCCGCCGGTACCTTATAAGACTGATTGAAAGAAATGAACTATTTTTGTTTTTTTTTAATTCATCGAAATATTGTTCGATGACGAAAAAAAAAAATTACTGTCAAAATTTGAGCATTTAATATAAATATTAACAATTACCTCATCGTAATTTTTGATTTTCCATTTAAATAACACGGGAAAAATTTTTTTTAAACTTTGGAATTTTATAACTTATGAGAAGACCAAGTTATAAAAAAGACCAATATGTTATTTTGTAGAAAATTGAATCCATCCACTCCTTATTATGAGGACTACTTATGACCTCTTCGTAAATTTTGGGTTCGACTTCGTTGTACTCACACTCTTTATCGTATATGTATTCATCGGTTGAGGTTCGTTGTAAATTGGTCATATCGTTGCTTGTTTCGTCTTGGCTTAAAGCTGAATAATAATCATCGGGTTTTGATTGACTTGAATTTTCCCCTGATCTAACCGAGTGAACTGAAGATTTATTTCGTTTGTTGATTAGGCTGCCATTATCATCGGTAATGTTGCACAGGAAGTAAACTGTTTGCTGATTCGGTTCAATGTTCTTGCTGTATGTTTCACCGTTGAGTAGCTGAAAGTCGCACGAATCCTGATATTTCCCTTCCTCTCGAGTGTGATCTCTTTTCAAAAAAGTCACATTTCTGCTTACAATAATTTTTCCGGTAGATTTCTCCAGAAGTCTGTAACCCTTAGATTCTTCTGAGTATCCAAATAGTGTATATTCTCGAGCTATTGAATCGAGTTTATGTCTCTGTTCTTTTGGAATATGAGCGAATACTCTACAACCTAAGGCCCTGAGATGGTCGACGTTTGGTTTTTTCTCAAATAATAATTCATATGGTGTTTTATCCCTCGTTCTGGTCGGCAGTCTGTTTTGGAGGAATATTGAGGTCATTATTGCTTCACCCCAGTAAGTTAAAGGTAACTTGGCGTCGATCATCATTGTCCTGACGGCTTCCACTAGGTACCTATTTTTTCGCTCAGCTAAGCCGTTTTGTTCGGGGGTATACGGCATCGTGTGTTGAACATCGATTCCTTTATTGTTCAGGTAATCTCGAAGGGAATGGCCGATATACTCTCCTCCCCTTTCAGATCTTATGAATTTGGATCTTTTTTCGAACTATGTTTTGCTGTATTTAATAAATTGTTTTATTATTAATTCTGCTTGGGATTTATGTGTTAATGGATAAGAATAAGTATATTTGCTGTAGTCATCTATCATTGTCATGACGAGCCTGCGCGCTCCTGGTGTATCCGTGGTCATTGGTCTGCATATGTCGGTGTGTATAAGCTCTAAAGGATTTTTATTAGTGGTTTTTGATTTCGTGGGAAATGGTTTTCTAGGAATCTTCTCCTTAACGCATGATTTGCAGGCTTCTTTCATTGAACAATCATTAATTTTAATACCTTTTGCTAAATTTCTGGTCACTAGTTGTCTTATTGCTTTTGGGTCACGATAAGCGAGCCTTGGGTAAAACAACAAAGGCATACTTTGGCGTTTTTAGTTTATACATATGGCTGAATCCATCTCCAGCTGCAATTTTTTTTTCATTTTTAAACATTAACATTTGATTATTTTTAATATTTACCTGGAAATCTTGTTTATACAAGGGCCCAATTGATAGAAGTCCCGATTCAAACTCAGGAATGTGCAGCACTTTGTTCAATTGTAAAAAATTTCCCTTACCCTCAGATGTTAAACATTCTATTTTTCCTTTTACAATTCCGTAGACTGTACATGAATTACCGTTAGCCACTTGCACTTTCGATGAGTAGTTAGTATCAATTTCATCGAAAAATGTGATGTCACTGGTTATGTGGCTACTAGCAGCCGAATCTAAATACTACTCTTTCTTTGGTCTTAAGACAAATTCGGTTAAAGCTTGGACTAGCCGAGAACGCTTTATGTGGTGTAAATTTGTCACTGTCACTATCACTAGTTGTAGTAGTTTCTTGTACCACTCGGGCTTTTTCCATCCTTTTCCCTTCATGTATTGCTGTTGCTTACGCAGCCATTTGTGATATTTTCTGTAATCCCTTTTAATATGTTTAGTATTTCCACAGAAATAACATCTCTCGTAAATCCTATGATTATCTATTTTTAATGCGTTGCCGTATTTAGCTCCTGATGTTATTTTTTTTCGTTTGATTTCTCCGATCAAAGTCGCTTTCACGTTGTCTAATGTTAATTTTTCTTCTGGTTTCGCGGCTAACACTGGAATAAGTGTATAGTATGAAAGAGGCATGCTGTGCAATACGATCCATGACGCAAATTTCATAATGCTCTTACTTCCCAGGGCAGTTAGCTCTGTAATTTTCTTTAGATGAGCTCTATTAAAACGACTCTAAGGACCATTTTCATTGATAATTCAATTCTTTATTAAAACTTTAATTACAAAATAATAAAAAATAAAGTCAAAGAAAACAAAAAAATTAAAACTTGTTTTTTGTGGTCGAAAGTTTTTTTTTTGACATTTTTTGGAAATTTTGTTTTTTTTTTTCTCTTCCACATTTACTGAGTAACCAGTGCAGAAATGAAAGAAAAGTAAAAAAAAAAAAAATCATTTTTTCATTTTGATGATGATACACAATTAAAGAAACAACTTGTTCCTTGAGTTGTTTAGCAAATCTTTGACCGATCACCCTCAAAAAACGGTTAGTTCGATCAATTTGAAAATTTACAGGGTTATTGGGGGTACATTAAGCTAAAAAAGCCCCTGGCAATATTAGTCTTTTCATCGATATTTACAGAGTAGCGGGTGATTTACTAAAAAACCAAAAAAAGCCATTTTTTGTACTTCTAATTGATGTTGAAAATAAAAAAAAATTGTTTTTTTTTTTCAAAAAATGATGAGAGGGTCTTGTAGGGGATTTATTGAAGTTTTTAACGCCGCCTTCCGATTTACTGTGCAATTATCAGCACCTGAAATATCGATGATCAAAGCCAAAAGGATCATTTTTTTTTTAAGGCTGAACTCTCTGCGACAAATCGTCGTGAGAGATTTAGTCAAAAGCCAAATTAAAGCTGAATAAATTTGCTAAACGACGTATGCATTGGCTTAGTTGAATAAATTTTTCCACGGTCCGTGGGCTTTTCGGAAAAAAAGAAATTTAGAAATTTTTTGTCTCGCAGTATTTCTCATGTTTGCGCAATAACCGGAGCTTTAAAAAAATTTTGATGAAAATGCACCGAAACTAGAGATGTCAACTTATAAAATGATTTTTTAAAAATCTCAATACGATTATGTTTCACAAATTTACAGCCTTCCAAAAATCACTAAAAAATTTATAAAATTTTTCTGTTCCTTTAATTTTTTGCGTTAGTGTATGCTTGATGCCGTGCTACCTGTTAGTAATAGTGACTAGACAACTGAGATACTGGTGAGGTGAAATTTAGTTTTTAAGCAGCGCTATCTATAACTAATAATTACTGGACATCCATTAGGTGCTGGTGAGGTACATTTATATTTTTATGTGGTTTCATTTGTCGCTAATCGTGGCTGGATAACCGTGAGATAATGATGAGTTACAATTATATTTTTATACAGCTCCATCTGTAACTATTAGTGATGAAATAACCATGAGATACTGGTAAGGTGAATTTGATTTTTTATACAGTTCCATCTGTAACTTATGTTAACTGGACAACCATGAGATGCTGATGAGTTACAGTTATGTTATTATGTAGCGCCATTTGTAATTATTAATGATGAGTTAACCATGAGATGCTGATGAATTACGGTTAAAATTTTATTCAGCGCCATCTGTAACTATTAGCGACGAGATAACTAAGAGGTACTGATAAAGTGAAATTTATTTTTTGTACAGCTCTCCTTGATGGAAATTTTTCGGAATATTGTTTGAAAAACTCAGTTCTACAGTTCTAAAGACTTTTTCAGACAAAAGTCCAAAAAATTTTCACCAAGGCTATCTGTAACTAATTTTTGTTAGACAACCATGAGATACTATTGGGTTTCAATTATATTTTTATGTTGTGCTGTCTATACTTATTTGAGGTTAGGTTGATATATTGTTTTCATATAGTTGATGCTTATCAACCTGATTATAAATTGGTTATATTGAACAAAAATTATTATCTGGTTAAGAATCAATGACGAGGTAGCAAATTTTTTTTATATAGCACCATCCGTAAATAATAAATAATGACCAGCAATGAGCATATAGTGTGTCATCTTTAGAATTCAAAACTGCGCTATCTATAAATTATAATTATTTTGAGCCAGCTGTAAGGTAATGATGAGTCACCGTTTTATTTCAATACAGTAACATCTTTAAATAATAAATAAAGGCCAGCTATGGGTGCGTTCCACGAAGCGTGCACAATACTCAAAATATTCCTTCAGTCGTTCCACATGACGACCACGGTCGTTGTAGTCGCGGTGAAAACGTCACTAACGACGTCATTATTTTCGCTCACATCAAGCTCACAACGACCCATCTTAAAAGGTGGGTTGAAGTGGACGTTGAGAAATTCAGCGTGCAATATTTAAAACTTAAAGATGGTGACAGAAAAAATTATCTTATATGATTGTATGATGATTAGTTATATGATTATTATATTATATGCACTGAGAGAAAAAATCGGTTTTCTGAACTAAGAAATCGTAGTTCACAGACGACTCAGCTAAACTAAATCAGTTTCAGTAACTAATACACCATAGTAAAGTGATCTATGACTACATAGTCATTCTTACTATTTTTAGTTACATATACTAAGATAAAGTTATTAACATAACTATAATTTATATTGTAGTAAATAATTTCTTCTTAGTCTAATGAGCAATAAGATTATTGTAATGTTAATAATGTACACTTAGTTCTTCAGATCATTTATAATTGTAGGAATAAGTATTTATGTCTAGATGTTTACACTAGAAAATTGAACTTCCTGATAATGTACTGATTTGACTTATTGTAACTAAATATTCATAGTTACTATTTCCATGATTTAGTACTGCAAGAAAAAAAATTATTTAGGGATTTGTACTGCAGATTTTGGTTCATTGTTACTGGATTCTTTTTTGTATACTAGCGAATATTTTCGTGATAAATTCAGAAATTTTTTTTTCTATTACATTGAATGTACTTGATGTTTTTTTATTATAACAAAAATTATTTTAGGAAACATTAATGTTAGACATTAATGTCTTAATGTAATTTAGTATATACTAAATTACAATCAAAAATGATACCTGTCACTCTGTTGAATAACAGAGAAGTTTTCATACCAGAATTGTTCTCAAGCTTGGAATATAATACTTCTGAAATAAGTTTCTTACCAAGGACAGTATACAAAAGGTGGGCGCGATCTAGTGGCGAGCACCAAACTACTCTCGCTGCTGTTGCTTTGTTCTGGTGACTATTATCTCTTAGTTTAAGCAACTTTTTTGTGTTGGTTGGAACAGAAAAAATTCTTGCGTTAAATAATAGTACTCATTCCGATAAATTTTATATTCTTCAAACAAAAAAGTGCAGATTGCTACAAAAACTCATATATCTTGCTTCAAAAATTCTTCGCTTCAAGCATAAGAATATGTTAACTTGAGAAAAAATATTTCAATTAAAAATAAAAATTTCGAGGTAATTATTTATTTAGGGCAAGAAAATTTTGATTTCCCGAATCGATTAAAAAAAAAATTCTGGATTCAAATTATCTGTTTTTTCTGTGTATTTATAATTCTCAAAAATAGCAGATAATTTAAAAATATATAAAGGATTAATATTAATAGCTGGAATTATTTTATAATATGAAAATTAAAAAATTGCTTCGATTTAAACATCTTGTCTGATTATTTTGCTATAAAGGGTTTCTCTTAACTCATAAGGTTATTTATTTGTACGTTATGAAAACTTATGAATACGGCTTTCAAATTTGAGTTTTTCTACACAGGAAAAATAGTTAGCTTAAGTCAAAAAAAATATTCTTGATTTTAGATCATTTTTTTTAACAATGCGGAAAATCAAAATTTTCTTGCAGTAAAAAATTATCTTGAATTTTTATTATCTTGAGTTAAAATATTTTTTTCAAGTCAACATATTCTTACGCTTAAATCAAACAATTTTTACTTGCTTAAAGAGTTTTATTTTGTTAATATAGGAGATATTTTTTGTAGCAAAATATATATCTTAGTTTTTATAGTAACAATAGAATTTTTTAGTTTGAAGAAAATAAACTTTGTTTTAAAAAAAAAAAAGTTGTTTAAGCTAAAAAAAAAATTTATTGGGAGAAAAGATATATATTATCTTGATTGATTTTCATTTCAATAAATAATCCCTAATTGATTGGCAACAAAAAATTTTTACACGCTCTTTTGATATAAAAAAATGTTTTTCTTCACTTTTTTAATCGATCTTCACATTTTTAACTATTCGGAATTGATAAGCAAAAAAAAAAAGTGTTTAAAACGCTTCTTTGGCTTATGATTTGCAATACGCACTTTTGGCATTAGGAATGCAATTTATAGCCAGATAAACAAAATATTAATGGTATTTATAACTGTATTCTCTTTAAAATTTTTTTTTTACATTTGATAATTAGTCAGCAGAAATATTCTATAATTATTAAATTAACTAGAAATTGATTGTTTAGAGAACTAAGATTAAATAGTACGGTTGACACTTTTGTAAGTAGTAAAAGAAACTAAATAAATGATATTGTATGAGACGACAACTAAATTCTTAGTTGTGACAACTAACAAAATTATTTCTACCAACTATCACACAGTCACTAAGCTAACATAGTTACTGTATCTATTTTATGTTAATCGAGCCAATGATAAAGATTATATTGTGTTCACTACTAAGCCTTGTTTAAAATGATTAAAGTTTTGTAGTGACCATAATAAGGCAAAAAAGGTTTCTTAAGTTTAGTTAATGCAACTATTTTTTCGTGCTGATTCACACTAGTACATAGTCCCAGTAACAATAAAAATTGGTTAGGGAGACTATATTTTTATATCTGTCGCTGCATAGTTCAGGTTACTAAGCACTTTTCTCTCAGTGTGATTTCGTAAAATTGCATCTAACTCTTCATCTGAATTAGATAAAGTAGTTTCTGAAGCATTATTGCGATCCACCAAAAAATATCTAACTGTCGCCATAAAAGACATTTTGATTATATTTAAACGTAAATTATAAACGGGGCATTCCACGCCAAATCGGACGGTTTTAAGAATTTAAAATTTTAATTTCCGTCATTTTTTGATATTTTTCAGTATTCATCAAAAACTCATCCTCCTAAATTTTGAGATTTTTTTGATCATTGGTTCAAAAAATATGAAATTTTCAAAAAAATCGCT
This sequence comes from Microplitis manilae, assembly GCA_030273425.1. NCBI lineage: Eukaryota > Metazoa > Arthropoda > Insecta > Hymenoptera > Braconidae > Microplitis > Microplitis manilae. Next base: position 13,542,091 of record CP092720.1, on the reverse strand, counting down.
CTTTTCATAGTATTTTGCTTATAACTTTTTGAAAAATGGTTTAAATAAAAAAACTCATAGAATAAAAAAGTTTCGTTATTCCATGTACTTTTAGAAAAAAAATACAAATAATTTTTTTAAAAAATTTTTCCACGTTATTTTTGAGTCTTAAAACTTTAAAGTCGTTTTCTGAGAATCATGCATACTCAGATTTTTCTAAAAATTTGTGACAGCAAACTACTATCTATTCCACAACATTTCGGGTGGTTCCGGTCGTGGGACCTCCATGGCTACTATTTTTTTTCGATTATTGAAAATCGAAAAAATTTTTTTTTCGCTATAAATTGTTGTCCGTACCGATTTTTGACACTACACTTGGTTTTATTACATATAAAAAATTGATTTCGATAGTTTTTTATTCTTAGTAGGGATTTAAAAGCAGTATAAGCAAAAGTTAATGCTATTTATCAGCAGTTATAATAAATGTTTTTATTTTTTGAGAAGCAACTATTTCGAAGCAAAAGAAACATTAGATTTGCTATACGATTCAGCTAAGACTGTTACAGGAGCTCAAAAATATCCTATAGTTATTGAAAAAAACGACGAAACTGTATTACAAACGTTTTTAATTATTTTCGTGTTCTTTTAAAAATTTTACATTAACGATTGTTTTATCAACAAGTACTCCTTAGTTAATATAGCTCCGTCGCTTTATCGAATAATTATATGATATTTTAGAGCTCCTGTAATTATCTTAGCTGAATTGTATACCAAATCTAATGCTTCTTTTGTTTCAAAATAGTTGTTTCTCAAACATTTATGATAACTGCTCAAAAATAGCATTAACTTTTGCTTACTATTTTTAAATCTCTACTCAAAACAAAAAAATATCGAAATCAATTTTTAATATGTAAGAAAACCAAGTGTAGAGTCAAGAATCGGTACGGACAACAATTTATAGCGAAAAAAAAATTTTTTCAATTTTCAATAATCGAAAAAAAATAGTAGCCACGGAGGTCCCACGACCGGAACCACCTGAAAAGTTGTGGAATAGATAGTAGTTTGTTGTCACAAATTTTTAGAAAAATCAGAGTATGCATGACTCTCAGAAAACGACTTTATAACGGTGGGCCCTGGCTATTTCGTGTCCAATAGCCACGAACCACTGTTACTAAATTTTCCCAGTTTAATTAATTAATTAATAATAAATTATTAAATTTTAATATAGTTGTTAGTTATTGTAAAGCTGGTTCTGGTACGGGAAAATATCTCAGGAGTGGGTTGACTCGTTCTGACCGGACACGCGGCTGAAATATACTTATTCTAAAACGACGCTGGTGATAAGAAATTTGTTCAAAGAGACTCAACTAAATTATATATAACAAATTTTATTTAACCAAGCCCAAGTATATACAAAATAGTTTCCCCTTTTATTAATTTTATTTATTACTTTATTGATTAAGATTTAGCGTCCAGCATTTAATTAATTTATTGTTAGAATGCACAAAAATTATTGGACGTGGGGAATAAAGTTTATAATTAATTAAATTAAATACTACGTTGAAGAGAGAGAAAAAGGTTTGTGACTAATTTGTCGAGAACTTAGCTGGTTGTAAGTGGACTTATTACTGGTGGAATCAGTCTCCGGTTCATCACAGGTTTCTTGGAGTCGATGTCGATCCTCTTCAGTGAATCCTCGCGGGCTCCTTGGATTTGATGTCGATCCTCTTCGGGCAGACGTTGCACACCAAACCACCGCACTCACAAATTTAATTTGGTTTTCTTCAACCAGACGAAGGAGTCGCAAAATCTCCTTATTTAATAAATTCGATGAACACAATTATCACATAATAAAATCAATAATATAGTTTAATACAAAGGAAACGTCTCAATAAATAAAATTATTTAGGTAACAGACCAACCGAGATAGAACTGAGTATTAGAATAAATGACTAGATATAATAAACTGATGGACGAGATATCGTTAGGCCGACTCAAATAAATTGTTGAGTCCTGGTGCTAGAGTAGGACCTCGCTAAGCGTCCTCACTCCACTCTAGGCGATGGCCAGGGCCTAAGTCTCCGAACAAGTGTTTGCTGGCCTTTTTATGTGTTAATTTTGGAGGGGTGGAACTACCCCACCATCTTCTAAATTTGAATTCGATCTAGGTGGCCTCTGACATGGCCCCGCGTGATTAAGGAGTGTTAATTAATATAGAATTGTTCTAATAGATGGCCATAGAATCAGTTAGATTTTTGCGCTCGATTTTCAAGTCGTAAAAATCGAAACGCACGTTTACAACTTTAAAGTTTTAAAACTCAAAAATAACGTGGAAACATCTTTCTAAAAAATTATTTGTATTTTTTTTCTAAGAGTACATGAAATAACGAAACTTTTTCATTCTTTGAGTTTTTTTATAAACCATTTTTCAAAAAGTTATAAGCAAAAAACTATGAAAAGAGTGATTTTTTTAAAAATTTCATATCTTTTGAACCAATGATCAATAAAATCTCAAAATTTAGGAGGATGAGTTTTTTGATGAATACTAAAAAATATCAAAAAATGACGGAAATTAAAATTGTAAATTCTTAAAACCATCCGATTTGGCGTGGAATGCTCCATACATATCCTACTAAAATGAAACATAATAAATTAATTTGTATATTTTATTTAATTACATCAAGTTAAGTAATAGTTACTAAAATTTATTATTAAGATTTACCCCCATCATCAAAATGATATCAAAATGAAAATAACTTGAAAAAAATGCGAAGTTTCAAAAAACTTTACAAAAATTAATTTGTAGGAAATAAAAAATTTGAAAAATTCAAAAGTGCATGACTCATAATGCTCATTTATTATGAAATAATAAAATAATAATAAAATAGGAAGCACAAATAAATTTTTATTTTATTTTATGATATTGAAAAAAACAAACAAACCCAACAGCTTGCTCCAATAATACGGTTAATAGATTCATCCAAAATGTAAATATAATTTTATATATTTACATAGCTTAACAATATGTCTTATAACTAATACTATATTTGTACATAAACTACAAGTCAAATAAGTAGCTTGGCGGTGTATTAGAGATCCTAGATAATTAAATATTATAGAAAAAGATTGCACAAATTTACCACCACTTCATTGCCACACTGCCAAGAGACGCTGTATGGTACTCAGTAGGGTAGCTCAAAGGGTCAAGTGAAGATTCTGATTTACAAAAGCGGTTCACCGTATCAGAAATGCGATAAATAGGTGCAGACTGTACGAAATTGGTCCTGGCAGCTGATATGTACATGGGAATACGGTTCCTTACTCCCAGACTAGGTGCTTTAAACTTAAACATTGTTAAGAGTTGAGGACAATCCACCAAGTTGTTGAAGAGTTTTGTAGCAAAAGAGAATTTCGTACTTAGTCGCCTTTCATTGAGCGCAAGGTATTTGCATTCTGTGCATAATATAAGATTTGCAATCCCTCTAGGCAGATAATATCCAGATTTCCTTTGAACATTTTCAATCTTGGTGGATTGACCTAACTGGGTAGGAGACCAAACTAGCGAGGCATATTCAAGTTTCGGCCTGACAAATGTATTGTATAGTAGTTTTATGGCCTTCAAGCTTGTAAAGTTTTTGGAAATACGTACAATGAACCCTAGAGTTTTCCATGCTTCCGATATTATACTGTTAATGTGTGCCAAAAAAGTTAGTTTACTATCAATTGTTACTCCAGGTATTTTAGTTGATGTGCACCTTGCTAAAACTTTACCAGACATAATGTAATCAAAAGCAACGGAATATTTACTCCTATTAAGAGTAAGAATACAACACTTGTCAACATTAAGTTGTAGCCTATTGTTCTCACACTACTGGACCAAGCATTCTACATTACGCTGTAAAAATCTACAATCATTTACATTGCGTATCCTCATGTAAAATTTAGGATCATCAGCAAATAGATCAAAAAAACAAGATATAAATTGTGTCAGACTATTGATCAAAATAAGAAACAAAAGGGGACCCAGATTAAAGCCTTGAGGGAATCCTGAAGTAGAGATGTAGGGCTTAGAATGGTACCCAACTTAATAAACAATATTTTTCCTGCCAACTAAGTAAGAGGTTAATAGACACATGAAATGAGTAGTTAGTCCTAGTTCACGTAGTCTTTCCAACAGGATTCTGATGTCCACCTTATCAAATGCCTTAGCAAAATCAGCACAAAATACATCCAGTTGGTCTCCAGCAACAAGAGTCTCGTTAGCAAGCTGAGTGAAGTAAGTTAGATTTGTTACCGTTGACCGTTTAGGCATAAAACCATGTTGGTGAGGAGAGACAACAGGCTGAAATTCGTCATAGACACAATCATAAATATACATTTCCAATACTTTCGAGAAAGTACATAGTACGGCAATTGGTCTCGATAGAGTAACATCGGTTACATTAGCGGTCTTAGGTAACGGGCACACTTTTGCCTGCTTCCATATATTAGGAAAAATTCCATGTTTTAAAATTCCATGTTTTAAAATTCCATATATTAGGAAAAATTCCAAAAAAAAGCCTCAGCACTGTCACGCACCACACAACAGGGAATACCATCAGTTCCTGCAGACCACTTCTTTGACAATTTTTTACGGTATCGAACTATGTCTGATCTATCTGAAATTCGGGGATTACTAAGTAGATCAGGTATATTATTACTTTCAAGAGTAATACTGGAAGGAACAAAGACGCTACTGAAGTAATCCGCACAGACATCAGCTATTATTTGCGGATCCGATTCAAGTTTACCGCTAACTGTAATTTCACGTGGGGAGTTTGAATTAGTTGAGAATGACTTTGTATAGTTCCAGAAGCAATTTGGGTCCACTATTATGTTATTCTCTGCTTTAATAATGTAATTAGATCTAGCGTGTTTAATTCGAGCTTTAAGTGATTGCCTGAGATCTTTGTAGCGTTGCTCATGATACACTGACTTATCACGTTTAGCTCACTGACGATGGAATTCCTTGTTCCTTACCCTGATTAAAAACTCTGATTGAATCTGATTGAAAACGTCCAATCAGATTTAATCAGAAATTTCTGATTGACTTTCAATAAGGTTCAATTAGATTCAATCGGAAACTTCCGAAGAATTCTGATTGAAAGTCAATCGGAAATTTCTGATTGACTTTCAATCAGTTTCAATCAGATTTAATCGGAATTTCTTATTGACTTTTAATCAGTTCAATCAGATTTAATCGGAAACTTCCAAAAAATTCTGATTGAAAGTAAATCAGAATTTCTTATTGACTTTCAATCAGTGTCAATCAGATTTAATCAAAATTTATTATTGACTTTCAATCAGTTTCAATCAGATTTAATCAGAATTTCTTATTGACTTTCGATCAGTTTCAATCAGATTTAATCGGAAACTTCCGAATGATTCTGATTGAAAGTTAATCAGAAATTTCCGATTGACTTTCAATCAGTTTCAATCGGATTTAATCGGATATTTTCGGAAGGTTTCGGATGTATATTAATAAAAAATTACCGATTCCCGGGAAAAAATAATTTTATGTATTATTAAATGGTACAAAATAAAAAAATCGAATGTATCAAAATGTACGTTGGATCTATCTTAACAATTAGATTGCATGTCATGAAGTAATATAGGATATACTATATTACCACCAAAAATTGTACTTGTCACTCTGTCAAAAAACAGACGAGTGCTCTTGTCAGAATTGCTTCCAAGTCTGGAATATAATACGTCTGAACTAAGTGTCTTTCCAGGGACACTACAAAAGTGGTAGGCGCTATCTAGTGGCGAGAACCGAACTACTCCTACTGCTATTGCCTAGGACTGGTGAATTTTCTCTCCTCCATATATATCTTTTCTCTTAAGAAATTTTTCTCTTGGTTCAAGCAACTTTTTTTTCTATTAGTTAGAGTATACGAAAATCCTTGCGTTGAACACCCCCATGAAAAAAATTTATTCAAAAAATATAAGTTAAAATACAAAAAATATATTTTAGAATTTATAAGAAATAAATCAGAAAACTATTTTTTTAAGATCTTGATATTGAAATGAAAATAACTAGAAAAAAAAGCGAAATTTTGGAAAAATTTATTCATAATAATTTTTAAGAAATGAAATTACCTACAAAAAAGTTTCTATGAGATTTTCTGATAAAACTGATAGTTTCGCCGGAAAAGTAAAAAGATCTCAAAATTTACTATAAATTTGACTTTAAGCTCAAATAACTTTTGAACAACTAGATTTATCAAAAAATGGTGAGACTTTTGTTGTAGAGCATTCAATTTCCTACAAAAATATCTATCATGCATAATAATTCGTTGACTAGCTTGTAAGTTAGAAAATTCTAAAATATAATGAATTTTTTCCCGTGTTATTTGAATACTCTGTAAATATGAATAAAAACGGATGGACGCAAACCGTAGTATTATTATTAAGAGCTTGGATTGGTACAGAAATTTTGGTTTTTAGGTATACTTTCAATTTTTGGGTACCAAAAAAAAATTTTTTTTTTTTTCCGACCTAATATTTAGATAATTTTTTATTAATGTTTCCTTTTATTTTCGTGATGGTTTTAATTCAATCAATATAGTTCTTTAAAAAAAGCTTTTATATAATCCTGAAAAATGCTTGTTTTAACTTTTTATAAAATTGATTAAATTGGAAAGACCGATTGAATTCTATACTCTGATATTTCAAAAATTGCTGAATTTATGATAAATGAAATTCATATCTGCCCAAATTTTAATAATTATTAATAATATCTAAGTTGTTATTTTCCGATTGAAACTGATTAAAACTGATTGTAAATTTTTTGTCGGATTTAATCGGATTCAATCGGAGAATAATCGATAAACGAATTATTATTTTCTAATTAAATCCGCTTCGTTTGGAACGAAATTTTTTTTTTTCTAGCCGACACAAGATAATTTTGCCGTTTATATTGAGAAAAGAATTCCCTGAAAATTTTTGCTCTTAAATTTAATTTAAAGTACTTTCTCTCGAGTATCAAATTCTTCCATTTAAAAAGTATGTAAATTGAATAACTTTTTTTTTTAAATTGCTATAACTTAACAGTAGAACATTTTACATATGCCCAAGTCAAAAAACAAATTCTAGTTTGGATCTCAAAAAATTCAATTCCTTTGATCTTTTATCTACCGATCGGAAAATGATACAATATTGGCACTCTAAATCCTCTCTGAGAACTATGAGGTCTAAATGCAAACTCTTCATCGGTTTTAAATTCTTACGAAGCTCTCAAAATCCGCAAAAAATAAATTACCATTTTCTGGACTTAGAAAATTTTCGAGTTGTAATAAAAAAATCTGAGTACTTAGAAAAATATATATGTAAAATAAAATCAATTAAATAATTTATGTCTGATCATATATGATTAGATATGATCCTCTATCACGAGATATGATCATATATGATTAGATATGATCATATATGATATACATATAGGCTTGACAAAAATTGTTTAAACTAAAAAATTAATGTCTTAATTTTATTGTACATTAACATTCATTGAAATTTATTTATTTATAGTTATTGTTCACTAATTATTCATTTTTCTATCGACGAAAAAGTATTCGATATTTCTCTGGGATTCGAATTTGGATCCTTCTGCGTATCAGTTGAAGCTTGTACCACTCTACCAAACCATGGACTTACTAGTTGGGATTATTCAATAGGTTTATATATTGACCTTAGAAATCTCAACAATCATTACGTTTATATTGATATTTTACTCGGTATCCGAAAAATTTAAGTTTTCTAATGCGGAATAAAAATTATATTTTAACTTAAGTTTTCATTTTTTTACTTCCCGCGCAGAAAATTGAAAATTTTCAAAATTAAAGAAAGTTATTGATTTTGAACCCATTTTCGAAAATCAAGCTTTCAACATATTTCGACGTTTTGAGGACCTAGGAACCTATTCTGTCTAATTTCAGGGTGATGTATGTATGTACCTATGTACGTGCGTATGTAAAAATTCTATAACTTTTGAACGGATCAACCGATTTAGACTCAGTTTTTCTATTATTGTAAAAATTTGTATGTCTCTTCATATATGTTCATTCCTGACCATATCTGATCTTACACAAGTTGAGCATCACGTAAAATTTTTTTACGTTCGTTCATATATGATCATACATGACCATATAGTATCTTATATGGATTGTATATCGGTTAAAAACTTTTTATGTGTCGTCATGTATGTTCATATATGTCTTTATATGTCTTAATGGATTGAATATCGAGTAAAAATACTTTATGTTATATCATATGTGATCTTACATGACCATATATGATCTTATACGATTTGTGTATAAATTAGAATAAATTTCTTTACCTTTATATATGGTCATATATGAACATGTACGACTCTTATATAAACATATATGATTATATATGGTCATATATGATCTTATATGGACTGGATATTGAGTAAAAATACTTTATGTTGTATCATATATGAACATACATGACCAAATATGATCGTATATGAACATGTATGACTCATATACCAACATACATGAATCATATATGATTATATATGATTCATATATGATCTTATAAGGTCATATCTAATTATATATCGCCAGATATGAATATTTTCTCGGGATATTTAAGCAATAACTGCAATTCTACCGCACAACTTTATATTTCACTGTGATCTAAGCAGTTTTACGTTTAATTACAAGCACTTTCCAAGATCAATGGTACACTCCAATAGAGATAATTCAGTAAAATATGGGAGACATTTTTTTACACAACCATTTTTATGAAGTTGGTAGACAATTCAAAATATATATAATTTCCTTTCATTAAAATTTGTTGTTTTTTTTTTTTTTTTTAGATTATATTAGCATTTTTCATTATAATTATAAAAAAAACTTACTCGAAATATCTCGATCAATAACAGAAAAAAAAAATTTGGGCATCGGTTGGTCCTGTGGGCCAGCCCCCGTAACTTCCCGCTGTTTTCGATCTTTAAGATCTCGAAAACATTAGCATAAATACATTTTCGAGCTCGAAAATACCTTTGTTTCACTTTTTTATGAGCTTTCCAAGCTCGAAAATATTACGTATTATATTAAAATTGAAAAATTTAGACTCCAAAATAATTAATAAATAAGCGTTTTTCACATATTTATTTACAATTATGTTCAATAGTTCGCTCAAAAATAAGTTGACGTGATACGTTGTATCTATATAGTGTAAGTATATCGTGAAACGAGCGAACATGATGATTTTTAAGAAGTCACTTCCAATGACTTACATAAACAAGAACATATTAGTTCTGAGTTATGTTGTTCAGTAATTATGATGCTATTCAATGAAAAAAGCTGATACAGATTTTACATTGATTATTCCGTCAACGATATCTCTCGAACGAATTATCTGATTGGGACGTTCTTGGCAGCAATCGAATGCTTTTATCGAGTTCTAGAGCTGATTAGACTTTGGAATTGATCGACTCTATAGTTTCCGAAATATTCACGAGAAACGAAAAAAAACTAATAATAATAATTTGATTTTACTTGTATCACTTTACGTGTTTTACAAGACTCTACATTCAAATTCTCCACTTTTTTTTTGCCTCTACCACTTAATTTTTGCGGCTGTGGCCCGACTTGTGCTTGTGACTGTACTGCATCATTACGGTGGTGATGCCCATCTACCTCCCTTGTGCAATGGAGGTGTAGTGGCGTAGGAAAACCATAGAGAAAACCTATCGCCAGTATTTCGGTTTGAGTGAAGCTCCAATGGTCGATAAAATTCCCATTTTACCGATCACTGGATCTTCATCCCGCACCTAATGATCAGAGACCTTCGTTCGAGCCCGACGCCCGGCTAAACGGTCACCCAGCCAAGTTGTAGTCCTGCTCGATACAACTTAACTTCGGTGATCGCCCGAGCCGCGTGCGTGCCGAACGGCTGCCTCAGCCGCTCCGAAAAAAAACTATTTTTTTTCATTCTTCCTTCGACGATATCACTCGAATAAATTATCCGATTGAGATGTTTAAGGTGGCAATCGGCGCGTTTTATTGAGGTATAGAGCTGATGAAATTTTGTGAATGATTGGTTTGGTCATTACGATGATATTCGCAAAAAACAGTTTTTTACTATTTCTTTCGTCGACGATATCTTTCGAACAGATTATCCGATTGAAACGTTCTTGGCGTCAATCGAAAGCTTTTATCGAGTCCTAAAGCTGATTAGATTTTGGAATTGATCGATCAGAGAATTTTCAAAATGTCAAAAAAAAAAACGAAAAAAAAATTTTTTTTCTTTTTTTGTATTTCGTAAATATCTCAGAGACTAGTTGACTAAATGATCTAAAATTCTTTGAAAATCTAAGTTGAGAAGAAATCTTTCGAATGCCGCAAAGAAAATATAAATCGGTTCATTCATTAAAAAGATATGAGAGGTTTACATCTACACACACACACATACACACACACACACACACACACACACACCCATACAGACATTGCTCTGAAAATGTCTGGGTAGCATCCTCGCACCTTCAAACGTCAACATATGATGAAAACCCGATTTTTTAAAATCGGAGTGAAACCAATAACTTCCCGAATTTTTTGAAAATCGTCGATTTTCTTAGCGGGAAGTTAAAAAAATATATGTAAATAAAAAAAAAAATTTTAAAAAAAGAGTTGAATTGAAAAAATTCAGGCTTATTAATTCAGGCTATACTGAAAAAAAATCTGGACGTCGGTTAGCCCTGCGGGCTAGCCCCAAAACTTCCCGCTGTTTTCAACCTCAAAGAGCTCGAAAACAGTAGTGTAGATGAATTTTCGAGCTCTTCAAGCTCGAAAATGCTATCACATGCAATTGATTTTTACGATCTTTTCAAGCTCTAACAAGTTAACTGTTATGCGGAAATTTAAAAATTAAAGAATCGAAAATCATCAATGAAGCGGTTTTTAAAATTTAATTCCTGATTATATTCAATAAAATAAGTGTATTGAGGCAGCAATCAATATCAGGGATCAAAGTCAAGATTTGAATGAGTTTTGACTCATGTAAGGAACAATAAAATATGAAATATCCGAGAAAAATATTTAAAACTTCGTTTTATCGGTTTTATTGTTGACAATATGGTTTAAGCTAAAAACCAAGTTCGATGACATTACATGATTGAAAGAAACCATAAAAAGGATGAGTTGGTATGATTTCAGACACATTTTAGTAGCCCGTGAAAAATGAATCATACATGGCCATGCATGGCCATATATGGTTCATGCATGGAGCATACATGGCCATGCATGGAGCATACATGGCCATGCATGGAGCATACATGGAGCATGTATGGCCATACATGAATCATACAAGGCCATATATGGCCATGCATGGACATGTATGACTATATATGTCAGTGATTAATTGAACATATATGGCCATGCATGGCCATATATGGTTCATACATGGCCATACATGGGCATACGAATTTTTTGAATAGTCATGCATGGCCATATATGAATCATACAAGGCCATGTATGGCCATGCATGGTCATGCATAGTTATGGATGACTATATATTAGACTGCTTTTTTTAGCGACTGTTTTTTTTTCGCTCCCATCCCGAAATTTTGTTGGAAATACCCCCTCCCCTCCCCCGAAAAAAATTCCCTGAGAGTTGAAGCCCTTGATATTAATATAAAGTACTTTCCCAGAGGAGGCGAAGATTTCCCATTCAAAATACACGTAAACTTGGGTTTTTATGTTTTAAACTTCTGTAACTCCGTGGCATTTTATGACATCATCTCGCCCAAAGTCGGGATGTTCTCAGAATTGAATGCTCTTCAAAAGTACCCATTTTCGCGAAGTCGTAACTCATACGAGTTGGGTAGTACGGACCTCTAAACTAAATTTTTTCATAGAATTCTTGTTTTTTCTCTCATTATCTGATAAACAACAAGACCTACAGAAAAAATATAAGTAACAATTCTATAGGAAATTCAATTTCCTACAAAAAAGGTCCTTAGCACTAAATCACTACGATTGATATTTTCTGAGATATTAATTATTGAAGTTTACGTAGCATTGAATTCTCATAAAATGTCGAATCAAATCTTAGAAAATACTGATTTTTTATTTGACTAATATCTCAGAAAATATCGATCTGAGTGATTCGGTGCTAGGGACCTTTTTTGTAGGAAATTAAATTTCCTATAAAATTGTCATCTACATTTTTTTTGTAGGTCTTGTTGTTTATGAGATAATGAAAGAAAAAAAATTAAAAAAGTTCGTATGCCCATGTATGGCCATATATGCTCCATGTATGGCCATATATGCTCCATGTATGACCATGTATGAACCATATACGGCCATGCATGGCCATATATGTCCAACTAATCACTGACATATATAACTATACATGACCATACATGGCCTTGTATGATTCATATATGGCCATGCATGGCCATGTATGATTCATTTTTCACGGATATAAAAAATTTGAGCTGACTATTACAATTACTTATAAACAGAATGTTGTAGCGAAAAAAAATAGAAAATTTTTTTGATATCACTAACAGCATATTGATGATAATATTTTACTTTTTCGAAAGTGATTATATCCTTTCAATCTTACGTAGCACAAGTAAACTTTGATGTAACTGTCGGTCGCATAGCTTAGTCAACAAAGCGTCGGTCTCTCGTACGGAAGGTCCCGGGTTCGAATCCTACTAAAGCGGGTGGTGTTATTAATAAGTCTAGCGTTTTTTCTCTGAATTAAAAATTTCCAATTCGATAAGGAATTCAATTATTCGCATATCTGATAATCTCTGCGTCGCCAAAATAATTAAAAAAAAAAAAAAAAAATTAAAAAAATTTTTTTTTATTTAATTAAAATTTCTATACCTAGTCATATCAAGTCATGTATGGCCGTATCAAGCTATGTATAGTCATACATGGCCATGCATGGTCATACATGGCCATACATGGTCATATATGGCCATACATGGCCATGTCTGGCCAATGTTCATACATGGCCATGCATGGAGCATTCATGCATGGCCATGTATGATTCATTTTTCACGGGAGGTTATATTATGATTTATCCGAAAAAAATAACATAAAATGTTATTTTTTTAACTTTTCAACGTCGATATCTTTCGAACTAATTAATTAATTCTGACGTTTGAGGTGGTAATTGGCGTGTTTTATCAAATTCTAAAGCTGATTAAAATTTGAAATCGATCCCGTCAGTCGTTTCGAAAATATTTAGAAAAACCCGTTTTTCACCATTTCTTTCTCTAACGATATCTCGCGAACGAATGAACCGATTTTGATAGTTGAGGCAGCAATCGACGTATTTTATTGAGTTCTAGAACTGATCAGATTTTGAAATTGATTGGTTAAGTTATTTCAAAGATATCTTGCAAATAACTGTTTTTTACCATTTCTTTCTCCCGCGATATCTCACGAGCAAATTAACCGATTGAGATGGCCGAGGTGGCAATCGACGCGTTTTATCAAATTCTAGAGTAGATTAGATTTTGAAGTCGATCGTTCAAGTCGTTCATGAGAAATCACTAAAAAACTAAAAAAAAAAAAATTTATTTTATTCGTAATTCTCATATATTTTCGAGTCTACTGGATCAAATGATCTAAAATTTTCTGGAAAGTTGATGGCCAACAAGCTCTTTTAATTGTCGCCTCAACCATTCAAATCGATTCATTAGTTAAAAATTTACGAAGAGTTTACATACACACACACATACACACACTCGGACATCATTCTGAATATAGTTAGAATAGCTTTTGAGGACCTCAAAACGTCGACATCTGATGAAAACTCGATTTTTGAAAACCGGCGTGAAACCAATAACTTCCCGAATTTTTGAAAATTTATAATTTTCTTAGCGGGAAGTTAAAAAGAGCTGTACTAGGACGGTTATCCGCAAGCGCCTCTGGTAGAATAAATGTATCTATAATGTATAGATATATCTCCATCCATCTTAATTGTACATAGATATATATATATATATATATATATATATATATATATATATATATATATTAGGGTGATTCATTTTAGACCAACATTTTTTTTTTTCAAGTCCCACTCAAAAATCTTGTAGCATATGAAAAATATAAAATTCTCACCAAATTTGAGCTCTTCATTTCAATTTGTAGAGGTCTCTCAACGAACTTTTAGTTTTTCTATTTAAATAACATGGGAAAACTATTTTTTTTCATTTTTTACTTCCGTATCTCACCTAAAAATTTTTTTTTCGAAATATCGTTCCGACATTTTTATAGTAGACTAAATGCTCTACAAAAAAGTTCTTTGAGTCGAGTTTGTAAGTTCAATATCTCCATCATAATTCACGTTGCAAATTGTGATTTTCGTGGAAATTCGATTTAAATGCACTTAGAAACGAAACTATTGGTGATAGACAAAAACTTCAAATGGCAATTTTGTAGGTCATTCAATACTCTAAAATAATGCAGCAATGACTATCTCCGCACCACCAATAGTTTAGCCTCAAGACGCTCTTAAAGTTCTATTTTTTCGAAAATATACTTTCAATGAATGTTGAAACGAAACCATTGATGATAAACAAAAAATTTACATCACAATTTTATAAATCATTTAATGCTCTGAAATAATGCCCTCGTGGATATCTTTGTACCACCAATAGTTTAACAGCTTAACGCTCTTAGATTTAAATTTGTTCTTTAAAAAAATAGTGTTTCGATCGATTTCAAGAGCTTGATATTAAAATGGAAATAAACAGAAAATTATGCGGAATTAGAAAAAACTTTCTCTGAGATAATCTATGAGAAATAAAATTGTCTATGAAAAAGATTCTTTGATACTCTATGATATGTCCGATGGTTTCACTGGAAAAGGAAAAAGATCTTAAAATTTACCATAAATCTAATTTCAATCTCCAATAACTTTTGAAGAGATGGATTAATCAAATAATGATTAGGGACTTCTTTTGAAGAACGTTCAATTCCCTTCAAAAATGTATCCTGGGCTTATTTGTACAGTACGCCATCACCAAGATATAAAAATCCAAACTTAATATTTTCTTTTTCCCATGTTCTTTAAATGAGAAATAGAAAATAGGGATGAGACAATTGTCGATATTAATATTTAGGGCTCTAATTTTAACAGACATCTTTTTTTACCTTCTTCCAAGTATAGATACTGTTAGACTGTTGAAAAAAACAAGTTGTCATAAAAGAACACACCGTAATAAATACATTGAAAGTGAATTTTAAGAACAAATTGAAATCTAAGAGCGTTTAGCTGTTAAACTATTGGTGGTACAAAGATATCCACGAGGGCATTATTTCAGAGCATTAAATGATCTACAAAATTGCGATGTAAATTTTTTATTTATCATCAATAGTTTCGTTTCGACATTTATTGAAAGTATATTTTCGAAAAAATAGAACTTTAAGAGCGTCTTGAGGCTAAACTATTGGTGGTGCAGAGATAGTCATTAATGCATTATTTAAGAGCATTGAATGACCTACAAAATTGCCATTTTAAGTTTTCGTCTATCACCAATAGTTTCGTTTCTAAGTGCATTTAAATCGAATTTCCACGAAAATCACAATTTGCAACGCGAATTATGATGGAGATATTGAACTTACAAACTCGACTCAAAGAACTTTTTTGTAGAGCATTTAGTCTACTATAAAAATGTCGGAACGATATTCCGAAAAAAAAATTTTTAGGTGAGATGCGGAAGTAAAAAATGAAAAAAAATAGTTTTCCCATGTTATTTAAATGGAAAAACTAAAAGTTCGTTGAGAGACCTCTACAAATTGAAATTAAGAGCTCAAATTTGGTGAGAATTTTTTATTTTTCTTATGCTACAAGATTTTTGAGTGGGACTTGAAAAAAAAAATGTTGGTCTAAAATGAATCACCCTAATATATATGTATAGTTATACGGCCTTTTCATTCTTTTATTAATTGTAATTAAACGACACTGAGTTACCTAGCCATTTTCAATAGGAGACCGACAAATCTTTCAAAGAATTTAAAAAAAAAATTTTGATTCAATTACTGGATTTTCTCGCAAGTTACAGTGTATACGGGATTTATACTTGACGGGCAGGAAATTTTTTTAAACTATTTTGATTTTTTTTTTTTACGTTTTTATTGAACTAAATAAATTTTCAAAAAGTATGGAATTAATTTCCATTAAATTATCTTCAAAATAGTATGCAAAATATCTTAATTCCGTCAACTAACAAGGGTATAATAATTGAAATAGTTGCCGAAATGAGGCGAAAAAACTATTTCGATCGTAAAGCACACTCTGATGCTTCGCATCATAAATCGTGCAATTGTCTACAAAAAAGATTACATGATATTTTGTGATAAGTCTGATAGTTTCGCCGGAAAAGTAAAAAGATTCCGAAATTTACTCTCAATTTCAGTTCAAACTCCAATAACTTTTGCACAGATGGATTTATCAAAAAATGATAAGAAACTTTTTTTGTCGAGCATTTAATTCACTATAAACAGATGTCTCGACCTTATCTGTACAATTAATTCATTAATATAACGGGACGGTTAAGCCCACCTCCGTTTGACGGGAGGCTGATACCACACCCTTTTGGGCACACCCGCGCTGCGTAATCCCCTATCCTTTACCATAATATTATTATACAGCGAAACATTGAGTAAGCTCAATATTGGCGGATGTTATAACCCTTAGGATCAGAGATCCTTTGTGTGTGGGTGCCAAACCAACAGCCACTACGAGTCCGACCTCAATTGGGTCCATGCACTCGTCCCATCTCAGGAAACAACGAGACTCTGGTCGAAATGGGACTTGGAATGGGCCTCCCATAGCACCAATTCAATGTATTGGCCGACATACCACAGTTGGTCAAGAAGGGACGTGGTTACATCCCCTGCCTTCCTGAGAAGACACCCAATATTGATCTCATTCATTCATCCACACTTCAACATATTCACACATGCTCCTAACTTCGGACTGACACCCGGGATGCACAGAATCCTCACAAATCGTGAGTTCTACACATCTATGCCCAGATGCTCCGACAACAACTGGGTGGATGCCACTTGAACCGCGATCTAGTAGTCCTCTCCTCCTTCCTCTCGGTGTTGGAACTGGCTGCTGAGCTTGTGGTGGAGACAATCTTTGCTGAAACCATTGAAAATTTTAAATGAGTTTGGGGATGCGGCAAGAACTCGCCCGATTTGTGGCCACTCCACGACCCACCCTTCGTTGCTCTGGAGCACCTCACACTGAGGCTCGAGCTTGGTGCATTTTAGCAGTAAGTGCTGAACGGTATCCCACCCTTTGTTGCATTGGGGGTATTTGCGATCTTTTGCGAGTCCGTACTTAAAGAGTCTATCCTTAGAACAGCAGTGACCGGTTAAAATCTGGGTGAGCCAGAAATTAGGGCTGATGTGTTTGCTCGCTAGGTGTTCAGTAACGTCGGGAAAGAAGTTGAATGTCATTCGTCCTGTGTCCGCTGTGGACCACTGTTCTTGCCATCTGCTAATGGTTTCTTTTCTAAGGGAGACAAAGCCTTCTTTGTCAACTGGCTACACGGTCGCGTTTCCAAGAGTTGCCTATTTGCCAGAGTGAAGATTGTAGCGGGCGCAACGTTCATCAATCACAAGCTGAATGGGCACTGCCCCCGCAACTACACAAGGTCCCTCATACGATGCCGTCTTGTATGAAGACGTCATCGTAATCAGGGCTCGCCGTTGCAGGGCCCTAAGAGCCTTCCAATCCTCCATCCCACATATGCCACTCCAACCTGTTGCCGCATAAGTGACAACATTCAGTCCATGCGAGACGGCGTAAACGACCAAAAGTTTGGTCTTGCCTGGACCGCGTCGGGTGTACTCTCTCTTGAGGAATATTGCCTCGGTATGGGACTCCGACAATGTAAGTTTCGCGGAACGTGATTCCAGTATCGAGTCTACCGTCTCTTGCCCCTTTCTCAATATCGGCACGTGAGGTGCCTTCTATGATGACAAGGAGGTCGTCAGCATAGGCCACAAATTTACTCTCGTGTTCTGGTGACTCTAATTCTTTAAGCAAATCATCGAACACAATGTTCCAAAATTAAGGCCCTAATACTGATCCCTGTGGACATCCCCTTGTTGGTTTTCTGTTCTCTTTTCCAGATTCCCATGACAGTAAGACTGTCCTATCCTCAAAGTAAGTGTGAACCACCCTGTAAATATTTTTGGGGCATTCCCGTTTCTTTAAGCCCTCAAGTACTCGTGGCCACCACACGTTGTCAAAGGCGTCAGAAATGTCGAAGAAAAGTCCAATTGCCAGATTCTCTGTTGTCGAATCTAGCAAGCGACGCATCTCAACGATTGCATCTTCAGTCGACCTTTTGGCCATGAAGCCAAATTGTTGACTAGAGATCTTATCCCCAGCTAAGACTGTGGTGGTGAGTCTCGACTTAATTAGTCTCTCAAATACCTTCCCGACTACCGAAAGTAAACATATTGGCCTATATGATTTCGGGTCACTCGCGTCTTTGTCACTGCTCTTAAGGAGCATGATAATCCCACCCTCTTTCAATGACGTTGGGAAAACTTCTAACTCTAAGCATCTACTATATAAATCTAAGAACTCCCTTGACAAAATTACTGCTGCTCTTTTCATTACCTCATTTTCCACTAAGTCAGTTCCGGGTGCTTTTTTATTTTTAAGATCCTTAAGAATTTTGTAAAGTTCGCGCGGGGTGAACAAATCGGCATCCACGGTGTCTGGTAGCGTCTCTGAATTTACTCGCGTTGTTTTCTGCTCTTTCGTTTCTTTCTCTGGCTTGTCTTCTACAATGTGTGTGATGAGAAAGCTGCTAGCTGTGTCCTTAAAGCTTGCTGTGGATTGTCCGCCACGCCAGAGTGTGGTGAGCACTCTATTAACTCGGTGTTTGTCTGCCTGGAGCTTGTAAACGATGCCCCAGTGCTCCTTGTTACCGTTCGACGTGACGAACTCTCGCCAACTGTTTTCTCTCTGCTTTTTAACATGTTTTGAGTACGTCTTGCAAAGTGTCAAGTATGCCTTTTTGATTTCTGTCCTTTTGTCTTCTTCTATCTCCCTCTGATGTTTCCTTCTGGCTTTGTAAACCATTCTCTTCCCTCTCATCAGTTCTCTTGTACACTATGGTTATGATTTCTTGTGCGGCTTTTTCCGCGGGATAGCAAATTCACATGACTCTATAATGGTTTTAGTAAGTGCATTGGCATACCTTTCCACGTCCTCGACCGTTTCCAGCGCCAGACCTTCAAGATTCACTTTTGCGAGTTCCAGTAGTTTCTTATGGAACTTCTCCCAATCGGCCAACGCAATGTTGAAACGCTTGGGGTCAGTCCCATCGAGGCCCTTCCGTTCTCTCGGAATTCCAAGGCTGATATCAATCGCATAGTGGTCGGTACTTTGCACCCACTCGTGTTTGATGGTCCAGTTTTGTAATTCCTGCTGATTGAATTCCTTGCTTTTTTCGACTCATTTCTCGAAGAACATATTAGAAAATTTAGAAATAAAGGATCTGGCAGTACAAGTTACCTATTGAAAACTATCTGCGAAGAAGTAATCCAGCTTTTGACACGAAAAGTATCTTCTATTATTGTTCAAGAAGTGAAATCAGCGAAATATTATGCTATTATAGTAGATTCCACACCTAATATATCTCACGTCGATCAACTTTCGTTTGTTCTCAGATATGTAAAAATATATGGAACGCCTGTTGAATGTTTTCTGATGTTTATTGAAAACTCTGGACATAAAGCTGAAGATTTACTAGTTGCTGTATTGTTTGCTCTTGAGTTTTTTTGATCTAAATCTTGCTGACTGACGAAGTCAGTCCAATAACAACGCGAACAATGTATCAGGAATTTATTCAGGTTTACAGGCGAGAATTCATGAAATAAATGATCTTGCAGAACACGCTTCTTGTGCTGCTTATTCTATGAATTTAATAAGAGTTCACGCAGTAGAATGTATGCCAGAAGCTGCTTCGTTCTTTCATACAGTGCAAGCTTTATACAACTTCTTTACTGCATCTACGCACCGTTGGGAAGTTTTACAATCTCATACTGAAAAAAAGATTACGTTAAAATCGTTATCTGCAACTAGATGGTCAGCTCGATATGAAACAGTTCAAGTACTCAATCAACATTTCAACAAAATAATAGAGACTTTAATTATTCTTAAAGAAGATACCGAACAAAATGCGATTACAAGACAAGAAGCTCAAGGGATTTGAATTCAATTAGATCAACTTGAGACAGCATTTATGCAGATACTTTGGTACTTTTTTCTCTCAAGATTTAATGCTGTTACCTAAAAAGTGCAAAAAGTTGATTGTAACATTGCTGAAGTGATCGATGATTATCATGATTTGATCAAAGTTGTTGCTGATACGTGAAATGAATTTGAAATCTATGAAAAAACGGCTTTAAAAATTTCGAAAGTTCAAGAATATAAAACAACAGTTTCTAAAAAAACAAAAAGAAAATTACATGCTGATGAAGCACGGAATGGGGATGTATAACTGTCAGGTCGGGACCATTTTCGAGTTAATACTTTTAATGTCATTCTTGACAATCTGGATTCTAAGTTGCGCAAAAGATGTGCAGCATATGAAAAAATTCAGGGTAAGTTCTCAGTTATCACTGAATTTGGCAACTTGGATAATGGAGAAATTCGTAAACGAGCTGAACATTTAAGAAATGGTTATTCTTCAGATCTTAAATCCTCATTAGATGACGAATTTGTGCATTTCTTTGTGCGAAAATTTAATCGACCAATTCGCTATTCAAAAAGTCAGACGTGTTTGCCCGTAAAAAAATTGATGTACTATAATTATGAGTTTTCCTTAGTGTCAAATTGATAATTGTTAGAAAAAAAAAAATAAATATTTATTTATTTTTGGAATGTACACGGTAAGAAATGCATGGCGTTCAACACCATGCTGGTATGGTCTCCAGACAGATACTAAAACAGCATGTGAAATATTCCAATACAGTATTGTAGCGAGTCCCAGAAGTATGGCGTTATTTACTATACTGTATAGTACTGGAGCTATTGTATTGCTCACACGTATGCATAGCAAGCACGGCGAAACAGCATGGCCCTGAGATCCATACTACAATGCCGAGGGCACAATGTTACTAGTTTTTTCCGCCATAATTTTTGGCGTGTCGATCAATGTATTCTATCGTATTACGGCCAAAACTGTATAGATGTCGTTAGAATAGGTTTATCGGCCAGAAGCATTGTGGATACGGCAACGCAGTATGGGCCTGACGGCCATACTGACATTGCGGCATCTGCGAGAACTATCGCCAATGTTACTATTCTCACAATGGTCGAATCACCTATGCATACAATTTTACAACGTATAAAAATCTCCGATACCATACAGTATGGCGTTCACGCCTATACTGGCATAGTGATATCCGCAAAATATTTCTTACCGTGTATAACTTATAACGAAGTTACTGCAATAAATTAGTTATTTTAATTTTGAAAAATAAAATATATAAACTATAAGTTTAAGTAAAATTCCAGTACTGGGGCGGATTTTTTCCAGTGCTCAGAGGCGGCATTAAGTTTAAATCCGGCCCTGAACATACATGTATACATTTTTCAACAAATGGTATTTTTGAACTCTACTCAACCCATTATAATAGTCTATGACAAAATTCCTTGAAAAATCAACCATGAGGACAAATACAGTACCTAGATTTAAAAAAAAATCTAACTCAAATAATACATTGCTCGCTCAAAATGCGCTAATTAAATTAAAAAAAAATAAATAACAGTAAATTTAAACGTATATTCACATAAAGAAAATCAAGTTAAGTCTAAAAGATGCTCTTAGTAGTAAGCCGTTATAAAATGTTTAATAGTTTCTACGCCATGGTGGTTCCAAAAAAATAAATCATCTATGTATGCGTATCGATTTAAACAAAAAAAAGAACTATCAAGTACACGGTTCTTTGAGTGAAGTTTTAAAATTTAAATATAAATTAACTGTTGGTTTTATCTTAAAGGTGTCTGTCATATATAATAGTAACATTGAAGGTAACGAAGCTTAATTCCATCGTTGGTTGCACTCTCAATATGAGATCCCAGAGTAGCGTCGTTTCCCTATAGATTTTCGTATAGTACAGAGGATAACTGAGAGACAATAGTGTAGGCGGACAAAAGCATGATATACGATAAGAGCAGTAGTATTAAAATCATATTTTCAAATTCTTCATCTTATATACAATCACTGAGTACCAGAGGGTACATAGTAAGCGTTGAACAGCAATTCTCTTTACTCTATATCATCTTTCTCTTCGTTACATGTATACGTATATGTGATGTATACTTTGGCGCCGGTAGTGTATATGAGTATATAATAGCATTTTGCTGCATGACCTATCACGTACGAGGTATATATATATATATATATATATATATATATATATATATATATATATATATATATATATATATATATATATATATATATATATATATATATATATATCATGAATTCGTGGTATAGGTGAGAGTAAGGGTGGGTTAAGGGTGAAAGGGGGGAGGGTGAAAATAGCGGGTGAGTAGATACCGCAACCGTAGTATACGTCTCAGCGCTTTTCCCAATGCTTTTGGCTGGATTTAATTGGATTTGTTAAGGGTAATTTATTTTGCTACCAGTGAAGAACCGAGGGTCCAATTTGCAAAGAATACCATTCGAACTGGATTTTAACAATAAATGCCAACGGGAAATTGATGTTTCATGAGAACTATAAAAACGATATTTTCGTTGCATATAGTTGATTGTTAAATTAATATTGTTTCATTTACTGTTATTTTTTTTTCGTATTTATACATCAGTTTGTGGCATTAGCATAGTTACTGTAGATAAAAGTTAATTAAAATAAACAAGTAAGTATGTTATCGTTAGAGCATACAAATACGTGACGTATGAATAGTTTTTATGTAACAACTTTTTTTTTAATTGGTTGTTAGAGTGGATTTCGTAGATTCGATATGAATTTTTTTTTCCAATATATAACAAACATTATCGGTTAATAGAAATAAAAAAATGAATTTTTGTTTACTTATTCGTTTTTTTTATTCATCGGAAGCTTCGATATGTTTGACAAATGTTATTATCTTTATTGTGTAAATAATAAATTATTGACAATAAACTATATTACTTTAATATTGTTAATGTAAAATAAAAAAAAAGTTACCCAAAATACTTTTTTAGTAAATTAAAAAAAAATTGATATTTCACCAATTTATTTCGTTATTTATTTGGTTTCATTGAATTTTGTAAATATATATTTTCAATAAAAATTACGTGGCAATGTGTAGGGAGAGTAATTAATAAATTCACAAGTAAATTGACCATTTTAATTACAATGAAGAGTATATTGTTTATTATTTATTTATTTTTTTCATTGATTTTTAATAAAATTATATTTGTGTGGAATTCTTGTAGATACATACTTCCGACAGTGTAAATAAATTAATTGCCAAAAGTTCATTGTTTCTCGTTACGCTACGAGTACTATTTTCACAATTTTATTACAATCGATATTGCGTGTTCAGAGTTTAAACACATACACCCAGCTAGCTGTTGTAATTCGTTGTGTTTTATTGCACTAAAAAAAAAAGGAACATATATATAATTTTATGAACTTATGGTAAATTATTTTCTATTTTTCTTACCGCACTCGGAATATTGGAAATTTTCGAAAGATGATAAATTATTTGTTTCAGTACGGCTTCTATAAATTGATTCTTCAACAGGTGTCAATGCTTTGAGATGACCTTTTTAAGATGACGTCATATTCCATGAATCCGAGTGATCAATATTTTTAATTAAATAAAAATAAAAATGTTTATATATTTGGGTAGAGCGAAAAAAAATTTTTTTTTTCTTAGCCTTAAAGTAGATTCTGTAGCTAATAAAAAAAGAAAATGTTTGAAAAAAAAAATAAAAATTCTTTTACTCAATATTTTTAGGTGGTTCACTGACTTTTAAAATTAATAATGAATTAAAATTTTTGGTTTTAATGGAAATTTTTTTTTTTTTTTTTACTCAAAATCTGCAAAAACATCCACGAATTAACAAAAATGATTGCTTTAGACTCAACTTTCACTTCAATCCAAGTAATTAAGCATGTTATTTCTTAAACTTATTCTGAAATTACAATAATAATAAAAAAAAATTTTATTCATAACTTTTCATTAGCTTTAAAGAGGATACTTTACAGTTTCTAGAACAACTTCGAACAAATTTTTACGATCACCCGTTCAGAGTTTATTAATAATAAAAAGTTGACTATTGACCAAAAAACTGGATAATCGGAAGTGTTATGAAAATTTGTAGTAAAATCATACATTTTTAATTTTTTTTTTCTCTAAAAGTAATATAATTTCTGATTTAATCGCAACTCAATAATATTTTAATTAAATTATCTATTGAGAAAATGAAATAATGATATAAATTATTATTTACATGAAAATCATAGTTCTGATACATTTCTAAACTGGATAACTGAATTATTTTTACTTGCAGCTTCATTAAGTTTTATTCGATAGTTTTTTTTTTTTAGTATCAAATTTTGGTAACTCATTACGAGATTTCAATGTTGTCCGGATGAAACCATCTCACGAATTTTAATCACAAACTTTTGACGATGCCTCAGTAACCAACTTTACAGATATTTCGACAGCTTGATTGTGGCAAGGATATTTAGTACTATCAACATTCAAGCCATTTTCAATCATTGCTCTTAGTCGGTGTTCCTCCAAATCTAGTGTCAATGGAGGTTCAGTAATATCGATACTACCCCAATCAATCATGTCAACATAATCTTGAGCATCCATAATATGGATTCCATATTTAAAGTCGGAGCCCTGGATGAACACATTATTTTTGTCGAATCAGTGTTTCATCTAGCCTGTATAATAACATTTACAGTTTTTTCTCATACCAATTTTCTTGTGTCCCCTAACATACCGAGTAGGATATTTTCAGGACGTGCAAAATATCCATTTCCTTGAATAACACGATCAATCATATTTTTTAATTTTTTTCTAAGTATCTGTAACTCCGGATAACATTGTGTAAAAGTTTTGACCCATAAATACAAGATGAGTGCAATTTGATGGAGAACCAAGTAGGAACATACACTTAATTTAAAATGTTGCTGAAGTTCTAAGATTTTTAGTCGGTAATTGTTTTTTAAACATACATCCCTAAAACTTGTTGGCAATCATTAATCATCTTAAATGACACATATTTCCTGGGTAACAATCAGCTAAATCTGAGGATACAATTCCATTAGAGGTCTCTATAGATATTTCACACAAACATTTTTGGTCTTTACTTAAATCTTGTATTTTAAGCGATGGTAGATCTAATTTAATTTTTTTCAAATTTAACCACAGGATTATTTTCGCACGCTCTTAATTCCTTACCTATCCCGACTAGAAATTTTTACGTTAGACCTGTTGGCTCCTTATGTGGTTGCCCTACAGGGACCGCACATAGGGATGTAACGCAAAGACCTATTGGGCCTTTATTGGGCAGTCCCAGCTATGCCCCAATAGGAAAATCCCCAAGAGATCCCACTAGCACATCTCTATTAAAATAAATATTAAATTGAGCAAGAAAATTTTAATTTGATCCGAACTGTAATTTAATTTGTATTAGGAACATTACTTAAGAAAAAAGTTTACATGGATTTAATTAATGGAAAAATCCCGGTGACTGCTGGGCTCGAACTAGCATCCTTCTGATTCAAAGTCTTTGATGCTATCCACTGCGCTGACCCACGTATGTGATTGCGTTGATGTAAATAGTATATTAATTATGACACCAAAGAATGACTGATGAAGATAGAAAAATTCCGTGGTGCAATGATCGACGTACTCTTTAAATAAATATAAGGGGGGGGGGCAAAACGGGGTACTTAAAGAATTCATAAGTTTTCGGAGATTCAAATACATTGAATCTTTTTCTTTTTATGATTTTCAGAGAGTATAGAAAAAAATTAATGCAGCTACACTTGAAATCAAGCAAACGCATACTTACATACTAAATAAATTATATAACTTCTAATTTCACTGAAATTATGAATCATTCTATCCAGATATTTTTTGCAATCAATTTCCATGTAAAATCGTAAATAGGGTGAACACAATATTTTTTTTCAAATTGGGTTTTCCCTTTATAGTCCCACATGAACCCATGCAAGAGCTGCCAGAGTTGAACAAAGGGGCCGTCCTTGGCTCAGCACTGGGGAACCTAGCTTTGGCACATCTATATTGGCCCATGCTTGGGTCAAGAAAGGCTACTCAATTCTGGCCATTCCAATCATTACCCAAGTCTGGGCCAGGGCTGGGTTCCCCTATTTTGGCCATTCAGTGGTGACCCAGGCTTGGACCAGGACTGGATAACCTAGCCTTGGCCATTACAATAATTACCCGGACTTGGGCCAAGATCGGCTTCTTCTATCTTGGCCATCCGACGAAAACCCACACTTGGGCCAGGACTGAGTAATCTAGCCTTGGCCATTCAATGGACACCCAGGCGCGGACCAGGACTGGGTAACCTAGCCTTGGCCGTTACAATAATTACCCGGGCTTGGGCCAAGACTAGGTTCTCTTGTCTTGGCCACCCAATGGGCTCCCACACTTAGGCCAGGACTGGGTAACCTAGCCTTGGCCAACCCAATGATTATCCGAGTTTAAGCCAAGACTAGGTTCCTCTGCCTTGATCATTCAATGGCAACCCAGACTTGAGCCAAGGTAGGATTATCCAAGTTCGGTATACCTATAGTTTCCCATCCTTGGGCCAAGATTGGCTAATCTAGTTTCTTAATTAATTATTCAATCATCTTATTATTATGGTTTTTTAAATAAATAATTATTTATTTTTCAATTAAAATAAGTTGTAATAAATAAATATTTTAACATTCTGATTAAAATTATTAACAATTAAGAAGCGGCTGAGGCAGCTGTTCGGCATGCACGCGGTTCGGGCGATCACCGAAGTTAAGTAGTATCGAGCAGGATTACAACTTGGCTGGGTGACCGTTTAGCCGGGCGTCGGACTCGAACGAAGGTCTCTGATCGTTAGGTGCGGGATGAAGATCCAGTGATCGGTAAAATGGGAATTTTACCGACCACTGGAGCTTCACTCAAACCGAAAACTGTAACTGGCGATAGGTTTCCTGATAGCCAAGTTGACGAGAAACTGACGAGAAACTTGCAGCCGCAACTGGACACTAAGTTGGCCGCCAACAGTTGGTACCACCAATAGTTGATAGACATTTTCTGAGAAAGTTGGTGGCAAAAGTTGGAAATTCAATAAGTTGACGATCACTTTCTGAGAAAGTTGACGGTTAGTTTGCATTCAATTTTCTCAGAAACTTGCATTCCAGTTGCGGCTTCATTCTGGCGCCAACTTTTGGAGAAAGTTGGCGGTAACTTGTGGCCAAAAGTTGCAAAAGCTGAAGTTGTCGATAACTTGTCGTCAAGTTGGTCGGAAACTAATGAATGTCCAACTTTTTCACGACTAACTCGTGTTATCAGGGTTTTCTCTGTGGTTTTCCTACGCCACTACACCTCCATTGCGCAAGGGAGGTAGAAGGGCATCACCACCGTAATGATGCAGTACAGTCACAAGCACAAGTCGGGCCACAGCCGCAAAAATTAAGTGGTAGAGGCAAAAAAAAAGTGGAGAATTTGAATGTAGATTATGGATGGGTGATTGCTTGGGAACAGTCTTGTAAAACACGTAAAGTGATACAAGTAAAAATCAGAAATAAAAATGAATATTAACAATTAAGAATTAATATATTTTTCAGTTCGTTATTATTTGCAATTAACAACCGCAATTTCATAATTTTACTTATAAAAATTAATTTAATTAAGAAATAACTCATAAATTTCTATAATAAATGTTATTTGTAATAATGGTGGTAGAGTAAGATAATTGAACTGGGTTATTGATAAATAATTAATTAAATTTAATAAATTTTATTTTAAAAAATTATGTAATTATAATATAAATAATACGAAATTATTATTTATTTTTTTCTTAATCGAAAATATTAATTAAATTGCTCGTTATATTTCATAAGACCGAGGGGTTGTAGTAAAATGAATAAGTAGAACATATAAAAGTTTCAATTCAACATTAGTAGGTTCGTCCAGTAGCCAGCGTTCAGACCCAGCAATCAGAAGGACGACAGTTCACGCCCAGAGCCTAGCAGAACTTTCCGAGTTTATTTCACGTCATTTAGCTCACTTAAATAGTTTAAACGTTAATAATCACAAACTCTAGTATTTAAATAATAAAAATTTTTTTTTAATTAAATTTATTGATGTTTTCGATGCATGGTTCAGGTCTGGCAAGCGAGCATGGGTCAGGGCTGGCAGCCAGGCTTGGCACGATGTTATCATTCCAGACTTCTACCAAGGCTGGAACAAGGCTGGCTTACAAACTTGGCCCAGAGTTCAACACAGTTGAATCAAGCCTGAGCCAAACCTGGGCCCGTGGTACTTTCTTGTCTAGGCCCCGGTATGGAAAAAATATGAGGTGTAAAATCTACTCAACGAATGACCTCGTTACGTTTTAGGTGCACAACTTTCACTTTTGAGTGCATAGGGTATCCTACGGGGCAGCGTACGAATGTATTGTGTGTATACAATATATTCGTACCTATATATACATATACACCTATATATATATATATATATATATATATATATATATATATATATATATATATATAATATACTCTACGGCCTCTGCAAATGATAAATATATTTTCGCAACTCATGGTAAGAAAGCACGTCTCTGATTGGTTAAAAATGACACTACAAAGAATAAATATCGCGAAGAATGTCCACATTGTTCATGAAAAATATGACAAACGTACACTTTTTACATATATATAGATATACTATTTATTAGTCATTAAACGATCCACCAGAAAACCCAATCAACAGCCGACTCGAGTTAGGACAACCGAAAGTCCCAGACTATAGAAAATCATCTTACTGTATTTAATTATAATGTACAATTCACTATATTAACTTTGACTTGAAACTCTAGTTATTTTTTGCTGAATATCAATAATTTGAAAACAATAAAAATAATCTTAAATTATTATAAAAGTTAATTAAATCGTGTTTAATTGTTACTATTATTATTTAACAATCTTTTGCATCAGAAATTAGACAGGAATTAATTTTATATTAATAAGATTGAATATTATTTAAGGTTAATTAAAAGATTAAATTTAATGTAGTGTCCTGTTTTACCAATCAGAGACATTCTTTCTTACGATTCGATGCAAAAACTATTGTAACGGATTGAGTGAGAAGGGCTTTCGACACTCGTGTGTTGGCAACACTCGCCTAACGGCTCGTGAACCAATCACACTCGTTGTCGAAAGCACCTTCCACTCAATGCGTTAATATACTAATATAGTACACTAACGCAAAAAATTAAAGAAACAGTAAAATTTTATAAATTTTTTAGTAATTTTTGGAAGGCTGTAACTTTGTGGAAAATAATCGTATCGGGATTTAAAAAAAAAAAAATTATAACTTGCAATCCCTAGTTTCGATGCACTTTCAGCAAAATTTTATAAAAAGTCTGTAGTCTAAGAGCCAGCTTAAATCTGACAACACATATTTTACGGTATCTGAAATTTCGTCCAGTGAGACTTCTATACCTAGTAAACAAGCAATGGGTACTAGCTAAGCCCGGCCGCGGTAGGTTCGGGGTCCCTTAGGTAAGCCAGGTATGAAAATTCAGTAAATTTTTAAAGTATTTTACGGGGTCTGCCGTTTTAATATGTTATAATATACCTCTAGAAAAATTGAAAAATAACTATGGCTGCCGATTTTAAAGGTTGCAACATCATGGCAGTCATTTTTCAAAATTCGAAAAAAAAAATTTTTTTAAAGTACTTAACGGCGGCAGCCATTTTAAAATATTATTTATTGAACTATTTTAAGCTAATATTGAAAATGGCTGATATTTTTTCCGGTTGTAACTATCCAATTTACAGCGAAAACTTACCTGCAGACCGTGCATACAGTCTAGTCGAGAAGTGAGTTTTCTGCGAAAAATCGTTAAAGTTCTCTTAAAAATATGACGATTGGTGCATTGGATTCAGAATTAAATTCTAAGAAATAGATATTTTTTATTTTATCCGCCATCAAAAATTTCATTTGTTATAAACAAAAAACAAAGAGACAAAAAAGGAGTCTCTGTTTTGTAGCTATAACTTTAGAAATATTGAAGTTATCTAATATTAAAAATAAAGATTCTAAAATAGGAGAAAATTTTAATAAAATAAGTCTCAAATCCCCGAGTTGTTGCTCCATTATTTATAATTTTTATTTAACGTGGAAAGTTGGGCTCCGCGCAACCGTTTCGATTTCTGCGCGTCGCTGCCAAGCAAAGTATGCAACACAAAATAATTTTTTTATAACATTCAATATTAATTTAAAAATCTGAATAAATTATATTGTCATCTGGACACTTGAAGGAATATAGCCACGCAAAATAAAATTATCATTGTTTTTTTCATTTATCCACCATTTAAATTATTTATTAAGATATCATTTTTTTTTATCATCATTTACAATTCTCAATGAAATTAGGAAAAATTTTTTTTCTTTATTTAAATTTTCATTCTTTATTTTATAAACAAAAATCCATTTTTTTTATATTTTTTTCCGTACCATTAAAAAATTACAAATACAGCTATGAGCACTAAAGTCGTAAAATTGACTTTAACGCATGCAAATGTTTAAAATTTAAAAGTGTGATTAAAAAATTGTAAAAAGTTCAACTAATTCTGTAAATGCCTTACAGGCCGCACTACTGGTAAAAAATTTCGAGTTTTTGCT
The DNA here is from genome assembly GCA_030273425.1 of Microplitis manilae. NCBI lineage: Eukaryota > Metazoa > Arthropoda > Insecta > Hymenoptera > Braconidae > Microplitis > Microplitis manilae. The sequence goes on along the minus strand of CP092720.1, from coordinate 13,511,137 downwards.
TCGACAAACGTTAAGTAATAAATTGGAAATTCCAAAACTAAAAGAAAACAGCAAGAACAACATAAATTATTGGCGTTAGGTAGGAATATAAGGTCAATGAAATTCAGAAAATGTACCCTTAACCTTGTAATAATATGAATTAATAAAGAAAAAGATAAATTAATGGAATTAAAAACTTAAAAAAAAATTATTAATAAATAGTCCAATGATTACTCTATAAAATTGTCCAGAATCATAGAAGCCGTAACTTCAATAATTTCAAAGATATAATTAAAAATTCCAATCGTGCATTTTTTTATAAACAAAAAAAATATTGAAAAAATGGAAATTTGTTTATAAAATAAAGAATGAAAATTCAAATAAAAAAAAAATTTTTTTCCTAATTTTATTGAGAATTGTAAATGATGATTAAAAAAAAAAAAGTGTGTGTGTCAGCTCCGACGCACGATTGTAGTTTACTCCCTGAGATCGACCGTCTAAATAGGCACGAAAAAGGCTTACTAGTCTAAGAAAAAGATTAATACTACACTGACGCAAAAAAATTAAAGGAACAGAAAAATTTTCTAAATTTTTTAGTAGTTATTGGAAGGCTGTAACTTTGTGAAAAATAATCGTATCGAGATAGAAAAAAAATAAAATCGGTCTATTGGTTGACCCTGCGGGCCAGCCCCAAAACTTCCCGCGTATGTCGAGCCCTTTGAGCTCGAAAAATTGTAGTAGGGACATTTTCGAGCTCTTCGAGCTCGAAAATAATTTTTTATGCTTTTGTTTTCAAAAAATAACGTTTTTTACGATTTTTAACTTCCCGCTAAGAAAATTGCAAATTTTAAAAAATTCGGGAAGTTATTGGTTTCAGTCCGATTTGTGAAAATCGAAATTCCAACAGATGTCGACGTTTTGAGGTTCTAGGAAGCTATTCTGACTAATTTCACGATGATGTCCGAGTGTATGTATGTATGTATGTACGTACGTACGTACGTACGTATGTAAACATCTATAACTTTTGAACGGATCAACCGATTTTGATCGTCAAGGTGTCATTCGACGCAGTTTTTTAATATCTTGATGCTGAAAAAAAATTGAGCTTGATCGGTAGGGCTCGTTCGGAGATATTCCAAAAATAAACTTTTTTCAAAATTAATTCCAAAATGGACTGGGCTCTGGAGATTCATAAGCCGCGTCGACTGCCACCTCAAACATCAAAATCGGTTAATTCTTTCAAAAGAAACCGTTGTCGAAAGAATTAAAAAAAAATTTTTTTTAGTATTTTGGAAATTTCTCAAAAATGACTCGATGAATCAATTTCAAAATTTAATCAGTTATAGAACTCAATGAAACGCGTCAACTGCCACCTTAAACGTCTCAATCAGTTTATTCGCTCGAGAGATATCGTTGGAGAAAAAATTGTAAAAAACGTTATTTTTTGAAAACAAAAGCATACAAAAGTATTTTCGAGCTCGAAGAGCTCGAAAATGTATGTACTACAATTTTTCGAGCTTAAGGAGCTCGAAATACGCGGGAAGTTTTGAGGCTGGCCCGCAGGGTCAACCGACAGACCGATTTTTTCTACAACGATATCTCTCGAACAAATAAACCGATTGAGACGTTTAAGGTGGCAATCGACGCGGCTTATGAATCTCCAGAGCCCAGTCCATTTTGGAATTAATCCATCGAGCCCGTAAAAAGTTATCCAAAGAAAACATTTTTGAAAAAAGTTTATTTTTGTAATATCTCCGAACGAGCCCTACCGACCGAGCTCAATTTTTCTTTCAGCTTCAAGATATTAAAAAACTGCGTCGAATGACACCTTGACGATCAAAATCGGTTGATCCGTTCAAAAGTTATTGATATTTACATACGTACGTACATACATAGATTCATACACTCGGACATCACCGTGAAATTAGCCAGAATAGCTTCCTAGGACCTCAAAACGTCGACATCTGTTGAAATTTCGATTTTCACATATCGGACTGAAACCAATAACTTCCTGAATTTCGAAGATTTACAATTTTCTTAGCGCGAAGTTAGAAATTTTATAGCTTAAAATCTCTAGTTTCGGTACATTTTTATCCAAATTTTTTGAAAAGTCTGGTTATTATGCTTACATGAGAAATACCGCGAGACAAAAATTTCTAAATTATTTTTTTTTTCCAAAGAGCCCACGGACCATGGAAAAATTTTGCAACTAAACCAATGCATAGGTCATTTAGAAAATTCATTCAGCTTCAATTTGGATTTTCTTAAACTTCGTAGGACAATTTGTCGCAGGGATATCAGCCTTCAAACAAAAAATGATCCTTTTGGCTTTGATCATCGATATTTCAGGTACCAATGATTGCACAGTAAATTTGAGGCCGGCGTTGAAAACGTGAATAAATTCTCTAAAAGAACCGTTAATCATTTTTTAAAAAAACCAATTTTAAAAATTTTTAACATCCTTTAGAAGAAAGTACGAAAAAATGACGTTTTTTTTGGTTTTTCAGTAAATTAACCGCTACACCGTAAATATCGATAAAAAGATTAATGTTGCCAGAGACTTTTATAGCTTAATGTATCCCCAATAACCTCTTAAATTTTCAAATTTATCTATCGAACCTTTGTTTGGAAATAATCGATCAAAGTTTTGCTAAACAATGAAAAGAACAAGTTTTGTTCCTTCCATTGTGTAATCATAATCAAAATGAAATTATAATTTTTTTCTACTTTTCTTTCATTTTTGCATTAGTAACTTAGTGAATGTAAGGGGAAGAGAAAACAAAACGAAAAATTTTCAAAAAAGTTAAAAGAAAAATTTTTCGACCCCAAAAAACAAGGTTCAATTTTTTTGATTTTTGAAAATTTTTCGTTTTTTTTTCTCTTCCCCTCACATTCACTGAGTTACTAATGCAAAAACGAAAGAAAAGTAAAAAAAGTTATTTTTTTATTTAGATTATGATTACACAATTGAAGGAACAAAACTTGTTCCTTTAGTTATTTAGCAAAACTTTGAACGATCGCCCCCACAAAACGGCTCCATAGATCAATTTAAATATTTAAAGGGTTATTGGGGGTACATTAAGCTAAAAAAGTCTCTGGCAACAAAATTTTTTTCATCAATATTTGCAGAGTAGCGGTTGATTTACTAAAAAACCAAAAAAAGTCATTTTTTTGTACTTACTTCTAAATTATGTTAAAAATAAAAAAAAAAATTGTATTTTCCAAAAACTAATGAACGGGTCTTGTAGAGAATTCATTCAAGTTTTTATGGCCGCCCTCAAATTTACTGTGCAATCATTGGTACCTGAAATATCGATGATCAAAGTCAAAAGGATGATTTTTTGTTTGACGGCTGATATCCCTGCGTCAAATAGTCCTACGAGGTAAAAAAAAGCCAATTTAAAGCTGAATAAATTTGCCAAACTACCTATGCATTGGTTTAGTTCACAAAGTTTTTCCACGGTCCGTGAGCTCTTTGGAAAAAAAAAAAATTTAGAAATATTTTGTCTCGCGGTATGTCTCATTTTAGCGTAATAACCAAACTTTTCATAAAATTTTGATGAAAATGCATCGAAAATAGAGATTTCAAGCTATAAATTTTTTTTTTTTAAATCACGATACGATTATTTTTCACAAAGTTACAGCCTTCCAAAAATTGCTAAAAAATTTATAAAATTTTTCTGTTCCTTTAATTTTTTGCGTTAGTGTACTATATATATATTTATCATTTGCAGACGCCGTAGAGTATATTATATTTACATGGGTGTATATGTATATATAGGTACGAATGTATTGTATACACACAATACATTCATACGCTGCCCCGTAGGATACCCTATGCACCCAAAAGTGAAAGTTGTGCACTTAAAACGTAACGAGGTTATTCGTTGAGTAGATTTTACACCTCATAATTTTTCCATACCGGGGGCCTTATGTGAAAATCGATTCTTAAGGAGTAAACTCCAAAAATGATATCTTAATAAATAATTTAAATGGTGGATAAATGAAGAAAACAATGATAATTTTATTTTGCGGGGCTATATTCCTTCAAGTGTCCAGATGACACTATAATTTATTCAGATTTTTAAATTAATATTGAATGTTATAAAAAAATTATTTTGTGTTGCATACTTTGCTTGGCGGCGACGCGCAGAAATCGAAACGGTTGCGCGGAGCCCAACTTTCCACGTTAAATAAAAATTATAAATAATGGAGCAACAACTCGGGGATTTGAGACTTATTTTATTAAAATTTTCTCCTATTTTAGGATCTTTATTTTTAATTTCAGATAACTTGAATATTTCTAAAGTTATAGCTACAAAACAGAGACTCCCTTTTTGTCTCTTTGTTGTTTGTTTATAACAAATGAAATTTTTGATGGCGGATAAAATAAAAAATACCCATTTCTTAGAATTTAATTCTGAATTCAATGTACCAATCGTCATATTTTTAAGAGAACTTTAACGATTTTTCGCAGAAAACTCACTTCTCGACTAGACTATATGCACGGTCTGCAGGTAAGGTTTCGCTGTAAATTGGATAGTTACAACCGGAAAAAATATCAGCCATTTTCAATATTAGCTTAAAATAGTTCAATAAATAATATATCAAAATGGCTGCCGCCGTAAAGTACATTAATAAAATTTTTGGAGTTTACTCCTTAAGAATCGATTTTCATATAAGGCCCCTTGTACGGAAAAAATATGAGGTGTAAAATCTACTCAACGAATGAGCTCGTTACGTTTTAGGTGTACAACTTTCACTTTTGAGTGCATTGGGTATCCTACGAGGCAGCGTACGAATATATTGTGTGTATACAATATATTCGTACCTATATATACATATACACCTATATATATATATATATATATATATATATATATATATATATATATATATATACTCTACGGCGTCTGCAAATGATAAATATATATATAGTACACTAACGCAAAAAATTAAAGGAACAGAAAAATTTTATAAATTTTTTTGCAATTTTTGGAAGGCTGTAACTTTGTTAGAAATAATCGTATCGAGATTTAAAAAAAAAAATTCATAGCCTGAAATCTCTAGTTTCGATGCATTTTCATCAAAATTTTATAAAAAGTCTGGTTATTACGCTAAAATGAGAATTTATTTTTAACATCCTTTAGAAATAAGTACAAAAAAATGACTTTTTTTTGGTTTTTTAGTGAATCAACCGCTACACTGTAAATATCGATGAAAAGACTAATGTTGCCAGAGACTTTTATAAGCTTAATGTATCGAAACGAAAAATTTTTAAAAATCAAAAAAATTGAACCTTGTTTTTTGGGGTCGAAAAATTTTTCTTCTAACTTTTTTGAAAATTTTTCGTTTTTTTTTCTCTTCCCCTTACATTTACTGAGTTACTAATGCAAAAACGAAAAAAAAGTAAAAAAAAATTATTTTTTCATTTTGATTATGATTACACAATTGAAGGAACAAAACTTGTTCTTTTAATTGTTTAGCAAAACTTTGATCAATCATTTCCAAAAAAGGGTTCGATAGATAAATTTGAAAATTTAAGGGGTTATTAGGGATACATTAAGCTATAAAAGTCTCTGGCAACATTAGTCTTTTCATCGATATTTACAGAGTAGCGGTTGATTTACTAAAAAACCAAAAAAAAAGTCATTTTTTTGTTCTTACTTCTAAAGGATGTTAAAAATTAAAAAAATTGTTTTTTCCAAAAAATGATGAACGGTTTTTGTAGAGAATTTATTTACGTTTTCAATGCCGGCCTCAAATTTACTGTGCAATCATTGGTACCTGAAATATCGATGATCAAAGCCAAAAGGATCATTTTTTGTTTGACGGCTGATATCCCTGCGTCAAATAGTCTTACGAGGTAAAAAAAAGCCGATTTAAAGCTGAATAAATTTGCCAAACTACCTATGCATTGGTTTAGTTCACAAAGTTTTTCCACGGTCCGTGAGCTCTTTGGAAAAAAGAAAAAATTTAGAAATTTTTTGTCTCGCAGTATTTCTCATGTTAGCGTAATAACCAGACTTTTTAAAAAATTTGGATGAAAATGCACCGAAACTAGAGATTTTAAGCTATAAAATTTTTTTTTCAAAATTTCGATACGATTATTTTTCACGAAGTTACAGCCTTCCAATAACTACTAAAAAGTTTATAAAATTTTTCTGTTCCTTTAATTTTTTGCGTTAGTGTAGTATTAATCTTTTTCTTAGATTAGTAAACCTTGTTTGTGCCTATATAGACAGTCGATCTAAGGGAGTAAACTCCAATCGTGCGTTGGAGCTGACACACAGACTTTTTTTTGTATTTGATTCAAATTTAATTATTTCATTCTGTATTTATAATTTTACAATAATTATGATTCCATAATTAAAACAATGCTGCCGCTTCTAACGTGTTGACGCATTTTTATTTTCTTTACTTTTTTTATAATAAATAATTACTATTTTTATTGCTATTGTTAATAATAATAGTAATATTATTAAAAAAAAAAAAAAAATAAATAATGGGCCTGAGTACGATTCGAACCCGCGCCCTCCGATCTGAAATAATATTAACATTATTATTGTTATTATTATATTTAATATTATGATTATTCAACGTCTGGTTTCACCGTAAACTCGGAATATTGGGACAAAACTCTCCGAGTTACGGTTAAACCAGACCTACGCTGATACAGTACCCAAAAGCTTAAGGTCTGTTTTGACCGTAAATTTTTCTGGAATTAAGTCGAGAAAAATTTACCGTCAAAACAGACCTTAGATTTCGACTCAAGATATAAGGCAATATGATACATATATCGCTATACATGACTATATATGATTCGTTTTTCCCGAGAAGCCAAGCTCAAGTGATTTAATATAAAATATAATAAACATACCAGTTTAATCCGTGTGTGATATTTACAATAATTGAAAGTCTTTTCTGAATGTATTATATTAATTATTTGAAATGATTTCTTTTAAATAAAATAGCATTGAAAAAGACTCAATATTTAATAAATAACAGGAAGTTGCATAAATAATAATGCAAAAGAAAGTAAAAGTGTATGAATAATCTGGTATAATCCATAACTAATGTCAGATTTAAGAGAAGGTATGAAATGAAGTACAGAAGTGGATTGCCAGTTTCCCCAAGTTTGGGATCTCATTGCAAGTCGGTTTGGTGCCAATTCCAATCGGTCTGTAGCCTTAAGTTCTCAAGAGAGGTCTCTATAATAACCAAGTTGCTGGTAGTCAGCAGCAGACTTCGACTTAGTAGTTAAGTCTCGCCCTTCAGAAATTTTGATTACGATTCCACCACTACTGCTATAATCCAGCGATTGCAGTCGCGTTGTGCTTTGTAGAGTCGTCATGTAGCAGAACACGATTCAGTTAAAGGAGTGCAGTTGAGAGCAAAAGATAGAGTTTACAGAATGAGACAGAGGATGAATGAGTAAGAACGAAAGGTGGAGAGTAGAGCGTGTGTTCCAGAGTTCATGGAATTGTGAACTAATCCTAATTTACGGAGGTTGGATAGGTATTACAAATCATTTCGGTTAAACCAGCAGCAGTGCCCGCTCATCGGTTTCTCGATTTATATCGATTTACGATAGTGTACTTGCTGACGACGTATTCCGGGAGAACTCTCAATAACGCATCATCTATTCTCTGATGAATCCCGTGCCCTGTGCTCTGTTTAGTGTTCCTCTTTCCCACTTGTCTTCCACCCTACCTCTTCTCATATCTCTTCAATCGAGCCTCATATAGTCCGAAGACGTTTAGTGTCGTCTTTGAACTTATCTTTGATCGACATCATCTTACCTGTATCTTTTATCTTTTTAATTAAATTTCTACTCATTATGTAGGATATTCATTTTATACGCCTCAAACGCGAAGCGGAGAGTTACACAGAAAAAATAGTTTGTTTAATTCAAGAAAAATATTCTTGATTCAAGAAATTTTTTTTGATCGATTCGGAAAATCAAAATTTACTTGCACCAAGTAAACAATTATCTTAAAATTTTAATCTTGAATCAAAATTTTTTTTCTCACGTCAACATACATGTATTTTTAAGCTTAAATCAAAAAATTATCACTTGTTTCAAGAGTTTATATTCCTTAGAGTAAGAGATATCTTTTTTTTAAGCAAGATGCATCATTTTTTTGTAGCAATATTACATTTTTTTTTTCTTTATAGAAAATAAAATTTCTCGGAACAGATACTATATTTTTCACGCAAGTGTTTTTGTATTCTCCGACCAAGAAAACAACAGTTGCTTAAGCCAAGAGAAAAAATTTCTTGGGAGAAAAGATCGATATGGAAAAGGCGAAAATCACCGATGCTAGGCAGCAGCAGTGAGAGTAGTTTGGTGCTCGCCACGAGATCACGCCCAGCCACTTGTAGTGTCCCTGGTAAGATAGATATTTTATAGTTGTTATATTCCGAATTTGAACCTGTTTTTATTCGAGTACTCCTCTGTCATTTGACAGAATAACAAGTACCTTTTTGGATTATACTATAGTATATTCTATAATACATCATGACAATAATATTTAATATTGATAGTAACTTGAATAATTTCTTACGAAATACAAAAACAAAAAAAAAATCGGTCTATCAATTGACCCTGTGGGCCAGCCCTAAAACTTCCCGCTATTTTCGAGCGCCTACAGCCCGAAAAATTGTTGTGGATACATTTTCGAGCTCTTCGATTTGTTTCAAATTTCACTTGTTGCAATCTTAACTGTATACCTTTCGTTTTCTACAGTTTTTCTTCTTTACATTTATATTTTATAGTCTTTAGGTTACGTTGCAAGCAACATCGAATCCTTATTTTTCCTGGGTAAATATTTTTCATGTATTTCTAACAAACTACTCTAAACTTTTTCGGATTATGTATCTTGACCATCTTTTTAACTTCCCGCTAAGAAAATTGCAAATTTTCAATTATTCGGGAAGTTATTGGTTTCAGTCCGATTTGTAAAAATCGAAATTCCAACAGATGTCGACGTTTTGAGGTTCTAGGATATTCTGACTAATTTCACGATGATGTCCGAGTGTATGTATGTACGTACGTACGTATGTATGTATGTAAATATCTGTAACTTTTGAACGGATAAACCGATTTTGATCTTCAAGGTGCCATGCGACGCGGCTTGCAATTATCTTGAAGCTGGAAGAAAAATAAACTTGATCGGTAGAGCTCGTTCAGAGATATTCCAAAAATAAACTTTTTTTAAAAATGATTTTTTTGGATAACTTTTTATGTTCTCGATGAATTGATTTCAAAATAAACTGGACTCTAAAGCTTCATGAGCCGCGTCGAATGCCGCCGCAAATATCAAAATCGGTTAATTCTTTCAAGAGAAACCGTTGTCGAAAGAATAAAAAAAAAAATTTTTTTTAGTATTTTGAAAATTTCTCAAAAACGACTCGATAAATCAATTTCAAAATCTGATTAGTTGTAGAACTCAATAAAATGCGTCGATTACCGCCTTGAACGTCTCAATCGGTTTTTTCATTCGAGAGATATCGTTTGAGAAAAAATGGTAAAAAACGTTTTCTTTCGAAAACAAAGGCATACAAAAGTATTTTCGAGCTCGAAGAACTCGAAAATGTATCTACAACAATTTTTCGAGCTCAAGGAGTTTGAAATATGCGGGAAGTTTTGGGGCTGGCCCGCAGGGTCAATTGATAGACCGATTTTTTTTTCTTTTTCTATTCCATATATCTCATTATTAGCAATCTTTTCCCATTTCTAATGCCATAGTTGTTTTTGCAATCACGGAGTGTTTTTTAGTGGGCAAGATTGCAGACTGGTGGCAATCTGGCGGCTATATGGAGAGAATCCCACAAATCAATGCATTATATCAACTTGTGAATAATAATTCATTTGCGCTCTGTGGGATTCGAACCTGAGCCTGGCCACCCAGGCAAGAGCTGCCAGAGTTGAACAAAAGGGCCATCCTTGGCTCAGCACTGGGGAACCTAGCTTTGGCACATCTATATTGGCCCATGCTTGGGTCGAGAAAGGCTACTCAATCCTGGCCATTCCAATCATTACCCAAGTCTGGGCCAGGGCTGGGTTCCCCTATTTTGGCCATTCAGTGGTGACCCAGGCTTGGACCAGGACTGGATAACCTAGCCTTGGCCATTACAATAATTTCCCGGACTTGGGCCAAGACCGGCTTCTCCTATCTTGGCCATCCAACGGAAACCCACACTTGGGCCAGGACTGGGTAACCTAGCCTTGGTCGTTACAATAATTACCCGGGCTTGGTCCAAGACTGGGTTCTCTTGTCTTGGCCACCCAATGGACTCCCATACTTAGGCCAGGACTGGGTAACCTAGCCTTGGCCAACCCAATGATTACCCGAGTTTAAGCCAAGACTAGGTTCCTCTGCCTTGATCATTCAATGGCAACCCAGACTTGGGCCAAGGTAGGATTATCTAAGTTCGGGATACCTATAGTTTCCCATCCTTAGGCCTAAATTGGCTAATCGAGGTTTTTTATTAATTATTCAATCATCTTATTATCATGGTTTTTTAAATAAATAATTATTTATTTTTGAACTAAAATAAGTTTTAATAAATAAATATTTTAACATTCTGATTAAAATTATTAACAATTAAGAATTTATACATTTTTAGGTTCGTTATTATTTGCAATCAACAACCGTAATTTCATAATGTTACTTATAAAAATTAATTTAATTAAGAAATAACTCATGAATTTCTATAATAAATGTTATTTTTAATAATGGTGGTAAAGTAAGATAATTAAGTTGGGTTTTTGACAAATAATCAATTAAATTTAATAAATTTTATTTTAAAAAATTATGTAATTATAATATAAATAATACGAAATTATTATTTATTTTTTTCTTAATCGAAAATATTAATTATATTGCTCTTTATATTTCATAAGACCGAAGGGTTGTAGTAAAATGAATAAGTAGAACATATAAAAGTTTCAATTCAACATTAGTAGGTTCGTCCAGTAGCTAGCGTTCAGACCCAGCAATCAGAAGGACGACAGCTCGCGCCCAGAGCCCAGCAGAATTTTCACCGAGTTTTTTTCACGTCATTTACCTCACTTAAATAGTTTAAACGTTAATAATCACAAACTCTAGTATTTAAATAATAAAAATTTTTTTTTAATTAAATTTATTGATTTTTTCGATGCAGGGTTCAGGTCTGGCAACAAAGCATGGGCCAGGTGTGGCAACCAAGCATGGGCCAGGTCTGGCAAGTAAGCATGGATCAGGGCTGGCAACCAGGCTTGGCACGATGTTATCATTCCAGACTTCTACCAAGGCTGGAACAAGGCTGACTAACAAACTTGGCCCAGAGTTCAACATAGTTGAACCGAGCCTGGGCCAAACCTGGGCCCGTGGTACTTTCCTGTCTGGGCAGTACTTGCGCTCGAAGGCACGAGTGTTATTCACTCGACCGTATATACTGATGAAGCTCTTCGATTTGTATGCCTTCGTTTTCAAAAAAAAACGTTTCTTTACGATTTTTTCTCGAACGATATCTCTCGAATGAATAAACCGATTGAGACGGCTAAGGCAACAATCGACGCGTTTTATTGAGTTTTACAGCTGATCAGATTTTAAGATTGATTTATCGAGTCGTTTTTGAGAAATTTCGAAAATACTAAAAAATTTTTTTTTTTTAAATTCTTTCGACAACAGTTTCTCTTGAAAGAATGAACCGATTTTAATGGTTAGTGTGGCATTCGACGCGGCTTACAAAGTTTTAGAGTCCAAAATTAGGCTCGTTTTCCTGAGAGTCAGGGTAAAAAAAGACAACGACTATTTTCGATAGAGAACTTCAGATAGTTAATTTGACAAAACAGTATATAGGTAATATACCAAACTACTCGTGAAAAATGAATCATACATGGCCATGCATGAATGCTCCATGCATGGCCATGTATGAAAATTGGCCAGACATGGCCATGTATGGCCATATATGACCATGTATGGCCATGTATGACCATGCATGGCTATGTATGACTATACATAGCTTGATACGGCCATACATGACTTGATATGACTAGGTATAGAAATTTTAACTAAATAAAAAAAAATTTTTTTAATTTTTTTTTTTTTTAATTGTTTTGGCGACGCAGAGATTATCAGATATGCGAATAATTGAATCCCTTATCGAATTGGAAATTTTTAATTCAGAGAAAAAACGCTAGACTTATTAATAACACCACCCGCTTTAGTAGGATTCGAACCCGGGACCTTCCGTACGAGAGACCGACGCTTTGTTGACTAAGCTATGCGACCGACAGTTACATCGAAGTTTACTTGTGCTACGTAAGATTGAAAGGATATAATCACTTTCGAAAAAGTAAAATATTATCATCAATATGCTGTTAGTGATATCAAAAAAATTTTCTATTTTTTTTCGCTACAACATTCTGTTTATAAGTAATTGTAATAGTCAGCTCAAATTTTTTATATCCGTGAAAAATGAATCATACATGGCCATGCATGGCCATATATGAATCATACAAGGCCATGTATGGTCATGCATGGTCATGTATAGTTATATATGTCAGTGATTAGTTGGACATATATGGCCATGCATGGCCGTATATGGTTCATACATGGTCATACATGGAGCATATATGGTAGGGTGGGTCAAAAAAATTGAATAATTTATTTTTGACTTTATACTCTGAAAAATAGGTTCGTAGTCACCAAAAAAGAATTCTCTCCAAGTATGAGCTCTTAATTATAACAGGAAGGTCCTCCGCTTTGCGGGTTTCTATTTTTTTCGAATAATCAGATAAAAAAATTTATATCTCGCTTCCAACTGCTTAGAAAAATATTCCGTGACATAGACTTTGTAAGAAATTGAATGCTCTACAAAAAAGGTACCCTAATATATGGCCATACATCGAGCATATAAGGCCATACATGGGCATACGAACTTTTTTAATTTTTTTCTTTCATTATCTCATAAACAACAAGACCTACAAAAAAAATGTAAATGACAATTTTATAGGGAATTTAATTTCCTACAAAAAAGGTTCCTAGCACCGAATCACTTAGTTAGATATTTTCTGAGATATTAGTCAAATAAAAAATCAGCATTTTCTAAGATTTGATTCGACATTTTATGGGAATTCAATGCTACGTAAACTTCAATAATTAATATCTCAGAAAATATCGATCGTAGTGATTTAGTGCTAAGGACCTTTTTTGTAGGAAATCGAATTTCCTATAGAATTGTTATTTTTTTTTCTGCAGGTCTTGTTGTTTATGAGATAATGAGAGAAAAAACAAGAATTCTATGAAAAAATTTAGTTTAGCGGTCCGTACTACCCCACTCGTATGAGTTAAGACTTCGCGCCAATGGGTACTTTTGAAGAGCATTTAATTCTGAGAAAATCCCGACTTTGGGCGAGATGATGTCATAAAATGCCACGGAGTTACAAAAGTTTAAAACATAAAAACCCAAGTTTACGTGTATTTTGAATGGGAAATCTTCTGCTCTGGGAAAGTACCTTATATTATTATCAAGGGTTTAAACTCTCAGGGAATTTTTTGGGGGGTATTTCCAACAAAATTTTGGGATGGGAGCGAAAAAAAAATAGTCGCTAAAAAAAGCAGTCTAATATATAGTCATTCATGACTATGTTTGACCATGCATGGCCTTGTATGATTCATATATGGCCATGCATGACTATTCAAAAAGTTCAAATGCCCATGTATGGCCATGTATGAGCCATATACGGCCACGCATGGCCATATATGTTCAATAATCACTGACATATATAGTCATAAATGTCCATGCATGGCCATATATGGCCTTGTATGATTCATGTATGGCCATCCATGCTCCATGTATGCTCCATGCATGGCCATGTATGCTCCATGCATGAACCATATATGGCCATGTATGATTCATTTTTCACGGGTATAACCATCATGTAAACAAAGTATGGATAGTTTAATTAGTATGAGATCATAATTATGATTACTATTTCGATAGCAAGACCAGTTATAATTATAGGACGTACAGGTACGATTCAAACATAATAAATAACAAAAGAAATACTTTTAAAATATCAAATAGCTGTGAAATTTACAGGTTATTTTGTTCACAATAAAATACAAATGACAAAATTGTATTATAATGGGAAGTGCATAAGTTATATGGAATAAACACCATATTTTCAACATTTTTTGATATCATTAGAATTTTCGAAGTTATCAAATAGTTAGAAAAAATGGTCAAAACATGAAGTTTAAGGACAAAATTGAAGCTTACACAGAAAAAAAGGAATTCTTGGGTCAAGAAGAAATTCGTTTCCAAAAATAAATTCTTAAAATAAAATAACCTATTTTCTTCTTTGAAAAAAATTTCTCTTGGAAAAAAATTTTTTTTTTCAATTAAAATACATAAAGCTCTCCAATCAAGAAATTCAATCTTGATTTAAAACTATAAATTTTTGATTTGAATGTTTTTAGTTTCTCCAAACAAGAAAACAACCTTATTGGCTCAAGAAAATTTTGCTATCGGTTTTAGAAGATACCAACTCATTCTAAAAACATCGTTCTCTTGAATGTAGTCGATATCGATTCATTTCGATACATCGAGTTCTTAAACGGAGTCACATCCCTGCTAGGTAGGGACCGTTGGCCAAGGCCCGGTCCAGGCATTGGCCACTCGTTATGCCAGAATCCCAAGCCTTGGCGCAAGCCTTGATCAAGCCTTGGCTGAACCATTGGGTAAGCATTGGTCCAAGCATTGGATGATGTCCATGTCCCAAGCCTTGGGGAACAAAATATCAAGCCTCGGCCGAGTCTTGGGAAACGAAAAGTTGAGCCTTGGTCAAGGCTTGGGAAACAAAAAAACAAGCCTCGGCCAAACCTCGGGAAGCAAAAAATCTAAGGCTCACCCAATGCTCGAACTAAAATATTATTATTTAAATTAATAAATATAATTAAATGAAAGTTCGATCACACTTTTATCGACATTACATTGGAGTGTAATTAACTAATTACTGAATTAATGAGAAATAACGAATAAAATTATTTGGGGGCTACAGGGGTTCGAACTGAGATCCTTTTGATTACTAGGCCAGAACGCTATCCTCTGTGCTAAATCTGATATCCAGATAATCATGAATTTTTTGCTTCAATGAACTTACAATTGTCTGATGAGTAATGACATTTATTTATTAATTTGTAATTTTATGATTTGATATAAATGAATAAATTAAGAGTAAGATCAAGTAGCACTACTAGGGAAGAGGAGAGGGGGGGATGTAAAAGGGGGTAGGGTAGACAAAACGGAGTACTCCCAAAATATTAAAAAAAAAAAAGTTTTTTTTTTTTCGTGTAATTTCTATAAATCGGATATATTTGCGCATTTTTAGCCCTACACATGACACCTGGGGCAAAAAGGACCATCCAAAAATTCTCAAAAATGATTCTTTCATGTTTTTATCGTCAAATTAAAAAAAATTTAACATATCAATCCATTTTTCGGCTGATTCTCTATAGCTGGAGCAAATTCGGCCACTAACAATATTCGAAAAGAATATTTTATTTTTTAATTGATAAAATTTTTGAAAGTGCAAAATAATCTGTAATCTGAAAAATCAAAAAATACGTTTTTTGGGTTCAAAATAGTGACAAATAAAAAATATAGAATTGTTTTTTTTATTAAATAGCAATTAGTAATTAAGCTAATTAAGGGGAAAGGGTTTACTAAACCAATGATGTGAAACGTAATTTTTCTTTATGTATATTACATATAAAAAATTTGATTTTAATGAAATTTGAACAACTTTCAGAAATTTTTGTTTTCAACTTTTTTAAAGGGTACCCCATTTTGCCCGCCGAAAATAAAAATTTCAAACTAACTAAAGTCTTGTACATAGCAATAACTAATTACATGAAAATTATTGATATTAATCGTATATTCGGTAGACCGTTATGTCCTGGTCTTCTCTATATACATATATATAGATACATGTAAAGTTGCTAATTTTGATATTAAGTTAAAATTTAATCCAGGCTCAAGCATTGGCCAATGGTCAGCTGCCAAGGCTCGGCTTGACAAAAACTAAACTATCGGACCCAGCCTCGGCCGATCCTTGGGCCAATGGTCCGCGGCCAAGGTTCAGTTTAACAAAAATTAAACTATTGGGCCTGGCCCTGGCCGAGGCTCGGGCCAATGGTCACTACCCAAGGCTCGGCTTAATTTAATGAAACCAATGGGCCAAGCCTCGGCCTAGACTTGGGCCAATGGTCAGCTGCCGAAACTTGCAATTGACAACAGGGCCAAGGCTCGGCCTATGGTCAGCCTTGGTGATTCCTACCTGGGTAGGTTTCATACTTTCAATTTTTGGATACCAAAAAAAAAGTTTTTTTTTTTAACTAACCTAATATGTATATAATTTTTTATTAATGTTTCCTTTTATTATCGTGATAGTTTTAATTCAATCAATACAGTGCTTCAAAAGAAGTTTTTATATAATTCTGAAAAATACTTGTTTTAACTTTTTATAAAATTGATTAAATCGGAAAGACCGCTAGAATTCTATATTTTGATAATTTAAAAATTGCTGAATTCATGATAAATGAAATTCATATCTGCCCCAATTTTAATAATTATTAATAATATCTGAATTGATATTTTCCGATTGAAACTGATTGAAAATTTTTTGTCGAATTTAATCGGATTCAATCGGAAAATAATCGATAAATGAATTATTATTTACTAATTAAATCCGCTTCGTTTGAAACGAAATTTTTTTTTTTTTCTAGCCGACACAAGATAATTTTGCCGTTTATATGGAGAAAAAAATTCCCTGAAAATTTTAGCTCTTAAATTTAATTTGAAGTACTTTCTCTCGAGTATCAAATTTTTCCATTTAAAAAGTAGGGGAGCCTGGGGCACGAAGGCCCCCTTAAGCCGGTTTTTTCTTTTTGTGGCTTTTAACCATCCAATTTCTTTGTTTTCCGCCTATATCGGAAGAATCAGTCGAAATTTTGCGAAAAATCGAAAAAAAATTTTTTTTTCTGGGGCACGAAGGCCCCCTTCCCAAAAAATTGTTAACAAGAAATTTTTTTTATTTCCCGTTAAGTTATGAGCTCTGTAATGTTTGTATCATATTTTAGGCCAATATGTGGTAGTGGGGTAAAATGGACCACTTGAAAAAAAAAATTGTAACGAAAAAATTTTTTTTTTTTTATTTTCCGTCAAGCTATGACCTTTATAATGTTTTTATGACGTTAGGCTAATATGTGATGTGTAAGGTAAAATAGACCATTCAAAAAAAAAAAATTGTCACGAAAAAATTAACTTGACGAAAAATAAAAAAAAAAATTATTTTTTCGTTACAGTTTTTTTTTCGAGTGGTCCATTTTGCCCCACATATCACATATTATTCTAAAACGTCATAAAAACATTATAAAGGTCATAACTTGACGAAAAATGAAAAAAAAACATTTTTTTTCAAGTGGTCCATTTTACCCTACATATTGGCCTAAAATATAATAAAAACATTATAGAGGTCCAAATTGATGGAAAATAAAAAAAAAAATTTTACCTAATTTTTGAAGGGGGCCTTTGTGCCCCAGGGGGGCTTTCGTGCCCCAGGCTCCCCTATGTAAATTGAATAACTTTTTTTTTTAATTGCTATAACTTAACAGCAGAACATTTTACAGTAAATAGTATATTACACACCTAGGGAAGTAAAATAAGAAACGTCTCAGATCACATGTAATTGTTGGCCGAGGCGAAGCCGAGGTCAACAAACATGTGATCTGAGGCTTTCTTATTTACTTCCCGTGGTGTGTATACTATTTTTCGCGTCGACGGAGGCGGAAAGCGGCAACTTCGTTTTGCACAGAGGGACGAAAGTTGACGCGGAGGCGAGAAAAAGATTTATACTATATTAAGCTTACAATTTTTATACTGTCCAATGTTAAACTACTCGTATCTCATAGATAATATGCCCAAGTCAAAAAACAAATTCTGGTTTTGTAACGGGGTAAATTGAGTTTTAGTATCAACCAAAATCGTGATTTTTCGCGGTTGGTCAATTACCCTACTTGCAACCCCAAAGGAGCAATTAATTAAGTTTTTCGACTTGTCGCCGGGCGCGCTAAAGGAAAATGCTAATACACGAGGCCCAATCGTAATTAGGCAGAGAGGGAATTTTCCGATGACGGCCGAAAATTATCGAGTGTAATTAATAAAAGTGCAAGACGGAAGCGAAGAAGTAGCAGAGTCAGCAGGACCGGGTAACTACCCAGACGCACCCGAGGACGGAGAGCCATTAGGACTGGGCAACCATCAGACGAGACGTGTGACCGAAGCAATCCAACCTGAAGTAGAAGCCAACGCCATAGACGCCATTATAGACGCTGTAAATAAAATATATCAGGTAAATTATTTAATTGAGAGCTTGAGTTTTTGATTGTGGAACTAAGCGATAAAACAAATTCTAATTGTTACAACATACCAGGCAGGTAGCCGGTACCTTTTGTTAAAAAGAACTAATTGCGTCTGAATAGCAGGTTGAAGGAGAGTTCGAGCGTTTTGGGCGGAAACTAGAATTGGATCCGAAAAGGTTAACACAAGACGATAAAATTGAGACAACCCGGTAACCCAGGCATACACGGTCGAGAACTTAATACACGGACAAGAGAGAACAAGACACGGACAAGGACGCCGAATACAGAACAAGCGACGGAAAAGAATCAACGTAAATCGTAATAGGTATTCTGTAGAATATTCCAGGCAGGGAGCCGGAATATTTGTTAATTAAAACATATAATTTAATGTCGTGTTCGCAAAGTATTGTCGTGTTAATTTAACGTGTAATAAAATAATTAGAAAACCGGACTCAGCAAGTATTAGCTTTGATATTTCCAGGAAGGTTGTTTAAGTCACTCGCCGAAAAATTCTTCTGGAAATTTCCAGTCAGGTCGTGTTAAGCATTCGCCGGAAAATCAATTGCGTTCTAGTCAAAATTATCTAGTCATTAAATTTAAGATCAATTTAATTATAAGTAAATTATTTTATTTTATTTATACATTCATTTATACTGATTTACAAAAATCAGTACAAACAATAACGACTCTAGGATTAATCCCGTCAGAGCCCATTTCATAAAAGAAAGAAAGACACGCCAGCAGATCATGCATACAATATATAATCAATAAAAAATAATAATTATAGACATAATTAGAAAGAGAGATAATACACTTTATCAGATTTAAACTATTTTTCTCTAATTCCATTAAATACTTATAACATAATCTCTTAAAAATACTTAAACTATCAGCTGATGTTATATTTTTAGGCAGCGAATTCCAGAATTTAATACTAGTTATCAGAAATGATTTCTGATAGTGATTAGTATGACATGGTGGTACCCATAATGAGTTTGTTTTGTTAGGATCGACTCTCAATAAATACATATCATTTTTGAAAATTAATTTATCTGAAAAAAGACCTAAGTTGCCTAGATATAGATACTTATAAATTAAAGTACCAAGTAGGTATAACCTCCTATTCTCAATAGAAAGCCAGCCTAATTGTCGCCTAAAAGTTGATATATGTTCATATTTGCTTATACCTAGTATGTATCTTACACATGTATTAAATGAACGCTGTAATTGCATATTTAACATACTAGGCATATCTGTAAAGGCAACCGCACAATAATCATAATGAGGTAATATTAAGGACAACACCAATTGTCTTTTCATTAACACCGAAAAAATTTTTCTGTTCATTTTTAATCTATATAATATTCTCATTGCTTTATTACTCATACTTGTTACTTGACTTGACCAGGAAAGTTTGTCATTAAATATTACCCCTAGATATTTTATTTCATGAACATACTCAATTGACTTATCATTTATATAAATATTAGGTACCATCGATAGATTAATCCGCTTATTGCCTTTAAAAATTATTGCTTTGGTCTTCGCCGAATTTAGTTGCAAGTAATTAAAGTTACACCATCTTATTAATTTACTTATTTCAATATTAATACCAGAAATACATTCATTTATCTCACTAACTTTACAATAAAAATAGATCACTAAGTCATCAGCATACAGTAAATATTTACACGATAAAAAATATTGCAAATCATTAATATACAATGCAAATAACAATGGTCCCAGTACACTACCCTGCGGTACACCATTGCTATTAAGCATCCATGATGAATATTTTTGATTATATTTAACTGATTGTAATCTATTTGTAAGATAAGAGTTTAATAATTCAGTTAAATCTTTCGAAAAATTTAGAAGATGTATCTTTTTTAAAAGTAATTTATGATTCACTGAATCAAAAGCTTTTGATAAATCAAAAAGCACCGCTACTGTGATATTGCCATTATCAATCCCTAATCTAATATCATCTGCAAATTTACAAACTGCAGTATGTGTACCAAGACCTTTTCTAAAAGCTGTCTGAGATATATCATGTAAGCTGTTATCATCCATATATTTAGTAATTTGATCATAAATAATACGCATCCAGTACTTTTGACAGTGAACAAAGAATTGATATTGGTCTATAGTCTTTAAAACTCACTGGTATTTTAGTTTTTGATAATGGTAAGATATATGAGTATTTCCACAGCGAAGGAAATTGCTTCGATGCTATTGAACAGTTGATAATATTTTTAAGTAATGGTAATAAGACATTGATAAAGAGCTTATATGTTTTGATAGATATTTCATCTGGGCCTTGAGCATTAGTTGTAATTTTCATTAACGCTTTTTTAATACTATATTCATTTACTTCTTTTAATTTAAACTCAAATAATCCCTTTTTGAATCCAGAGATACCAATCATGTTCTCATTATCAGAAACAAATACAGAATTTGAATTTAAATTAACATAATAGTCATTTAATCCCTCAATATCCAATGGCAGACACACACAATTATTTTTTGACTTTGTTAAACCTAGTTTGTTAAATTCACTCCATACAACTTTCGAATTATTAGCGATAGTAAATTTATTTAACAGGTAATTTGCTTTATTTTTAGAAATTTTTTTTTATAATTCTTCTACGTAATTAAATTACATTAATAAATCAATTAAAATCAATTAATAAATTTATAAACGTTATAAGTGTCATGAAGTAAAACGTGGAAAGTAAAGACTAAATTTTTGAGTATTGTGATATCGAAGTCGTGATGAATTGTTGAGCGGTCACATAATTTAACTCATAAAACCTGCTTAACAAAATTCGTTAATAAGGAAAGGATAACGTGTATAAGAAATTAGTTGTTGGACATTTATTAATGATTTTAAAATGATAAATAATTATAGGGAAAGTAGTTTATTTAAGGAAATAGATGTAACGGAATTTTATATTGGCAAAAGTGTGAGTCAGTAAAAAGAGTAATTATGGAAATTGTAATAAGTAAATAGCTGTAAATAATTGTAATAATTTAGTGAGTTAATTAATAAGGTTTTATTCACGTAGAGGGTCCAGAGGACCGCGTGTATTAGTAATTATAAGGGTTATCACGTAGAGGATCAAGGTGACCGCGTGAATTTTGTAAAAGTCGCGTTGAGGGTCCAGGGGACCGCGCCAGAGTATTAAGGATAAGGTTTTATCCACGTAGAGGGTCTAGTTGACCGCGTGGAGTGTGCGTGTATAATAGTCCAGGGGACTCATTGTGTGTGTGTGTGAGTGTGGTATATGCCAAAGTTAGGCTGATTTTAATAAGGAATAATTATTGCGGGTTATAAATAAATTAGGTTTAAGGAAAATATCGCGGGTAAATTAAATATAAGGTTTAATAAAGTTATAAGGTTATAAAGGTTATGAAAATAGGTTTATAAGGTTGAATAAATAAAGGTAAAAATCCTTAAAAGTGAATTAGAGAAATTAATTATAAATTATCCTTCCTCATCCTTCCCTTACAAATTAATTTTACAACGACCCTGACGATTCAAGATCCGGCTCTGGGAGGCGGTTATCACTTCCAGTGGCGCCCTTAAAAAGGTAATTTAAGGACGACCAGAGTAACAGCTTAGCCCTGTTATAGTTTGGATCTCAAAAAATTCAATTCCTTTGATCTTTTATCTACCGGTCGGAAAATGATACAATATTGGCACTCTAAATTCTCTCTGAAAACTATGAGGTCTGAATGCAAACTCTTCATTGGTTTTAAATTCTAACGAAGCTCTCAAAATCCTCAAAAAATAAATTACCGTTTTCTGGACTTAGAAAATTTTCGATTTGAAAAAAAATCTGAGTACAAAGAAAAATTTATATGTAAAATAACATCAATTAATTAAATTATTATTATTATTATTATTATTATTATTATTATTATTATTATTATTATTATTATTATTATTATTATTATTATTATTATTATTATTATTATTATTATTATTATTTCTTTTTTTGTTAAATGCTCAGGGGGTTATCCCCGGTAGTCCGACTCTACCGAGGGCCTCACCTGAGCGCCAAATCGTCACTGCTGCGATGCTTCATCAACAAGATGATTAGCATGCGCAGCAGGCCAAGTTTCGTTGTCTAAGTAGACGGAGGGATCCGAGAATTACAGCCTTTTGCATCCGCGATGCCAAAAACTCAACTTGCGATGAACAAGTTGGGATTTTAGCCAATGCAGACACAAAAGTCTGTTTCATCCCTCCTAAGACGCCAACAATGAGTACGACAAGCTTGAGACGGTAGCCTAGGTAAAGCTTGCCAATTTCGAACAGGAGATCCTGATATATCTCGTGTTTGTGCTCCTCTTTTACCGTGATGTTATACTCAGCCGGAGCTGAGAACTCAATAACATAAATGTTACGAACGGTTTTATCGAAGAGCACAATATCAGGTTTATTATGGTCGATTTTCCGCGTTGTTGCGAATGGCACGTTCCAATAAATACGGCAACGCTCATTCTCAACAACTTGCGGAATATCTCCTGGCAGATAAGGCAGCACTGGTGTTTTGTCAATACCGTGCGTGTGTCTAAGATGGTAATAAAGTACTCACAGAGCAGCATTATGGCGCTGGATGTATGCATTTCTTGCCAGCACAGGACATGCTGACAAAAGATGCATAAGCGTCTCTGGATGCTGTTTACATACCCTACACAAAGTGTCGGGTAGCTGCGTCTGGAGCACTTTAGCACGGTATTCGAGAGTGTTAATAACACCATCTTGACAGGCAGAAATATATCCTTCGGTCTCGGACATCAGGCCAGCTGACTTAAGGAAGGAAAACATCAGCTGTGTGGACAAGCCATGATCACGCACGTGTTTAAAGAACACGCTATGCACGGACTTGTCCATATGCGTACTAAGCAGTTTTTGTTGCTCAGCATTCCTGATGACCGTCTTAAATTCCTCCTTAGGGAGTTCAATAAGCGGGTTTACTCTTCCAAGACCGAGGGATTTTGCCGCGTACATTGCTGCCTTATATGAAAACGCTCCCTTATGCCTATTTTCATGACTATGAACAATTTGCATAAGGAAGTCGTCTTCATCTGCTGTGAAATTGACAACCTCGTATATTATACCCAAAACCAAACGATCGTGCAGACACTCCAAGCTCTGTAAACCTCTCCCTCCGATGTGCCGGGAAAGGTATAATCTGGTGACTAAAGACTTAGGGTGCATGCTCCGATGCATATTCATGACTTTGCGTGTTTTGATATCGAGGTCTCTGAGCTCTTTTCGGGCCCATTTAAGGACACCGAAAGAGTACAGGAGTACCGGGACAGCAAGCATGTTTGTTGCAGAGACTTTGCTTTTCCCGGAAAGTTCTGATGACCAGATTTTCCGGAGTCTCCGCACATACTCGCTGCAGAGAGGCGTTTTGATTTTCGAGACGTTCTTATTAATGTTATTATTATTATTATTATTATTATTATTATTATGATTATTATTATTATTATTATGATTATTATTATTATTATTATTATTATTATTATTATTATTATTATGATTATTATTATTATGATTATTATTATTATTATTATTATTATTATTATTATTATTATTATGATTATTATTATTATTATTATTATTATTATTATTATTATTATTATTATTATTATTATTATTATTATTATTATTATTATTATTATTATTATTATTATTATTATTATTATTATTATTATTATTATTATTATTATTATTATTATTATTATTATTATTATTATTATTATTATTATTATTATTATTATTATTATTATTATTATTATTATTATTATTATTATTATTATTATTATTATTATTATTATTATTATTATTATTATTATTATTATTATTATTATTATTATTATTATTATTATTATTATTATTATTATTATTATTATTATTATTATTATTATTATTATTATTATTATTATTATTATTATTATTATTATTATTATTATTATTATTATTATTATTATTATTATTATTATTATTATTATTATTATTATTATTATTATTATTATTATTATTATTATTATTATTATTATTATTATTATTATTATTATTATTATTATTATTATTATTATTATTATTATTATTATTATTATTATTATTATTATTATTATTATTATTATTATTATTATTATTATTATTATTATTATTATTATTATTATTATTATTATTATTATTATTATTATTATTATTATTATTATTATTATTATTATTATTATTATTATTATTATTATTATTATTATTATTATTATTATTATTATTATTATTATTATTATTATTATTATTATTATTATTATTATTATTATTATTATTATTATTATTATTATTATTATTATTATTATTATTATTATTATTATTATTATTATTATTATTATTATTATTATTATTATTATTATTATTATTATTATTATTATTATTATTATTATTATTATTATTATTATTATTATTATTATTATTATTATTATTATTATTATTATTATTATTATTATTATTATTATTATTATTATTATTATTATTATTCGCTTTTATATATGCCTGGACAAACTTTTAGTAGGTCTCGAAAAAAATTTTTTTTTAAACTTCCTCAAAAATATAGAATACAAAATCAAGCATTTTGTACTCAATAAATTTTTGTATTTTAATTGAAGAAATGTATACTAAATTTTTTTTTAGTATACGAATGGAAATATTTCAATCAGATTCAATCGGAATTTAATCGAGAAATAAATTATTATTTTCCGATTGAATCTGATTAAATCCGATTGAACTTTTTTCAATCAGTTTTAATTGGTTTCAATCGGAAAATAATTTAAAAAAAATTATTATTTTCTAAATAAATCCGATTGAATCTGATTGAGAAAAATTCAATCAGATTCAATCAGAAAATAATAATTGTGATGGTGGGATAATTTGTGCGAGCCAGTTTCTTTTTGTTTTACACTGCTATGACTAGTGTTATTTTTCTTAAAACCTATGACTAGTGTTACTACTAACTATTGTACCTTAAACTACTACTATTTCTTACTACTATGACTTATTACTACGTGTGATATACTATGTCTACTACTATTACTATTTTTGTACTTATACTACTTCTTAGTACTATGACTTACTCACTAGAGTATTACTATTTTGACTTATAACTAGTATTATTTTTTATAACTACGACTAAACCTAAAAACTATGGTGCTATTGTTATGTTTTTATTACTTAAATTCTTATGATCTACTTACAACTATTGTAATTATAACTATTTTCCTTAATTACTATCTATTTCTAATGGAATATACTAAAAACTATCACTATAACTATTTGATTTATGATGTACTATGGCTGTGTATTATTATTAATCAATTTTGTGTGATATTACGATTATACGAGTGTATGGTATGAGGGTCCAACGAGATGTCCAACCCAGGTATTTATTCGTTCGATGGGCCGAGATCACTTAATGACAAAAACCCGCAACAAAAGAGTACGTCAAAATTGTTGCGTGTTTTTTTTATCTTTTTCTCTTTATGAAGTCCTAGAGAGTAAAATACGAGCCGAAGCAAAATTGTTCTAAGTCCCGAGCCGACGGAAGTCAAAGGGAAAGAAATGAAACGTGGAAAATAATTCAATGCAATTCGTTTAAAATAATTCAAGAGATTGAAAGAAATACAAAATTAGGCAGAATATGTAAAAGTAATGTGAGAGAGTTTAAAAGAACTTAGTTTTTTAATCGCGTATTCTTTCATTCTCTTTCCATTCGCTCGCGAGTGTGTAAGCCGCACGGCCAATTTCGCCGTATAAGATGTTTACTCAAGGGCTTAAACACATTCTTTTTTTTTCCAAATCATTCTTATACTTCGTTTAAATTATATTTTTCAAGTTCTCTTGAGATATTATTTTGTAATTTTAGTTTCCCATTGATTTATTCGGTTTGGACTTAGAATAATTTCTCAATCGCCGTATTTTCACGAGCGACGCTAGAGGGCGACGGAAAGTATCCGTTTCCGTATGTGTGACGGATGGCTCAGGTAATAAGAGCGCTCGGGAGGGCCCGTATTGGCAACTTAGTCTCCCGAGACGTTCTCTAGAGAAGACCATTCCCTGGACAACATCTGAAACTTCGACTATCCCGAGTCCGACCGGACCAAAGTAAGCGAAATTCGGATTCTCGGGGAGATTTAAGGGTCCCCACTCAGAGCCTTCAGCCAAGGGGTGGTAGGTAAAACTAGCCGTTTAGGTGGGGACTAAACGGAGACCATCCGTTTACCCTCGGGGAAGGAGAACTCGTACAGGGCCGACGGGGAAGTCGACCAGACACCCCTGAAGCACCCGGGAGAGGGTAGAACCGCGTTACTAGACCGCGTACTTTTGTGTGTGTGTGTGTGTGTGGGAATTGACCGCGTAACCGTGTGTATAATTTAAAAATTGTAATAAACCGTGATTAAAACCGTGATATAACAATTGTTAATTATAAAGGTAGTAGAACAAGGGCACGAAGCTCATGTAAAAGTCTGATTTTGAAATAAAATTTAAACTTATACTATTTCATATTGCCTGTCTTTGTAAAAACCCCATTTGCTTTTCACTCTGGACTCCGGCGAGCTACAACCAAGCCAAAAGGGGTAGTTTTGTATATTTTCTAACTTTGCTTTCTGGGATATTTTGTGTGGTTTTAACGTATTATTGTTTAATTATTAAATTCACTGCATTTAAGTCTTTTTTTTCTTTTAACTGGTTCATCTTTTCTGGTTCTGTCGGTTCATTAATTATTAACCTTTAAACTAAACTTTAAAGTAAACCTCAGTTTTACCCGTTACATAATTTTTTTAAAATTATTTTCCGATTGAAACCGATTAAAACTGATTGAGAAAAATTCAATTAGTTTCAATCAGATTCAATCGGAAAATAATAATTTTTTAAAAATTATTTTCCGATTAAAACCGATTAAAACTGATTGAGAAAAATTCAATCAGATTCATTCGGAAAATAATAATTTTTTAAAAATTATTTTCCAATTAAAACCGATTAAAACTGACTGAGAAAAATTCAATCAGTTTCAATCAGATTCAATCGGAAAATAATAATTTTTTAAAAATTACTTTCCGATTAAAACTGATTGAGAAAAATTCAATCAGTTTCAATCGGAAAGTAATTTTTGAAAAATTATTATTTTCCGATTGAATCTGATTGAAACTGATTGAGATATTTCAATCGGATTTAATCAGATTCAATCGGAAAATAATCGCAAATTAAAATTATTATTTTCCGATTGTATCTGATTGAAACTGATTGAGAAAAATTCAATCAGTTTCAATCAGATTCAATCGGAGTTTTTAATCAGGGTCGCCTATAAAATTAGTGTGAAAAATTTCATTTGGATTCGATAAAAAGTGTGGGCGCTATCGTAATGACAAGACTAGTGGTAATCATCAGGATTGGAGGTACATTTGATACATCATAAATAGTAAAAGAAATACTTTTAAAATATAAAATAGCAGTGAAATTTATAGATTTTTTTGTGCACAATAAAATACAACTGACGAAACTAGATTTTAATGGGACAAGCATAAGTTGTGTGGAATGAAAACAATATTTTCAACATTTTTTGATTCCATTAAAATTTTCAAGGCTATCAAATTATTGGAAGAAATGGTCAAAATATAAAGTTTAAGGTCATAAATTAAAGCTTATTAGTCAAGCTTTAAAACACTTTTTACAGAAATCATTTATAAGTTTTAGTTTTAAAGTTATATGGACTGTAAAAGTGATTGAAGACTGATTTTTCCAAAAAATCGTTAAAATTTCAAACAGCCATAACTTCTAAACTAATCGACCGATTCAGCCTATCTTCGAACTTAACTGTGGTAATTAGACATAGAAGAAGTATAGAAAATTTAATTAGGACCCGATGAGATTTGTAGGCGTAATTGTGATGACAAAATTGGTTATATTACATGAGTATATATATATATATATATATACATATACATCCATATATAAATTTTTTAACGAATGGTAATGGTTTTCGAACTCTACTCAACTAGTTATGATAGTTTATGACGAAATTCCTTGAAAAATCGACCATGAGGACAAATACAATAGTTAGATTTTTAAAAAACCTACCTAAAATGTAAATGGGAATTTTATAGGAAATTTTATTCCCTTCAAAAAAAGCCTTATGAGTCAAGTCGCTGAAATCCATAGTTTCCGAGTTAAAGGAGTTTTAATAATTTGAAAAATAAAATAGCACCCTAGTAGAAATAATCTAGACTTTACTCGATTTCAGGCCAGTAACTGGCCAGTGATCCCGGCTAAAAACTAGAAATCCCGCCACCTACAACTAAGGCGTACACATTGGTTACACTAATATATTTTCTGTACTAGTGTGTACGTGTGTGTTAATTTTTTTTTCTCTTTAACCTCTATCCTTTAATGTGTACGTTAATATGTAAATTATTTTTATGATAAATAATTAAGAACATACATATTAAAAAATGGATTCAATGAAAAAAATGAACACAATAAGTAAACTGCGACTATGGGCAATAGAAACAAATATTGTAAATTGTCATTTAGACGAATTATTGAAAACTGGGAAGGAGGAAGTCGAAAAAAGGAATAATTAAAAAGAAAAAATATTATGCATTATTAATAAC
Organism: Microplitis manilae; assembly: GCA_030273425.1. Classification (NCBI taxonomy): domain Eukaryota; kingdom Metazoa; phylum Arthropoda; class Insecta; order Hymenoptera; family Braconidae; genus Microplitis; species Microplitis manilae. The sequence continues at coordinate 13,482,053 of CP092720.1, read as the reverse complement.
AAAATTTTAATTATAGTTAATTTTTGAAAGTACGATTTAATGATTATACATTTATTTTTAAAATATAATGATGTTGCCGGCTTTATAGTTTAACATTCATAAATTAAACTTTGATTTTTTAAGTCAATGAAAGGCTCAATAAATAAATTTTATAATAATTTTGTTTGTCAATCATTATTTTTATTAAAAGTTATAATTTATTTATTTGAATTAATTAATTTTTAATGTCTGTCAATGCGGGTCAATATTTATTTATTGATGTATATATATCTATGCTTCAGGTTAGATTTATCTATCGCATATAAATTTTTGGAGTAATTTAGAGAAAGATACATTAATTTAAATTAATTTTCAATTTGTCTGGGTATTTTTTAGAAAATCGTTTTATTTTTCCGAGGAACATAATTTTAATAACCTCAAAACCTAAAATTTTAAAGTGACAGTTTTTTCAAAGCCACCATGTTTCTCTTGGGTCTCTAGTAAAACTGGCCAGTTACTTGACAAAAACTCGATATCCCACTTAATCTAGTCGAGAAGATGAAAACCTGCGAAAAATAGTTACAAGTCTCCTAAAAATATGGTTGATGGCTTAAACGATCCGGAATGGCGTCCAGAAAAAAGAGTTTTTTGGATTTTTTTAGCAAAACAAAATTACAATTGTTACTAACAAAAAACCATTAAAAAAATTAGCCGTCCAGCTTTTTGGCAAGATCTCAAAAAGTATAAGTGATAGCTCAAATATTAAAAAAATTTCTGAAAGATCAGAAAATTTGAGTAAAAAAGTTCTCGACTCCCCGACTTGTAGCTCCAATATTTATAATTTTTATTTAACGCTGAAAACTGGCTTTCGCGCGGCAGTTGAGGCATGCGCGCGCCGCCGCTGTAGTGAGCATAGTTGTAAAATAATTTTTTTATGCAATTAAATATTAATTTCAAAATTTCAAAAAATTCTGGTGTCATCTAGACACTTTAAAGAATACGATTCCGCGGTATTAAAAGTTATATCACCATTTTTCAGAAAGTTATTTGATTGTTAATTAACATTTTTTTTTTCGGGTATGTGTTGTCATAAAAGGTGGTGTAAAAGTTTAAATAATTAATCTATAAATTTTTTATTTCTTAGAGCCCTTTTTATAAGCATACTCAATAAGATGACAGGAAAAAAGTTTATAAAATATTTTTATTTCATTAGTTATTAATTTTTAAAGTAACAAAAAAATTCAAAATTTAAATACCCCCCGTGAAAAATGAGTCATACATGGCCATGTATAAAAATTGGCCAGACATGGCTATATATGACCATATATGACCATGTATGACCATACATGGCCACGTATGGCTATACATGGCTCGATACGGCCATATATGACTATGTATAGAAATTTTAACTGAATTAACAAAAAAAAAATTGTATTTTTTTTTGTTTTTCTTTATTATTTTGGTGACGCAGAGATTATCAGATATGCGATTAATTGAATTCCAAATCGAAATAGAAATTTTTAATTCAGAGAAAAAACGCTAAACTTATTAATAACCGCATCTCCGCTTTGGTAGGATTCGAACCCGGGACCTTCCATACGAGAGACTGACGCTTTGACGACTAGGCTATGTGACCGACAGTTACAACAAAGTTTAGTTGTGCTACGTAAGGTTCAAAGAATATAATCACGTTTGAAAAAGCACAATATAATCATCAATATGCTGTGATGTGTAAAAAAGCATGAGAATTCTTGCTCAGCTAAAGATGAACGGCGATATTTTTAATCTTGCGGTGAGAAAAAAGCTTGTTACCACTTTGATATTCCCGATCTCGGACTATTGTGCAGCAATTTTCACTGACATTACTTGTCAACAGCAATGTCAATTACAACGTAAGCTGAATGCCTGTGTACGGTTTATTTTTAAAATATCTAGATTCGAACATGTCACTGGTTATTATAAAGATTTGCGTTGGCTTCAAAGCTAGACGAGATTTCTTTCTGTCATGTCTTACTTACAAGGCACTGTATTTAAATCAAAAGCATCTAATCGCCAAGAATTTGCGTTTACTGGGAACTCGCCTTCGGAGAGGGGAGGCACGAAGAGATTTTCTCGTAGTGCCATTTTGTCATAGTGCTAAGTATGATAAGTCATTTTTAATTAGTGCTATTAAAGTGTAGAGTAGCTTACCCGAATACTGTACATCACAACCGACACTTCTAGATTTCAGAAAAGCATGTTATACACACTTACTAAGAACATTAAACTCATAGACTGAATTGATGGATGTGTATATCGCGTTAAATTTAATTTAATTTAATTATTTAATAAGTATTTTTTGTATTTTTCTCCAATATTGTATATGAGATATACTGTATTATTTTATTATGTTTCATGTATGTGGATGGCCGCAAGGAGTTTTGACTCTATGGCCAATAAATAATAAATAATAATAATAATAATAATAATAATAGTAATAATAATAATAATAATAATAATAATAATAATAATAATAATAATAATAATAATACTAATAATAATAATAATAATAATAATAATAATAATAATAATAATAATAATAATAATAATAATAATAATAATAATAATAATAATAATAATAATAATAATAATAATAATAATAATAATAATAATAATAATAATATGCTGTTAGTGATAACAAAAAAATTTCTTATTTTTTTAACACTGCAACATCCTGTTTATAAATAATTGTAATAGTCGAAAAACTAATCATACATGGCTATGCATGACCATACATGGAGCATATATGGTCATACATGGCCATACATGAATGCATATATGACCATACATGGACATACCAACTTTTTTAATACAGTCATACATGGTCATATATGAACCATACAAGGCCATGTATGGCCATACATGGTTTTGTATGACTGTATAAAAAAAGTTTGATGCCCATATATGGCCATATATGCATCATGTATGGCCATATATGCTTCATGTATGGCCATAAATGCTTCATGCATGGCAATATATGCTCCATGTATGAATCATATACGGCCATGTATGGCCATGTATGATTCATTTTCCACGGACCGGGATAAAAATCATATCTGGCCATATATACTTAGAAATGACCATATAAGGTCATATATGAATCATATATAATCATATATGATTCATGTATGTGTGTATATGAGTCATACATGTTCATATAAGATCATATTTGGTCATGTATGATCATATATGATATAACCTGAAGTATTTTTACTCAATATCGAGTCCATATAAGATCATATATGACTATATTTGATCATACATGATTCATATATGTTTATATAAGAGTCATACATGTTCATATATGACCATATATACAAATAAAGAAATTTATTCTAATTTATACACAAATTGTATAAGATCATATATGGTCATGTAAGATCACATATGATATAACATAAAGTATTTTTACTCGATATTCAGTCCATATAAGATCATACATGATCATATATAGACATATATGCACATATACAAAGATACATAAAAAGTTTTTAACCGACATACATTCCATATAAGATTCTATATGGTCATGTATGATCATATATGAACGAACATAATCAAATTTTACATGATGCTCAACTCGTGTAAAATCAGATATGGTCAGGGATGAACATATCTGAAGAGACATACAAATTTTTTTACTTGTACGTGGAAATGAAATTCATTTGTGAATATATCATCATATAAGATCATATAAATGAAATTTAAATTTTTGTGCTCAATTCATCTAAGCATCATATATAAACATATCGTGAGTGATATTGCAACGCCGCTGTAAATATAGTTAGCAATACAACGTATCTACAATAATAGAAAAACTAAGCCTAAATCGGTTGATCCATTCAAAAGTTATAGAATGTTTACATACGTATGTACATGGGTCCATATATCCATCGTCCTGAAAGTAGACAGAATAGTTTCCTAGGACCTCAAAACGTTGAAATATGTTGAAAGCTCGATTTTCGAAAATCGGTTCGAAGCCGATAACTTTCTTTAATTTTGAAAATTTTCAATTTTCTGAGCGGGAAGTAAAAAAATGAAACCTTAAGTTTAATTTTTATTTTTATTCCGCATTAGAAAACTTAAACTTTTCGAATACCATGTAAAATATCAATATAAACGTAATGTATATTGGGGTTCCTAAGATCAATATATAAACCAATTGAATAGTCTCGACTATTAAGTCCATGGCTTGGCAGAGTAGTACAATGTTCAACTGATACGCAGAAGGATCCAGGTTCGAATCCCAGAAAAACACTGAATATTTCTTCATCGATGGAAAAATTAATAAGGAGGGAACAATAGCTATATATATATATAAATTTCAATGAATGTTAATGAACAATAATATTAAAACATTATTTTTTTAGTTTAAATAATTTTTGTCAAACCTATATGCATATCATATATGATCATATCTGATCATATATGATCATATCTAATCGAATATGATTATACCTAATCATATATGATCATACATAGCCAATTTTCATATATGATCATATATAATTGCTCTTATATAACATGATCATATATGGTCAGACTTGAATTTTTTTTCCCGGGCACTCTATGAATTGAGTACTACAATTGAGAGGTATTCTAGTTGTGCTTGGACACGACTATCTACTCGATAGACTATTCCCCGAGACCTGGGAAGCAAAAAGGACTAAGCTCATCGTCACTTACTCCAGCAATCTTAGCAGAGCTGAAATTACCCGGTACAGCAACTGTAGCAGCTGTCAGAGCTTTATTCTGCGACAAGTCTGGGACGCGCCAGCTAAATATCTTAAACGCTGCCAATATTTTGCTTTAAAGGTCAAGGCCCAGCTGAGGTTGGCTACTATATATACCTATAATATTACCTTTACTGGAATTACCTACAGATTAGCACCCAAGACATCTAGTTCTGTTTGTCACCCGGCTGAAGAGGAGACGGTGGACCACTTCTTGGCCTGTTGCCCATGTTACCAACCACTTCTTGGCCTGCTGCCCATGTTACCAACCACTTCGCCAAAAATACCTAGCACCCCTGGACTTTGACCTCAACTCTATGCGCATCCCGGGAAAAAAACTTCATGTCTGACCATATATGATCATATATAAGCAATTATGTATGATCATATATGAAAATTGGCCATGTCTGATCATGTATGATTAGATATGATCATATATGATTAGATATGATCATACATGATTAGATATGATCATATATGATTAGATATGATCATATATGATTAGATATGATCATATATGATATGCATATAGGTTTGACAAAAATTATTTAAACTAAAAAAATAATGTTTTAATATTATTGTTCATTAACATTCATTGAAATTTATATATATATAGCTATTGTTCCCTCCTTATTAATTTTTCCATCGATGAAGAAATATTCAGTGTTTTTCTGGGATTCGAACCTGGATCCTTCTGCGTATCAGTTGAACATTGTACTACTCTGCCAAGCCATGGACTTAATAGTCGAGACTATTCAATTGGTTTATATATTGATCTTAGGAACCCCAATATACATTACGTTTATATTGATATTTTACATGGTATTCGAAAAGTTTAAGTTTTCTAATGCGGAATAAAAATAAAAATTAAACTTAAGGTTTCATTTTTTTACTTCCCGCTCAGAAAATTGAAAATTTTCAAAATTAAAGAAAGTTATCGGCTTCGAACCGATTTTCGAAAATCGAGCTTTCAACATATTTCAACGTTTTGAGGTCCTAGGAAACTATTCTGTCTACTTTCAGGACGATGGATGTATGGACCCATGTACATACGTATGTAAACATTCTATAACTTTTGAATGGATCAACCGATTTAGGCTTAGTTTTTCTATTATTGTAGATACGTTGTATTGCTAACTATATTTACAGCGGCGTTGCAATATCACTCACGATATGTTTATATATGATGCTTAGATGAATTGAGCACAAAAATTTAAATTTCATTTATATGATCTTATATGATGATATATTCACGAATGAATTTCATTTCCGCGTACAAGTAAAAAATTTGTACGCCTTTTCACATATGTTCATATCTGACCATATCCGATCTAACATGAGTTGAACGTCGTGTAAAGAATTTTTATGTCTCTTCATCCCTCACTGTATCTGATTTTACAAAAATTAAACAACTTGTAAGAAATTTTATATATTATTATATATCTTCATTCCTGACCATATCTGATCTTACACGAATTGAAAATCATGTAAAATTTTTGTATGTTCGTTCATATACGATCATAAAGAATCTTATATGGGTTGTATATCTGTAAAAAATATTTTATGTATCTTCATATATGTTCATATAAGTCTATATATATTCATGTATGATCTTGTATGGACTGAATATCGAGTAAAAATACTTTATGTTATATCATATGTGATTATACATGACCATATATGATCTTATACGATTTGTGTATAAATTAGAATGAATTTATCTGCCTTTATATATGGTCATATATGAATATGTATGACTCATATATAAATATGTATGAATCATATATGATCATATATGGTCATATATGATCTTATATGGACTGGATATCGAGTAAAAATATTTTAGATTGTATCATATATGATCATACATGACCAAATATGATCTTATATAAACATGTATGACTTATATATGATCATACATGACCAAATATGATCTTATATGAACATGTATGACTTATGTATAAGCATACATGAATCATATATGATTCATATATGATTATATATGATTCATATATAATCTTATATGATCATATCTAATGATATATGCCCAGATATGAATTTTTTTTCCCGGGATACTTTCTCTAGACTGGATCTCGTTATATCTGTTTATGTCCAAATACATCCAAATTTTTGATCTTGCTAGATATAAGCATATATAAGTATATCTGCTCAGATCTAATCATATATAAGCAGATATAGAGATGTATTAATATTGATATCCAATTAGATATATGTATATCCAAGTATATTTAAATATATCTGCTCCGATCCAACTATATATGGGCATTCCACGCCAAATCGACCACTTTTGACCCTGACCTCTTCAGATTTGGCTAAAAATTTTTTCTCTTTTTCTACCCGATCAAAAACTTTTATCATAATTTTTTCAAATTTTTTTACTCAACCCAAAAAAAGTTATGAATTTTTGAAAAAAAATGGCTTTTTTTATTTTAAATAACTATAACTTTTCCAAAATTCAACCGATTCGGACGTTTTTTTTTTCAAAACTTTTGTTTTCAAATTTACTTTTTGAAAAAAAATTCAAAAAAATCATTGCAACCTATCTTCATTGTTTTTCTGTAGATATTCGGAAAAAATTAAAAATTTTTCGATGTTTACCATTTTTGATTTTCGATTTTTTTTTTTTATATAAAACTTTGACATTTTCTGCAAATCCTCAAATTTTTTCAGAGTGGTGTTTTTTCGATTTATATTTTTTATTTCCAATTAAAAAAAAATTTTTTTATAACTAGCCTTATTTCTCATAACATCATGCTTAAAAAATTTGAGAGTGCTCAGAGAACTTTTAAATTGGGAAAAAAAAAATAAAAACAATCAATTTAAATGGTAATCATCGAAATAATTTGAATTTTGTTCGAAAAATCAAGTTAAAAAATAGAAGAATTTTTTGAACAATTTTTTTTTTTTTTTTCTGAAAACTACATTCAAAAACGAAGAAAATGGAAAAAAATGTTTTCGTTTGGTCCATTTTTGGACACATGCTGGTGGTTCAAAAGAATTCCTTGTACACTTATTGTTTTACGGTTAAAAGAATTTTTTTTTGAATTGCCAGCATGTGTCCAAAAATGGACCAAACGAAAACTTTTTTTTTTCATTTTGTTCGTTTTTGAATGTAGTTTTCAGAAAAAAAAAAAAAAAATTATTCAAAAGGTTCTTCTATTTTTTTGAGGATTTGCAGAAAATGTCAAAGTTTTATATAAAAAAAAAAAAATCGAAAATCAAAAATGGTAAACATCAAAAATTTTTAATTTTTTCCAAATATCTACAGAAAAACAATGAAGATAGGTTGCAATGATTTTTTTGAATTTTTTTTCGAAAAGTAAATTTAAAAACAAAAGTTTTGAAAAAAAAACGTCCGAATCGGTTGAATTTTGAAAAAGTTATAGTTATTTACAATAAAAAAAGCTGTTTTTTTTAAAAATTCATAACTTTTTTTGGGTTGAGTGAAAAAATTTGAAAAAATTATGAGAAACGTTTTTGATCGGGTAGAAAAAGAGAAAAAATTTTCATCCAAATCTAAAAGGGTCAGGGTCAAAAGTGGTCGATTTGGCGTGGAATACCCCATATAAGCATATATAAAAATTGATATCCATGCAAATATGCTTATATCCAAGCATATACAAGTATATATAGTTACATGTGCTCAGATCCAACTATATATAAGCAGATATAAAGATTAATATCCAAGCAGGTATACTTATACCCAAGCATATACACCCGGGGAAAGAGGTTTAGATTTGACCACATATAATTATATCTGATCTGATCTGACAAAATAGATCTGGCCAGATCTGATCAGATATAATTGTTTGTGGTCAGATCTGAACCTTTTTCCCCGATAATCCCTACTAATAATAATATTAAATTGTGAAAAAAAAAGATAATTTCAATTCAATCCGAAATGTAATCTGATATATTAGAAACATTACTTAGAGGAATATCAAATGATTACAATTAATTAAAAAATCCCGGTCACTGCTGGGCTCGAACCTGCATCCTTTTGATTTAAAGTCTTTGATGCTATCCACTGCGCTGACCCACGTATGTGATCGCGTGAGTGTAAACAACTACATATGAACAATTTTCAATAATGATACAATGTATACATGATTATATCCGAGCAGATATAATAATATCTGATTATGTGAAGTGTTGTATTTAGTTTAGATGAAGTTATATCTAATCAAATCTTACGAGATACACGCAGATCTGACCAGATATTAATAATTTTCGATAAAAATAAGACGTATACATGATTATATCTGAGCAGATATAATGAAATCGAATTATTTAAAATGTATTTAATTCAAATGTTGTTATATCTGATCAGATCTTACGAGAGATACGCAGATCTGACCAGACATAATCAATTATCCATAAAAATAAGACGTATACATGATTATATCTGACCAGATATAACAAGATCTGATCATATTAAATGTTGCATTTAGTTCAGATATAGTTCTATCTGATCAGATCTTACGAGATATACGCAGATCTGACCAGACATAAACAATTATCTATAAAAGTAAGACGTATACATGGTTATATCTGAGTAGATATAATAAGATCTGATCATAAGAATTGTTCGATTTAGTTCAGATATAGTTATATCTCATCAGATCTCAGGAGATATACGCAGATTTGACCAGATATAATCATGCCTGATATTAAATCTAGCCCAGATCTAATTATATCTGATTAGATCTGACCGGATATAACCAGTGGTTGGTCAGATATAATGAGATCTGATCATGTCTAAATATTAGATCTGATCAGATATAAATAGATCTGCCAAGATATTATTTTATCTGGTCAGATATAATTATATCTTGGCAGATCTAAATCATTTTCCCCGGGCAAATACGTATAGTTATATCTGCTCAGACCCAACTGTATGTATGTGGGTGTATAGATGCAAAACTAATTCATATCCAAGCAGATATACGTATATCCAAGAATTTATGACGATATCCAAAAATGTGTGTATATATGTAGTTATATTTGATCCGATCTAATAATATTTAAATACAGGTAAGGCTCCTGAATCGTCACACTGTCAAGCTTCTACTGCGAATAAGACATTACCCGGGAAAAAATCATCAGGCCTGATCATGCGTTAATCTCATGCCTGAATATTGGCCAGCCATGAGCATGCATGATCATGGCTGGTCAGGAATGACTGTACTTTTTCATGCATGATCACGCATGCTCATGGCTGGCCAATCCCTCAAATTATTACTAAAAAAAAAAAAAAATTATGATACGTCAATTTGAAATTAGCTTATTCCGTAAGTACTATTGTGTAGTTGATGTTTACTGGTTGAAAAGTGCTTTTGAAATTTTACCCGCGACGGGTCTCGAACCCACGGCCGTCATGTTAGGAAGCACGTACGCTGTCCACTAGGCTGAACTATCTTATTCAGTTTACGACGATTTTTAACATCTTTTGAAAACTTAGGGTTGTAAAAAATAAAAGATTATTTGCACTTGATCTTGATTTAGTTATTAAATCTTTTTTAAATAATGAATGAAAAGAATTGTAGTTATTAATTACGAGCAAATTTAACAATTACATTAATCTTAATTATTAATTAAAGAAAAAGCAATTATATTGAGTTTCATTATCAATTTGGCAAGAATTTATTATTTGAATTCTTTGATTAATTCGAAAAAACAGTTTTTAATTAAATTTATTTAAATTATTTTTCAGAAAAAAAAGATTGGTTTTTGTTATTAATTGAACCAAAAAATATAAATTTAATACAATTTGATTATCGATTTAAAAATGTCGATTTTAACTACTATCGTCAAAATAAAAATAAAGTTTTAATTATTCGAAGTTTTTCATAAAAAATATATGATTATCCTTAATTAAAAACCTCAATCAAATCCGATTGAAGCTCGACCGGATTTTAATCTAATTCAATCGGTTCAATCGAAGATTTTAATCATAGTATTGATTAAATTATTTGTCATGCTTGATCCATGCTTGAACATGCTTACTCTTGCCTGAATCATGCATGATCATGCTTGATCATGCATGCTGATTTTTTCCCAGACAATTAATCTAAATTAAATAAATAATAAAATAAAAAGAAAACAATAATTATAATTAATCTAACAGTTTCTATTAACGACTAACTTTAATTTATGCATATGAATGAGTATGCTTATAGTCATGTATAATCAAGCCTGAATATTCATAAATGTTTTTCACTATTTGCATATAACCGTGAAAGATTAAGATTGACCATACATTGCTTTATACGATTAAGTCTGCGCCGTGCATGATCATGGATGACAGAGCATGCTCAACCATGACCTTTCTCGAGGGATTACATCTCTGGATACAATTATTTCTAACGTGTCATGAGCAAGCCTGATCTTGAATGAGTCATGCATGATCATGCTTGTTCACGAATGAGTTATATATGATCAAGTATGAACCATTTATGGCCATGCATAACAGAGCATGCTCAATCATGACCTTTCCTGATAGATCATATCTCTGGATAGAATTATTCCTAACGTAAGTAACGAGTAAGTCTGATTTAGAATGAGCCATGCATGATCATGCTTGATCACGAATGAGTCATGTCTGGCCATGAATGAGATATGCATGATCAAGTATGAACCATGTATGCTCATGCATAACAGAGCATGCTCAAGCATGACCTTTCCTGATGGATCATATCTCTGGATACAATTATTTCAAACTTTATGCATGCGCAAGCTTGATCTAGAATGAGCCATGCATGATCATGCTTGATCACGAATGAGTCATGCCTGGTCATGAATGAGCCATGCAGGATCAAGCCTAAATTATGCATGAATCATGCACGGCCAGGCATGAATCCTGCTTGATCATACATGATCATGCATGGTGATTTTTTCCCGGGTAAATACAAAGTTTATTTTATCTAATTATACACGAATATCTGAGTATTATACGAAAATTAAAAACTTTTATCCAAGCAGATATAAATATTTCCAAAAATAAATTATTACACTTTGATAGTATTATATCTGTTTACGTTTAACTACATAAATTAAGGTGAATAAAATATATTTATTCCCATGTAATATATAGAAGTTTACGAAAATATTCATAATTTTTTTTAATATATGTAATTAAATAGAATCGTTAATAATTGGATATAAAAGTATCAATGTTTCTAAAGTATTCATCTATTTTTTTACTTAAATATCAATTGACTTTTGTTACATATGTTATACATTAGGTTCATTAAAAGCATTAAGAGGTAATAGCAATAAGATCCAAGATGTGAGTAGAGATTGTTTTTAGAATGGTCTAAAGTATGATATATTTATGCATGTATTCATTAGAATGTAGTGAAACTTCTTTAGATATGTGTGCTTAAATCTATATAGATTTCTTCAAAGATCGACATTTACGCAGACCTGCTTGGATACACTTATATATTCGTGGATATAGTGAGAGTATTTAAGTCTCTTTTGATATTTTAAGATCTGTTTGGATGTATTTAGATATAGTGAGATCTCTTTAGATATTGTCAGATCTGTTTGGATCCGCTTGGATCGCGCCAAAATTTGGATCCAAGCATGTCTGACTGTTTGGATCCAATCATATATGCTTGGATCTAAACATTTTTTATCGGGTAGTGCTCATCGTCATACTATTATTATAGTATTGCACCAAGGACGATAAGTATGGCGTTATCTACTATACTGTATAGTATACAAATCATTGTGTAGTTTACATGTCTGTATAACGGGATAGACTAATTGAGTATACCCGACTAGAAAGTATCGTGGGATCGCCCAGAGTATACATGTGGACCTCATTGGGTTCCAATAGGGCATGCCCAATAGGGAAATCCATATGAGGACCCAATAAAAACCCAATTGGGAAATCCTAATCGAAAATAAATTAAATTATTGTAAGTTTTATCTTATTGGGGCTTGTGGGGGATCTTAGCGGGAGAACCCACCGTAAAAATAAAAAAATTATAGCCATTTTTTCCCATTGGGTTCTGTGTGGGAAAAAAGTGGGAAATCCCAACTTGAAACTAAAACATAACATTTTTTTTTCCCATTGGGTTCTGTGTGAGACCTGTTACGTTCCCGTAATATTTAATTGATTAAATTAAATAAATTATTTTTAATAAAATAATTTTATACAATGTAACGGAAATCGGTTATGATAAGAGAGTCGCCGTGGCTCGCGGGTAGTCAAAACAGATGACGATGCATGAGACCCGGGCCACGACGATTCTCTCACAGGGAACCTGAGATGCAGCGTCAACATTTTGTCAACTCTGTTGGCTCTATTATATTTTTTATAACGACTTAATAGTCAGTCCTACGAGAGAGCTCATGGAGCTCGAACCTCTGTTCTCTATAGAGTTAATAAACTCCATAATTATTTCTAATTTAATTTAACCTTATTTTGGGCTGCCATTAGGCAGCCCAATACCCTACGACTCTATGGTTATATATTGGGCGCTGCTACCGGCAGCCCAATAATCCAAAAATCATCAATTGAATATTGGGCGCTGATACCGGCTGCCTAATAATTTTACCCAGTCCTGGGCGCTGCCACCGGCTGTCCAGGATTCCTCAAATCCTGCATCCCAATAAACAATATGGAGACCGGGTCGCGCGATACTACACTTTAAATCGCGAAAATTAAATAAAATAATAATTAATAAAATAATCGACGACCACGGCCCACCAGGGGTCTATAGACACTCTAATGAGGCCAAACCTGGATAAAATTAAATAATTAAAAATTATTTTTATTTTTAATTAATTTGGGGTAATTTCCCAAAACGTAACAGTGGTGCTGTGACCAGGATCAGTGACCATTGTTTATAAACACTAAAAAATAATTTTCAAATAAATAAATTAATATTGGAAATTTTCCAGTATGTAACAGACCTAAGTGGGAAAACCGAACGAGAAGATCAGGGTGGCCACAAACCGGGAACATCGGGAATTATCAGGGAATTTCATGCAAACGGGAAATATCATGGAAATTTCAGGGAATTTCATGCAAACGGGAAATATCATGGAAATTTCAGGGAATTTCGAAAAGTATTCGGGAATTACATTGTGACAGTTCAAAATTTAAAAAATTTTCAATAATACACTAGTTATAAAAATTAAGGGATATTAAAAAACTTCAAATTTTCAAGTGATTTTCAACAATTTGTAACTTGAAGGAAAATGATCGTACGACAAAACCAAAAAAGGCAAATTGTACTTCAAGTGTCTAGTTTTCTGATCTGGTTTTAAAATTTTTTGTGCGGTCCCGGAGAAATCCTAAGAAAACTATCGAAAAATAAATTCACTCAATTTTTTCTTGTCTTAAAAACGGTCTTCGAGCTTCAATAAATTTTTTTCGATAATTATGATTGATTTTTGATTGCTCTGGAACCGTGCATAGTAAAAAAAATTTTAAGACCAGATCAGAAAACTAGACACTTGGAGCTACAGTTTGACTTTTTGTTTTTGTTGTACGACCATTTTCCTTTGGATTACAAACTGTTGGAAATTACTAAAAAATTTGAAATTTTTTTAGTATCTCTTAATTTTTGTAACCAGTGTATTTTGAATTTATTTGAATCATAAAATTTTTTATTAAATATTGTAACTTATACATTTTTAACTTCGAATAATCAAAAATAGGCAATTTTAATTTATTTTATTGCCATTTTTTACGGTTTCTTACATGATTTAATTATCAAATGTAATTATTGAAAATGAAAATAAAAATAAAAACTTCAAATATCCAATAATATGAATAAAATTTCTAAATCAGGGAAAAATGTGAAAAACTTTACTGGAAAACCGGGAAATACTAGGGAATTTTAAAATCATTTCTTTGTGGCCACCCTGAAAATATAAAAAAAAAACTATTGTCATTTTTCCCCATTGGGTTTTATAAAGGACTTAGGCGGGAAAACCCGACTGAAAAAAAAATTTTATAGTCACTTTTTCCTCGTTGGGTTTCATGTGGGACTATACAGGGAAAACCCAATTTAAAAAAAAAAATTATTGGGTGCACCCTATTTACGATTTTACATGAAAATTTATTGCACAAAATATCTGGCTAGAAAGATGCATAATTTCAGTGAAATCAGAAGTCGTATAATCAATTTCGTATGTAAGTATACGTTGTGACGTTACATTGCCGAGGAGATGGAGTTGACGGTGGAGTGGACATGAGTCTGTGTGATAGAGAACGATAGAGTTAGTCTGTGGGTCGAGTTGAGTGTAGGGGATAGTGAGTTGAGAGTATGGAGTACGTGTGCGGTAAGTTAAGTGTGTTGAGAGTATGAGTACGTGTACGTTAGGTTGTATGCTTTGGAGTGTCTGTGTGGTTGAGCGTGGATTTCACGAGGAAGGTTTAGCTGTGTCGCGGATAGTGGCCAAGATAACGTGCCTCCCGACCAGTGATGACGACTAGGCCCAGGCCTAGCCCTCGGGGTTGACGGGGTAATCACGAAGGAGCGACTGAGATGTCGCCGCCCCTTCGTGTTGATATTCGGAGTTAGCTGGGGTATGTTTACGTTAATTGGGGAATGGCAGGCCTCGTTTGCGATGCTCGAGAAAGCCGAAAATTCGCTAACTTCGGATATCACGGGGAGTGGCACCGCGGGAAGACCCGCGAGTCCACGGCTTGTATGTGGTGGGGGAAGAATGGATGGAGAAGCAAGAATGTGATAGTGCTTGGACGTGGTAGAGTGTGGAAGTGAATGGAGTCGGAGCAGAGAGAAGAACAGTTGAGAACTGACCAGGGTGTCAGCGAGGGTAACGCGCGTTTTCATCCCGAGACAAAAAATCCCCGTACGCGTGGGGTCTATAAATATTCCGTTCAATTTGATCTATAACTTATTGAGCCACACCGTCCATCGTACGGTATTACACCATTTAAATATAGTGGAAACCTAAAGCATGCAAACCTTCTCAATAAGACAATTTATAGATAAATTGAGAAAAATATAGATAGCCCGAACTGGGAATCGAACCCAGACCATGTCGGTATCGCGCCGAGTGCTCTACCAGTTGAGCTATCCGGCACTATACTATATTCCGTTCAATTTGATCTATAACTTATTGATACGCGCGAAACCGTCAGCGAGTTGGGTTTTGGAGTCGCTCGAGTGCGGGCAGACCCATAGTCGAGTTTGGGCTTTTGAAGCGAGTGGTTGTGAGTCGGAGAGCCCCAAAGGTGGGCCTCGACCACACCCTTGGCTTATGTCGTTTTGGAGCTTGTGGCTCTGTATATTAAGTTTGGGAGCCGTTCTGTCGAGATATTTGTCGTTTCGTTTACCGCATTAATTATTTTATTTTCTTTAATTATCTAAAAGTGAGTAAGTTTTGTGATTCGTCGTCCACGAGAGGTTCCCGATCTCCTACCCAGGTACTTATTTGTTCGATGGGCCGAGAGCACTTAATGACAAAAACCCGCAACAAAATAGTACGTCAAAATTGTTGCGTGTTTTTTTTTCTTTATGATGTCCTAGAGAGTAATGTCATGCCTCGCGTCATCTTTCGTTATTTTATTTAGTTTCCGTTTCTTTACTTTATTTTGAATTAAATTAATAATTTAATTAACTGGCTTCATTCGCGTAAAAAGAACCGCGCCCCTCTCTCCACAACCTAGCATACTGAGCGCACCAGGACATGCCGCTACCATCGTTCAGTTTTCTCATTTCCGAAGGATTTAGATTTTAGGTTTTAACTTACGTGTACGTTTAGACCGGTTGCCGATACCGGGAAAATAAAAGTCGGCTGGCGCCCGTCAGGATCTGGAGGAAATGAGAGGACTGATCGGTGGGCGAAGTGTAACGTAGCCCGATTTTGTGTAATTTGAGTTTTGAATAATTGGGTAAATTTATAGAGTAAAAATCATGTTTAATTTTGTTAAGTTTAATCGAGTTAATAAGTAAAATAATTACGTTACAACGTTTACTTAATTTCAAGTGTAGCTGTTTTAATTTTTTTCTATACTCTCCGAATATCGTAAAAAGAAAAAGATTCAACGTATTTGAGTCCCCGAAAATTTAATATTCCTTAAGTACCCCGTTTTGCCCCCCCTATATTTATACAAAGAGTACGGCGATCATTGCATCACGGATTTTTTATATGCTTATCAGTTATTCTATAAAATCATAATAAATATACTATTTCCACCATCGCGATCATATACGTGGATCAGCGCAGTGGATAGCGTCATAGACTTTGGATCGGAAGGATGCAGGTTCGAGCCCAGCCGTCGCCGGGATTTTTTCATTAATTAAATTCATGAAAACTCACTCTAATAATGTTCTTCATTCATTAACTCACATTTCGGATCAAATTGGAATTTTCTTCCCAATTTAATTTTTTTTTTAATAAGGATACGCTAGTGGGATCTCTTGAGGGTTTCCCTATTGGGGCATAACTGGGACTGCCAAATAAGGGCCCAATAGGTATTTGCGTTACATCCCTGTGTGCGGTCCCTATAGGGCAACCCCATAAGGACCCAATAGGTCTCACACAAAAATTTCTAGTCGGGATGCGCTTGAGTCCTACACATTAAAGAAATGGCAATCCCACTAGGCTGAGTCCCAACAGATCCTTGCAGAGTAGTCAATACACTATCGGATTACCATCAATACTGCGTAAATGTAGTTGCTAATTATTTTATATAATCTTTATGAATGTCAATAAAGCTGTTCATTAATCAATAAAAAAAAAACTCATAAATAAATAAATTTGAAAAAGAAATTAATAGTTTATTTCTTTTCGTGTGATTAAAATTTGAAATTGATCGGCTTAGCCGTTTCGAAGACATTCGGAAAAACCCGTTTTTCACCATTTCCTTCTCCAACGATATCTCTCAAAGGCATTAACCGATTGAGATAGTTGAGGCAACAATTGACGCGTTTTATAAAGTTATAGAGCTGATCAGATTCTGAAGGCGTTCGTTCAAGTCGGTTCTGCGAAATAAAAAAAAAAACTAAAAATAAAATTTTTTTTTATAATTCGCAAATATTTTCTAGTCTTTTCGATCAAATGATCTAAAATTGTCAGGAAAGTTCAGATGGCCAGCAAGCCCTTCCGATTGCCACCTTAACCATCCAAATCGGTTCATTAGTTAAAAAGTTGAAGAGCGTTCACATTAGACTGTGCCAAATAAAATCGATATTTTTTTTTTTTCGGTCCCATGCGAAAATTAGGTTGTGTATCGCAAAAAAAAATCCTGTTAAAATTTCAGCTCGATACGTCCATTTTTCAGTTAGCGCTCGCGTAAATACGAATTTTCCAAAAAAAAAAAATTTTTGTCCCCACTTAATATTCTATAACTCATTAAATATAAATAATTAAAAAACGACCAAGGTGCCACCTTGTAGGGAATTAAATTCTCTATAAAAGTAACTTTTGATCGAATTAAAAAAATCAGCCACTTTTTTTCTGGAGTTTCTTAAATCTAATTTTTTTTTTTAAATTTACATTTATATTTATTATTAAACGCTTAAAAAACAATTATACTACGTATAAAACTTATTGAATTTAATTTTCTAGGAACCTTTAGAGTCTAACAAATAAGTTTTAATACATTATTTGTTTTAAATATGTCTTGTTTAATACACTAGTCCCAAAAATTAAAGGATAGAAAAAAAATTCGAAATTTTCGGGTGATTTTCAACATGCTGAAACTCGGTGAAAAATGATCGTAGAGTAAAAGTAAAAAAAGCAAATTGTAGCCTCAAGTTTCTAGTTTTCATATCTTGACCTCGAATATTTTTATCATGCTCGGTTCCGGAGTAATCTTAAGAAAACTGACGAAAAAAAAATTTTCAAAATTTTGGCTCGTCTTTCAACAAGTCTATGGGCTTCAATAAATTTTTTTTGATAATTTGACCTTATGACTCTTTTAGGAAATTTTATGCCCTTCAATTTGGCGGGCTCAAAAAGTCTCTACAACAAGTTGGCGCCGAGTTATCATTGATCAAAGCAAAAAAGTCCATTCCTCAATTTTTTTTTACTGTCGGTATGTGTGTAAGAAGCGTAAATTCGACCGTGCAATCTCCACGTGGTACGCTTTGGGAAACGCTAATGCGGGCGGTAAAAAAAAATTGAGGAATTTTTTTTTAACAATGATAAATCATTGCGAATACAACGAAAAAAAAAATTTTGGAAAAAAAAATTTTTGAAAAAAAAAAATTTTGAAAAAAAAAAAATTTTGAAAAAAAATTTTTTTTTTCGATTTTTTCCGATAATCAATCTTTTTGATCAAAGAAATCAAGATTTCTGGTGAAAAAAACATTTGGAAATCGAAAAAATGACCAAAAACCGAGAAACTACCAATTATGGAGATTTTTGGCAAAATCGATAAATTTAAAGCTTCGGGACACTAAGAAAGAAAAATCGCAGCGCTTTGAAATTTTCAGGGTTTTTTCAGGACACTTTGAGGTTGAAAAAAAAATGACGATATCCTTTGTTCATTCATTATATCCAAAGTTACAGCAAGATTTCCGAATATCCTTAAATATGCGAATTTAGACCTATTTTTTAATAAACATTATCGCTTCAAAAAAAATTTTTTTATCAAAAGCAACTAATTTTATCTTATAGAGAATGTTTTCCAGTTTTCAAAACCCTACTTCCATTCTCTGTACGACTAATACGTTCGGAGTTATTGATTATCAAAGCCAAAATGGACTTTTTTGCTTTGATCAATGATAACTCGGCGCCAATTTGTCGTAGAGACTTTTTGAGCCCGCCAAATTGAAGGGCATAAAATTTCCTAAAAGAGTCATAAGGTCAAATTATCAAAAAAAATTTATTGAAACCCATAGACTTGTTGAAAGACGAGCCAAAATTTTGAAAATTTTTTTTTTGTCAGTTTTCTTAAGATTACTCTGGAACCGAGAATGATAAAAATATTTGAGGTCGAGATATAAAAACTAGAAACTTGAGGCTACAATTTGTTTTTTTTTTATTTTTACTCTACGATCATTTTTCACCGAGTTACAGCATGTTGAAAATCACCCGAAAATTTCGATTTTTTTTTCTATCCTTTAATTTTTGGGACTAGTGTATATAAAAAAAATCTTTATAGGAGAAATCTGATAAAAAGAAATTAAATTATTATAGTATATGTTATTTATAAGTATTATTAATTTAAAATTTTCTAATTAACATAAATTATTATAAATTCATAAAACTTAGTATTTTGTCATAGTGCCAATGATTTTAAACAGCAATTGTACAGAACTCCCTAGGAGAATCTATTGCAAACATAAATTTTGTTTGCTACAATCTGGAAATTGCTTACGATGGGCAGCAACAACTTGCAGTAAAAACTGTCTCTGCTCTTCATCGTAAGTAAGACTCTCATTATATTTATCTATTAGGGCAACACCTCTTTCAGCGATGTCATTTACAACTTTGATTGCTTGAATAACTTTCAAAGAAGTCAGATACGTTTCATCAGCTTCCCATTGATCTACAGGTATATCAAAAAAATCAGTTGGTAGATCAAATTTTTCAAATAAGATCATTGACTTTTGAGTAATGAGGCTACTCATATCTTTATCGCTCAGCGATTCTAAGTCTTCTTGATTCATAAATAATTTTCTAGTGTTGTCAGTCACACTTTGTTGATATTTTATTGCATTCACCATCTTCGATTTAATTTCGTTTGGAATCCTTTCATCAAAAAACGATAAAGCTGCAAGATCTTCAGACAAGTACCAAAGATGTCTGAGAAATTTCGTACTTGCAGCTTTAGAAAATTTTGCATTTATGTCTTGAAAATCTACCAAGCTATTCAAAAACAAGAGATCTTAATATGGAGCGTGAATACTGCTCGGCGCACTATAGGGGAGAGGTGCTGCAGTTGTAACAAGGGGCAGTTGTAACACTCAGTGGAAAACTATTAAAAAAACTAAAAATTATTATTATTTTTTTTTTAACTTGTTCAAAATAGTAAATTATTGATTAGATCAAAGTTTCAGTTATTAATCTTGTTCCGGTATTAAAATATTGAGAATGTTTGAAAATACGCGTGAAAACTTTTTTTTTTACGCTTTACAATTTTTTTAATAACAAATTTGTTTTCTAATGTTATGATGTGAGACTTGCATTCATACTTCAAGGGACATATCAAGAGTATTGTATCATCGAATTTTATATCAATTTACTGATTTTCGTTATTGTAATTAGATTTTTATTAACAATTCTGCGTGAGGGTCAGTTGTAACACTTGAATGAGTAGCGATTGTAACACTCAAAGTCGTGTATGGAATCTGCGCAAAGTGGATGCGCCACAAATCTACTCTGGGATAGTGTAGTTTTAATATTTATGAATGTTTATTAATTTATATTAAAGATACAAATATCTGTGCTACTTTAAGTTTAAATACTTGACTCTAAGAGTTAATTAAGTATAATAGTATGTATTAAGACTGAATAATAAAAGCAATGTGGTGAAAAATATCTGTTTCGTTCCGTGTTACAACTGCCCCTGCACTGTGTTACAACTGCAGCCCACGCACGCTGCCATCTTGGCCCCTGACTTTAGTTAAATAAATTGATTTTTTAATAAGTTAACATTTACTTTTTACTAATTAACCAAGTTGGTCACATACAAGATACTATCAGCTAACTTTCTAACAGTTTTTAAGTTTAATATCTTAAAAAAAACAAATGGAATCGAAAAAATAAAATTTTTTGTTACAACTGCAGCACCTCTCCCCTACTATCCCATTATATATATGTCGACAATAAAAATACAAACTTGAGTTAATTTGGGTAATTCAACTTTTGCGAGCTTGAATTGTTTTTTGAATAAAAATATTTTTAAACAATAAATTGCTCTAGAGAGCCAACAAGCATGATAGTGTGCTCCAGGATTCTTAAAAGAAACACCTTGAGATGGGATTTCTCCCAAAAAAATACAAGCTAAATTTAAAAGTTCTTTGTAATCCCCCCTTGAATGAAATTTCTGAAATAATAAATAAATGTATGTTTTCACTAATGAAATAATAATATTTGTTCTATAAAAATAGATTAATAATTACTCATTCGAATATAGCTCCATTTGAAGCGAAATAAAATTTAGAATATTTTGTTTTTTATGTTCGAGAATTGTCTTGACATATCCCGAGTCAGAATAATGAACCTACATGAGCCTACATGAACCTACATGAGCCTACAGGATAATTTTTATTTTGTTTTGATCGATATTTTTATCTTGAATTGTTTTGATCGATCAATGTAACCTTACAAAATACACTCACAATACAAATAAATTTAAAAAGTAACTAAAAAATTATTGAGTATATTATATTATTATTAAATAGATAAATTACATTTAAGAACATGAAAAAACTCCAATAAAAAATATTATTGATGTTTGTGTAATAATTAATATAGATAACCAAATTGTCATTGGCATACCACTAAATAAATATGAATTGGAGTAGAATAATAATCATAAAATTAAAATAATAGTTTATTTATATACAAAAATAATTATAAATTAAATTGATTCAATGAAATGCTTTTAATTAAATTAAATTAAATAAATTTATAATAAAAACATAATTATTCAAATTACCACAATTTTTTTTTACAGTTTTTTTATGTACTGAAATTTAATGTATCTATTTAATAATAATATAATATACTCAATAATTTAAAATGATTCAATTTACAAATTAAATTTAAAAATTTTTTTAACAATAGTCTTTTAGTTACTATTTCAATTTATTTTTATTGTACTATTTAATATTGGTATGAGTGTATTTTGTAGAGTTACATTGATCAATCAAAACAATTGACAATAATAATATCGATCAAAATAATTAAAAATTGTCCTGTAGACTCATGTAGGTTCATGTAGGTTCATGTAGGCTTATGTAGGTTCCTCTTATTGAACAAAAGGATTCAAAAGTATTAAAAAGGATTTGATTTTTAATCATTTTGAATACTTTTTAATCCTTCAAATCCTTTTTAATAATATCTCTCATGGGCGTTTAACATTTGAAGTGATTTTTAATACTTTTATTTAATAAGGGTCATTATTCTGACTCGGGATTCGTCATCCATTGCTGTCTCGTATTGAGACTGATTGATCTTAGTCCACTCTCGTCTAAAACGGGTAAAAACAGCAGGACTTGGACCAGAAGACACAGGCCAGATGACTTCAGCAACACTTTTAATGATTAATTCATAAATATGGTGCCTACAGGGAAGCCAAAGTAGTTTTGTTTTCAACGCTTCTTCGATGCGCACAGCTGCTCCTTTTTCATCACCTTAATAACAATTAATGATAAAAAACAATAAGTAAGATCCAACAAATGATAATAAAGCATACTTTAAAGCTTTGTGCATAAAGCGTAAACTCAGTTAAATAAAAGTGACATACCCGAATTAACATATGCAGTGTCAAAACACATGCCTTTGACATTTTTAACAATATCCCATCGCTTTAATACTGTAACGGGGTGGAATGCTTCCACCTCGCGTTTTAAGTTAATTTCGACTCGCGCCAAGAGATCCGCCCTCCTTCTTCAACAACTGTCAATACTAAAGAAAAATACAGACACTGATGCGCCGGGATCGCTATCGTCGAGTTTTCGACTTCTGGTTCTAGGGGTTGGCTAGCCTGAGTGGGGAGGTACGAGGCCCAGAGACGACGAGCTTTCGGTCCAGGGTTGCCAGATTGGGCTACTTATCGCGAATTGGGCGATTTTCTCTATGCATTCGCTACTAAATTAATGTTTGGGCTACAAGTCGCAATTTGGGCGATTTTTAATGTTTCAAGATTGGGAATAACCTTACTCATTATTTTCAAATATTATTTTTAATTCCCATTTGTGAATGACTTGAATCGAACATTATTTCAATTCAGTATATGTACATATAAAAAAATTGAGTGTATGATGTCACTTACATTCAAGCATTTAATTTCTTTCGTCTCAGTTCAGTTCATTGAGATCTTGGTTTTAAATAGTAATTTTATTTTTTATAAAAAATTATAAATTTAAACGCGGGTGATACATAATAAAAACGAATCGTCAAAGTGTAAAAAAAGCGTATGTTAATTTCATCATAGCTGTTGAAAGTAAATTGTTATTTTATTTTAAACAATCAAATAAAGAAATATGTATACATTTAATGTAAATTAAAACCTGCATCCACGATATTCTGCTTTTTGCACTAAAAAATAATTCATAATTTGCAAAAAATTAATAAAAATTTTGATTAAGATTATTTTTTCATCAAATATATCCTAAAAATATCCTATAATTTTTCACTACATAAAAGATAATTGCAATAATACTTTTTAAAACATTAATTCCAACTTATGCGGTATAGTGTACTCTTATTGGTTAATAGAGAATAAATTCTAAGCCAACAGCATTATTTTAAATTTTAAATTGATTGGGCGACTTGTTAAAGTATTTCGCTACTTTTGGTTATAGATGGGGCGACTCGAACAAAAATTTTCTGGCAACCCTGTGTCGGTCTCTTGGCTCGCAGCAACCACCGTGGACGGACGTTCTCAACCACTTACATCTTAGATTCCACTACAACTACCATCTACTACTACTACGACCTGTGCTGATTTTCATATTCGAAATGGGCCAAGAGCATATAAGCCCACCTCAGGTGGAAGCTTATTCTTTCTTATTTAAATTTATTTTATAACAGGGCTATGCTGTTACTCTGGTCGTCCTTAATTTACCTTTTTATTAAGGGCACCACTGGAAGTGATAACGGCCTCCCAGAGCCGGATCTTAGATCGTCAGGGTCGGTGTAATGTTTTAATTGTAAGAGAAGGATGAGGAAGGATAATTTATAAATAAATAATTATTTCCAATTCACAATTTAATCCTTTTATTTAATTAATAACCTTTTAACCTTATGACCTTTTATAAACCTTATTGACCTTTTATAAACCTTATAATTATTTACCCGCAATAAATTCCTTAATCTAATTTATTTATAACCCGCAATATTTATTTCTTATTAAAACTGGCCAACTACCTTTGGCACTATCACACACTCTCACACACAATATTTTTGCCAACTACCTTTGGACTTTTATCACACACTCACACACACAATTATTTAACTCCACGCGGTCAACGAGACCCTCTACGTGGCTAAAACCTTAACAATATACTCTCGCGCGGTCCTCTGGACCCTCTACGCGACTTTAACACAATTTCACGCGGTCACCTTGACCCTCTACGTGATATAAAACCTTATAATTATCAATACACGCGGTCCCCTGGACCCTCTACGTGATTTTTTACCCTTATCAATTAACTCCCTAACTTATAACAATTATTTACAACTATTTACTTGATTATCACAATTTCCATAATTACTCTTTTCACTGACTCACAATTTTACCGATATAAAATTCCGTTACATCTATTTCCTTATTAAAATTACTTTCCAAATAATTATTTATCATTTTAAAATCACTAATAAATTTCCAACAACTAATTTCTTGTAAACGTTATTCTTTCCTTATCAACGATTTTGTTAAGCCGGTTTTATGAGTTAAATTATGTGACCGCTCAACAATTTATCACGACTTCGATATCACAATACTCAAAAACTCGAACATTTATTTTCCACGTTTTTACTTCCCGACACTTTTAACGTTTATAAGTTTATTAATTGATTTATTAATTTAATTTACTTATAATTAGTTTTATCTTAATATTAGTGACTAGATAATTTTGACTAGAACGCAATTGATTTTCCGGCGAATGCTTAGCACGACCTACCTGGAAAGTTCCAGAAGAATTTTCCAGTGAGTGACTTAAACAACCTGCCTGGAAATATCAAAGCTAATACTTGCTGAGTCCGGTTTTATAATTATTTTATTACACGTTAAATTAACACGACAATACTTTGCGAACACGACGTTAAATTATATGTTTTAATTAACAAATATTCCGGCTCCCTGCCTGGAATATTCTACAGAATACCTATTACAAATTACGTTGATTCTTTTCCGTCGCTTGTTCTGTATTCGGCGTCCTTGTCCGTGTCTTAAGTTCTCTAGTCCGTGTGTTCCAGGGTAACCGGGTTGTCTCAAATTTTCCGCCTTGTGTTAACTCTCTCTCGGATCCAATCCTCGTTTTCGCCCAAAACGCACGAACTCTCCTTCAACCTGGTATTCAGACGCAATCAGTTCTTAATAACAATAGGTACCGGCAACCTGCCTGGTATCTTGTAACAATTCGAATTTATTCTATCGCTTGGTTCCACAATCAAAAACTCAAGCTCTCAATTAAATAATTTACCTGATGTAATTAGCAGCGTCTAAATGTCGGCGTCTATAATGGCGTCTTCTGGTGTTGGCTTCTCTTCTAGATTGGATCTCTCTGGTCACAAGTCTCGTCTGATGGTTGCCCAGTCCTATTGGCTCTCCGTCTTCGGGTGCGTCTGGGTGGTTACCCGGTCCTGCCGACTCTGCCGCTTCTTCGCTTCTGTCTTCCACTTTTATTAATTTCACTCGATAGTTTTCGGCCGTTATCGGAAAATTCCCCCTCTGCCTAATTACGATTGGGCCTCGTGTATTAGCATTTTCATTTAGCGCGCCCGGCGACAAGTCGAAAAACTTAATTAATTGCTCCTTTGGGGTTGCAGGTAGGGTAATTGACCAACCGCGAAAAATCACGATTTTGGTTGATAATAAAACTCAATTTACCCCGTTACAATTTAAATTAATTAAATAATTTTAATAATTGTGGATTGGACCTGGTTTATTTGGGAAGGATTGGAATGGATTGGTGGATTGGAAGAAACTGGTCGGAGGTCTTTGGTCATGGAGGAAAAGGATCGGTGGAAGGAAGGACTGGTATGGATTGGAGTTGTTGGAGTAAGTGAGTCGATTATGTTATTGTCGGGTTAACTATTTTGTTTGTGAAATAAGAGTCGTTGTAATTAATTAATAAAGTCAGTCGAATCATTCAGTTTAGTTAAGTCAGTCGAGTCATTCAATTTAGTAAAGTCAGTCGAGTCAATTTCATCAGTCATTTATAGTTATTGTTCATAATTTCATCATTATTTTGTAAAGCGACTTCGTTGAAATAAATGCCATAGTACTTTTATAGTGCAACTAAATACATTTAGTTTCTAAAATTAGGAACAACCTTCCTGATAAGTTTAGTATAAGATCTCTCTCTAATTTTAATACTGCGTGGTCCAGTACGGGGTTATCCTCGTCCTGAGATTTCACTGAGCATAGCTGGACAGCCACGTAGAACACCTTAAGTTTTACACATGTATGGGCCCTTGTTTTATTACGACCACATTAGTTAATAAAACAAGTGGACCCGTTACAATACTTCAACTATAGTTTCTGCCTGGTTTAATCCTGTACCACTATCTAATTTTGGCACTTCTAATAGCTGCTCATAGTTAAGACCACTCAAAACAATTGGAAGCCTGTCAACTTTATGCGTTCCACCATAATCTGGAAGTAATTTTCCATCCCAGTGTAATATAACACTGTCTACAATTGAGTTATTTTCTTTAATATCTAACGCCATCATTTTTCTCATATTAATCCATTCTCTATGCACTAATCTATGACTTATATTAATTTATGTAGGATCATGACCAAGACTTTTTGCTTCTGCTATTAAAATATAAGTAGCATTCCTGCTAGAGATATTCGATCTGTCCATAGCTGATGTTAATTCTGGGGTCATAATGTTGATTTTTGAGTTATTTGAGCCCTGGGGAAGTTCATCTTCAAAATTAGATATTGTTCGTTTGGGTGCTGTGGAACAGGAGCTAAATGACTTGCTCATTTGTTCAAAAGAAATAGATGTGCTGGATAAAGCTTGACTCAAAACTAAAAAAAATTTTTATGATCTAATTAGATTTTTGCAAAAAAAAAATTCTATAAATTATGTAACACTAATTTAATGTGATTTAAACATCTGTGAAATGAAATTCATAATAAGAGTTAAATTATCGACATAAACTCGTAATATTTACCATTTTCATCAGCATCATTTCTTATCGATTCCAAAGTCGATTGTTTTTCCAAGTTAATTGGTATTGGAGTATGTCGACCTGTATTTTTTCGGATTGAAGAAAAAAGTTGTTCAGGAAATAACTCTTGAGATACACTTTTTTTTAATCGCATATCGAACAGTTGATTTAATTTATCTATGAATTTTTTTATTTTTAATTTATGATTATCAGAATATTTTTTCGATCGACTTTTATTTGAATTTTTCCATTCTGTAAAAAGTGACTCCAATTTATTTATCGCATGTTGACATCTCATAAGTGGTATGTCAAGGATACTCCAAATGACTTGAACTTCTCCAATAAATTCAGTAGCACTTGAACGAATGTTTTTTTTCAAAATCTGATAATTGAACATCAGAAAATTTAACACGTCACTATTACTTGGGAGTTTACGTCGACTCAAATTGTTATTGAGAGCACCTATTAAATAAGCAGTATCAGAGGTGTTTTTTGACATTGCTTCTTTTAATAAAATCAAATACAGATTGTTACTGTTCTCAGGACTAATCAATTGATTCTATATCTTTGTAAATATGATTTGAAATTTTATAACGACCAACTGACAACTCTGGGGATAACAGTAATTTATACTAACGACATCTTTTGGCATATTTTTGCAACAACATCGATGACTTCTGTACAATTGCTGTTTAAAATCATTGGCACTATGATAAAATACTAAGTTTTATGAATTTATGATAATTTATGTTAATCAGAAAATTTTAAATTAATAACACTTATAAATAAAATATACTATGATAATTTAATTTCTTTTTATCAGATTTCGGCTATAAAGATTTTTTTTTTATATATTTAACAAGACATATTTAAAACAAATAATGTATTAAAACTTATTTGTTAGACTCTACAGGTTCCTAGAAAATTAAATTCAATAAGTTTTATACGTAGTATAATTGTTTTTTAAGCGTTTAATAATAAATATAAATGTTGATTTAAAAAAAAAATTAGATTTAAGGAACACCAGAAAAAAAGTGGCTGATTTTTTTAATTCGATCAAAAGTTACTTTTATAGAGAATTTAATTCCCTACAAGGTGGCACCTTGGTCGTTTTTTAATTATTTATATTTAATGAGTTATAGAACATTAAGTGGGGACAAAAATTTTTTTTTTCGGAAAATTCGTATTTACGCGAGCGCTAACTGAAAAATGGACGTATCGAGCTGAAATTTTAACAGGATTTTTTTTTGCGATACACAACCTAATTTTCGAATGGGACCGAAAAAAAAAAAATATCGATTTTATTTGGCACCCCTGGTAGGAATGGACCGTTGGCCAAGGCTCGGTCCAGGCATTGGCCAGTCGTTGTGCCAGAGTCCCGAGCCTTGGTGCAAGCCTTGGTCAAGCCTTGGCTGAACCATTAGGTAAGCATTGGTCCAAGCCTTGGGGAACAAAATATCAAGCCTCGGCCGAGTCTTGGGAAACGAAAAGTTGAGCCTTGGCCAAGGCTTGGAAAACAAAAAAACAAGCCTCGGCCAAACCTCGGGGACCAAAAAATCTAAGGCTCACCCAATGCTCGAACTAAAATATTATTATTTAAATTAATAAATATAATTAAATGAAAGTTCGATCACACTTTTATTGACATTACATTGGAGTGTAATTAACTAATTACTGAATCAATGAGAAATAACGAATAAAATTATTTGGGGGCTACAGGGGTTCGAACTGAGATCCTTCTGATTACTAGGCCAGAACGCTATCCACTGTGCTTAATCTGATATCCAGATAATCATGATTTTTTTGCTTCTTAAACCATTTAAATACAATTTAATTCAAAAATATTAGATCGTAAAGATGAGGTGAAATGTAGTTTTATTTAATGAACTTATAGAAAAAATATAGAATTGTTTTTTTTATTAAATAATTATAAAATAATTATATTTTATGATATATATTATAAATAGATATATTTTATAAATATATATATAGAGATATATGGTATAAAATAAGAATATTTTAGTTCGAGCATTGGGTGAGCCTTAGATTTTTTGGTCCCCGAGGTTTGGCCGAGGCTTGTTTTTTTGTTTCCCAAGCCTTGGCCAAGGCTCAACTTTTCGTTTCCCAAGACTCGGCCGAGGCTTGATATTTTGTTCCCCAAGGCTTGGGACATGGACATCATACAAGGCTTGGGTCAATGCTTACCCAATGGTTCAGCCAAGGCTTGACCAAGGCTTGCGCCAAGGCTCGGGACTCTGGCATAACGACTGGCCAATGCCTGGACCGAGCCTTGGCCAACGGTCTCTTCCTACCGGGGAAATTAAGCTAATTAAGGGAACCCAGGTAGGAATCGCCAAGGCTGACAATAGGCCGAGTCTTGGCCCTGTTGTCACTTGCCAAGCTTCGGCAGCTGACCATTGGCCCAAGCCGCGGCCAGGGCTTGATCCAATGGTTTGATTACGTTAAGCCAAGTCTTGGCAGCTAACCACTGGCCCAAGTCTAGGCCGAGGCTTGGTCTATTGGTTTCATTAAATTAAGCCGAGCCTTGGGTAGTGACCATTGGCCTGAGCCTCGGCCAGAGCTAGGCCCGCTAGTTTAATTTTTGTCAAATTGAGCCTTGGCTGCTGACCATTGGCCCAAGGATCGGCCGAGGCTGGGTCCGATAGTTTAATTTTTGTCAAGCTGAGCCTTGGCAGCTGACCATTGGCCAATGCCTCAGCCTGGGTTGAATTATAATTTAATAGTAAAATTATCAACTTTACATGTATCTATATATATGTATATAGAGAAGACTAGGGCATAACCGTCTACCAAGTATACGATTAATATCAATAATTTTCATTTAATTAGTTATTGCTATGTAGAAAACTTTAGTTAACATGAAATTTTTATTTTTGGCAGGCAAAATGGGGTACCCTTTAAAAAAGTTGAAAAAAAAAATTTTTGAAAGTTGATCAAATTTCATTAAATTTAAAATTTTTGTATGTAATATGCATAAAGAAAAATTACATTTCACATCATTGGTTTAATAAATTGTTTCTCTTCGATTATCTTACTTACTAATTTTTTCATTTAATAAAAAAAAACAATTCTATACTTTTTATTTGTCATTATTATGAACCCAAGAAACGTGATTTTCGATTTTTTAGATTACAGATTATTTCGCATTATTTCAAAAATTTTATCAATTAAAAAATAAAATATTATTTTCGAATATTTTTAGTGGCCGAATTTGCCCCGGCTATGGAGAATCAGCCGAAAAATGGATTAATATATTAGATTTTTTTTTAATTTGACGATAAAAATATGAATCATTATTTCAGAATTTTCGGATGGTCCATTTTGCCCCAGGTGTCATGCGTAGGCCTAAAAATGCATCAGACAATTTTAAGTTCATTAAATAAAACTACATTTCACCTCATCTTTACGATCTAATATTTTTAAATTAAATTGTATTTAAATAATTTAACAAGCAAAAAATCATAATTATCTGAACATCAGATTTAGCACAGTGGATAGCGTCCCAGCCTAGTAATCATAAGGATCTCAGTTCGAACCCCGGTAGCCCCCAAATAATTTTATTCGTTATTTCCCATTAATTCAGTAATGAGTTAATTACCCTCTAATGTAATGTCGATAAAAGTGTGATCAAGCTTTTTTTAAATTATATTTATTAATTTAAATAACAATATTTTAGATCGAGCATTGGGTGAGCCGTGGATTTTTTGCTCCCCGAGGCTTGATCGAGGCTTGATTTTTTGTTTCCCAAGCCTTGGCCGAGGCTCAATTTTTCATTTCCTAAGGCTTGGCCCAAGCCTAGTTTTTTTGTTTGCCAAGGCTTGGGGACATTGTTATCATCCTAGGCTTGGGCCAATCCTTGGCCCAATGCTTAGCCAAGGCTGATGCCAAGGCTTGGAACTCTGGCATAACGACTGGCCAATGCCTGGTCCGAGCCTTGTCCAATGGTTCCTTCCTACCAGGGAAAACGGTTTACTAAACCAATGATGTGAAACGTAATTTTTCTTTATGTATATTACATATAAAAAATTTGATTTTAATGAAATTTGAACAACGTTCAGAAATTTTTGTTTTCAATTTTTTTAAAGGGTACCCCATTTTGCCCGCCGAAAATAAAAATTTCAAGTTAACTAAAGTTTTGTGCATAGCAATAACTAACTACATGAGAATTATTGATATTAATCGTATTTTCGGTAGACGGTTATGTCCTGGTTTTCTCTATATACATATATATAGATACATGTAAAGTTGCTAATTTTAATATTAAGTTAAAATTTAATCCAGGCTCAAGCATTGGCCAATGGTCAGCTGCCAAGGCTCGGCTTGACAAAAACTAAGCTATCGGACCCAGCCTCGGCCGATCCTTGGGCCAATGGTCCGCGGCCAAGGCTCAGTTTAACAAAATTTAAACTATTGGACCTGGCCCTGGCCGAGGCTCGGGCCAATGGTCACTACCCAAGGCTCGGCTTAATTTAAAGAAACCAATGGGCCAAGCCTCGGCCTAGACTTGGGCCAATGGTTAGCTGCCAAGACTTGGCTTAACGTAATCAAACCATTGGGCCAAGCTCTGGCCAAGGCTTGGGCCAATGGTCAGCTGCCGAAGCTTGGCAATTGACAACAGGGCCAATGCTCGGCCTATGGTCAGTCTTGGCGATTCCTACCTGGGACAGTCTAGTTCACATCCACACACACACGGACACACGGACATACGGACACACTCGGACATCACTAATTCACAATTGTGAAAATAGTCAGAATAGTTTCCTAAGACCTAAAAATGTCGACATCTGATGAAAACTCGATTTTCGAAAATCGGGGTGAAAGCAATAACTTCCTGAATTTTTTGAAAATCATCGATTTTCTTAGCGGAAAGTTAAAAATAGTTTTCTGATCGATTTCAAGATCTCGACATTAAAATAAAAATATCTAGAAAACAATGCGGAATTTCGAAAAACTTTATAAAAGATAATTTGCAAGGTATAAAATTGTCTACAAAAAAGGTATTTTAACATTTTACAATTGTCTGATAGGGTTCCGTAACATTTCGGTCGTGGACAAAATAACCGTGACAAAATGTCTTTCGGTTATTTCATTGTCAGTTATTATGTCGTGGTTATTCTGTCGCAGTTATTTTGTCCACGGGTATTAACGCGTGACACCGTCTGACAGTTTCGCCGAAAAAAACGAACAGTGGTAAAATTCACTATGAATCAAACTTTGACCTTAAATAAGTTTTGAAAAATGAAATTTAATGAAAAATGATAAGAGACCTTTTATGCTGTAACAGGGAATTTTGGATTTCCGCGCTCAGTTGCCGTGATTTTCCATCATGTGCACGGTCGATATAGTCTGTTACTGCCCCAGGGTTATCCGGGGTAGAGTGCGACTGTCGTCCCGAGCGGAAATCGTAGGGGCTTGTCTGTCAGTCCCACTTAGTTATAAGTAGGAGGGTCTAAGTTTTCCGGAAGTAGCCGAATTCGGTCGAGTGGGTGTTCATCTATAAGTGTGCGGTGAATGGAAACCAGAAGACACAACCGGACCAGACGCCGAAACAACAAGACGTTCTCTATTAACCAGGTAATTAATAAATTGTAGTCTTGGATTCTTTTGTGGAACCAAGCGATAATTATATTAACCATTATTGATACCAGGCCCTTAGCCGGTACTCTGAATTACTTTACTAATTAATTGAAAAAGCAGGTGAAGGAGCCAAAGAAAATTTTACGGAAAGACGAGAGAACGAGAATACCCAAAGGAAAAGACGACGAGACAAGGAGGAACCGGACGCAACGAACGTGACAAGAAACCAGGGACCTGACGAGACGGTGGTAACACAAGGAAACCGCTCCAGGCAATTAAGATCAGGTATTCATTAAATTAATTGTCTTAGGCCAAAGCCAGGATATTAATTTAATTTAAAAATACCTAGTCGTTCGTCGGGGTAATCCGCGTCTAGGCCCGAAAAAAATTTAATTCGTAATTAATTAAAATAATTAGCATTAAGCCAGACGGTTGTCCAACCGGGTCCAGGCCCATTTGCCGGATCCAGGGCGTCGTTTTGTAATTCCAGGCCATCGCCGGAATTATATACGTCGTAGAAATTTCTAGGCCATGCCAGAAATTTCCGTGTCCGCGTTGTACATATAGTAATAAGAAATTATTAATTAAAATACGAAAATTAATTAAAATTAATTGGTAAATCAATTAATCAATTAGATAAAATAAAACATTAAATTAAATACTTTAATTAATAAATTATGATTAATTTGAATTAACGAATTTTCCAAGAATTAAAAACTCAGTAAAAAGTAAAAGTAAAGTAAGAAGTTGACTGGCCGCGGAAAAGAAAGATAGCGGAACTCGAGTAAAAATTGAGTGTCGAGTAAAGAAATGAACACGAGGTAAATTATGGAGCGAAACTCGAATTATGAAGTCTCGTGAAATTAATTCGCTATTAACTTTAATAATTAATGTCTAGTCGTTGAAAAGAAGTTACATTAAAATTAATTAATTAATAACAATCATTTTCTTTAAATTTTAATTAATTAATTTAATAAAAGTGTGTGGCGGAAAAAGCCAATTTTAAATTCAGTGTGCGTGTGAATTAATAGTCCAGGGGACTCGTGTGTGTGTAATAAAGGATTTTAAAATTAATATTGTAATTAATTAATCGGGAGGTAACCGACATTTTATTGTAAGTCCAAAGGTAGTTGGCAGTTTATTTTAATCGAGTGCGTGTGTGTGTGATGCCAAGGTAGTGGCTAATTAGTATAAGGAATTTTAGACGCCAAAGGTAATTGGTATAAAGTTATAAGGTCTAAAGGTATTAGGTATAAAGTTATATGGTCAAATTGTTATAAGGTCTATAAGGTTTAAGGTCGAAGGTTATAAGTTATAAGGTTTATAA
The DNA here is from genome assembly GCA_030273425.1 of Microplitis manilae. NCBI lineage: Eukaryota > Metazoa > Arthropoda > Insecta > Hymenoptera > Braconidae > Microplitis > Microplitis manilae. The sequence goes on along the minus strand of CP092720.1, from coordinate 13,447,340 downwards.
AGTTATAAGGTTTTAATTACAAGGTATTAATTAATAAAGTGAATATTGTGTTAATAAATAAATCTAAATTATTTATGAAATTATCCTTCCTCTTCCTACTCTTACAAATTAATTTTACAACGACCCTGAGTATAAAGAACCGGTTCTGGGAGACCGTTTAATCCTTCCAGTGGCGCCCCTAATAAAGGTAAATTAAGGACGACCAGAATAACAGCATAGCCCTGTTATAATGCAGAGCGTTTAATTTCTAACGAAAAGGTGTATTGATGTTTTCGATACTTTGATTTGCTAATGCGTGATAAAATTCCAAACTTTAACAAAAATATAGGTCTATCAGTTGATCCTGCAGGCCAGCCCCAAAACTTCCCCCTGTTTTCAAGCTTCTTGAGCATGAAATAATTGTTGTGAGTACATTTTCAAGCTCTTCGAGCTAGAGAATACTTTTGTCTGCTTTTGCTTTCGAAAAAAACGTTTTTACCCAGGTAGGAAGGGACCACTGGACAAGGCTCGGACCAGGCATTGGCCAGTCGTTATGCCAGAGTTCCGAGCCTTGGCGCGAGCCTTGGCTAACCATTGGGCCAAGGATCGGTCCAGGCCTAGGATGATAACAATGTCCCCAATCCTTGGCAAACAAAAAATCTAGGCTTGGGCCAAGCCTTAGGAAACAAAAAAATAAAGGTTGGTCCAAGCCTTGGAGAACAAAAATTCAGGGTTGATCTAAGCCTTGGGGAGCAAAAATCCAGGGTTGATCAAAGCCTTGGGGAACAAAAATTCAGGGTTGATCTAAGCCTTGGGAAACAAGAATCCAGGGTTGATGTAAGCCTTGGGGAACAAAAATCTAGGGTTGATCTAAGCCTTGGGGAACAAAAATTTAGGTTCGATCCAAGTTCCAGAGCAGAAAAATGCAATTTCGATCTGATCCCCACGGATCAAAAATTAACGGTTGATCCAAGCAAAAATTCCAGATTCCATTTGTCTTAAATACTTATAGAAAGTGTAGAGGATATTTACAACATACTTTATACTGAAAATTAATATAATAAATTCATAATTAGAAATACGATATAATTTATTTAGAATTATAAAATTTTTATTAATGAAAATATTTTAAATTTTAGTTAGTTTAAAGAACAATAACAATAAGATATAGATTATTTTATTTAATCTTTTTTTCGTGTCAATCTTCCACCCTCACGATCCCCAGCTCCAGATAAATATGTGCTTAGAACACTGATAATTTTCATTGTTTTTTTTTGATCAGAATATTTATTTTCAATAAACTCTGTAATATTAAATATAAAATTTATTGTAATAATCATAACATAAATATAATTATCACTGAATATTTACCTCGAATCAATGAAAATACTTCAGTAGCACTGAAATTTTCTTTTCCAACACCTTTCGTTACTCGTCCAACTCCGCTATATAAAATTTGTATTTCCTTTTTCAATAATTCTGACATAATTTTTTTAATGTCCTTATCATACTCGCAACCTCCACGCGTCCATGCATGGAACATAGTTTTCTATAAAGAATAGAAAATATTTAAAAGTACAACCATTCATCATTGTAAATACAAAAAATGAACTTAAATATTATTTTAAGTAAAGATACACTTACAACTGCATTTCTCTTTTCAATATTGGCTTTCAAATCCTCATCAAATGATAGAAAAATTGGCAATTCTTCGATTGGGAATGAGACACCAATCTTTGCTTGCCAGGACTCGTCTGCTTGATCTGTTGGTGCCGCTGAATTATTAGACTTATGAGATGAGTGTGTTTGATACTTCTGACTCATATCATACAAAATGCTCCTTTTCGCACTCGTAATTTGTTTTCCTATGGACTCAAATTTTAATTCCATGTACTCGATTACAATCTCTGTAAGAAAAATAATAGGTAAAATAAAAATAAAAATAATATAATTAAAATAACGATTATAAATGAATACTTACGTTGCTCTGGGGTCATTTTGCTTTTCAGTTCACTTAATTTATCATTTAAATTCTCTTTTTGAGATCTTTTTGGTATTGGGCCTTTATCAGCATTTAGATTAGCTATATATTCAATCAAAATAATACATCCAATTTCGTAAATTATGTCAAATATACTATTATATTTAAGTGAAATGAAAAAATTTTAAATAATTACCAGCAGCAGCTGTTCGCTTTAATGACAAGTTTGCATTATTTGTTACTTTACTCTGATTACTTGTTTGGGAATTCTTGAAATCTATAAAATAATAATTAAAATCATTAATACTTTATATGAGTAATTACGAGTTATTTGTATTAAAAGTGAAAAATTCTTTATTAGATGACTATTTTTTAAAGAATTAATTAACAGTACTTTTTTCCTTTTTTGTTAATAGTTGATTAAATTTTTGTCAGTAATTCAATAAAAATAAACATTTCCAGTTTGAAAATAATTTATCAAAAATCTTAAATAATAGATCACTAAAATAAAATACCTTTCTTCGATTGGTCTTCAATATTAATTTCTTTGGCCCTCATTGATCCATTGTTTAATGAGGAGGATTCATTTAATATAGCTTGTATTTCTTCATGAACCATCTCAGATCGTAATGACGGTTTGTATGAATCTTCTGACTCACTAACTGCTTGAGCAGTTTTAAAAGCCCGCTGAAGTCTTCTTAGACCTTGCTTGTAATCGTCTATTCATAAGAACAAAATTAAATAAGCAAAACCTTAATATTTGTTTGAGTTAGAAAATTTTTCGATAAAATTAAAAGCACTTACAAGCACGATATTTAACCGTGACGTGGTGACTTGCCCAATTCACGTCAGGTTTTTTCAATTCTTTCAACCACTTAGTTAGCTTAATCCTTGCCATTTCAATAGGTGGATACTTACACCAGCATTCATCATCATCGCCAACAGATATCCACGAAGTTGGAACAAGGTCTATTAAATTTTTATCAAATTCATCGTATTCGTCGAAAACCACGATTGCGTAAGACGCATTTTCTAAGAATTCAGTCGCAGATAGGTCCATATTTTTTAAAATCTACAATAATTAATTTCAGAAGAAATTTTTTTTATTCTGTAAAAAGTTATATGTGCAAGTTTTGTATATTTTATCATATTAATCGTAAATAAGGTTATGTGAAATTTCACCATTAGATATAATTAAAAATTACTTACTTGAGATAGTGTACCTTACACGCTTAATATCGGAATCAAACCCGCCTCGAATTTGTGCCAAATAAAATATTTAATTTTAAAATACTTTGTCAGTGAGAAAAATACTTGAAACTTCAGCGAGATACAAAATGACAATTATGAACAGTAGAGACTGCGATTCTCCCTTCCACGACTGTCTACGCGACGCGTCCTTGCACAAAATATGTATTACTGCGCAATACGGCGCGCGCATATTTTTTAAAATCGCGCGATTATTTAAAACTTGTATTTTGAAAACTTGGTAATTTTCGAATTTTATTTTTCTACACCTCGTATTATATGTAACATACATTTATGACATAAATATTATCAAGAAATTACAATTAGTAGCCACAGTTGAAAGAACAAATAAAATAAAAACAATGTCTTTTTTACGGTGATGAATTGTAATCAGTTTAATCAAAAAATAGTTTTTTATTAATTATGCTCACAAAAATTGGATATTTATAAGTTTTAGTTAGAATGAAGAAGTGACGTGACATACTTTGTATTATTAATCTGTAATAACAAGCACTTATTTTTAATTTTACTAATTGCAAATCGTTCCATAGATGTAGAAAACTCATTTACTTGTCCAACGCCCAGATCAGTAGATCCACATGGATTTTCAAAAATATTTACAACTACTGAAGCTTTAAAACCTTCGACATACAAATTGCTAAGTTTTTTAGAATTATACCATCTTTCATTGAGAAGTATAGAGCTTATCATAAAAATTTGGTTGTTTTTTAACTGTACAATATTGTTTGGGGAGCTGCAACTAATAAACATATCATATAATTTTATGTAATTCACTTTTATAAATCGTTGCCCATTTTCTTTTATAATGTCGGCCGTTTTATCGATATCGTATTCTTTAAAAGCGCGTTTTTTTTTTATTGTGATATTATCGGAAGACTCAGCGGCATTTAAGCGATTGACTATTTGTGGTAAAGGCTTCGCTGCTGACTGGACTAAGTATTTAAATTTTCCGATATAATTTTCACCCCAAAATGCTGAAAAATCATTTAAGGGAATTTGGAAACGTCTTACATCATCTGCTACATGAACAAGGTAATGAAAATTCATGACTTGGCAGGCGTTTCCATAGAAGACCGGCATTAATCGAAAAAATTTCTTTAATAACTGATCTGCATAGTCTACGTAAAGAGTCGCTAGCTCTTGACTACAAAGGATACGACAAGCTACATGAAGTAATAAAAAATGTTTGTATTTGTCAGAATCTAAGACAAGCTTGAGAACTATTGGTCCTGTATATAGTAGGATGAATCGATACTGTGTTGCTTTCCAATGAGACACCTCATCTAGATCATATATTTTACGCTGAAACTCTCGTGGTACATATTCACTTAAAGAATTCAAAAGTTCTTTGAATTTCCGGCGACTTTGTCGCTTAAGCCTGTATAAACTACCTTGTTCCGTCCATTTCAATAGTAATGACTTCATTACACCAAGATATAGTAAGTGCATGGAGTCTAAAATAACATCATTGACTGGATCAAAATCTGGAATTCGTGTAAGTGGTGATGAAATATTGTCTTGATGATGTTGAGCTTGTGTTTTATCAATGAAAGAATTTTTTGTACGTTTTTTACTATTTACTTCTGGATACACGCGTCTTCTTCCTTCAGTTATACCTTTAGTTGTACAACGTTCGCACCCAAAGTAGGCAGTTGGACCTTTCGTGCATTTTAAGTATGCACGAGCTTGGCCATCAGCAGTTAAGGCAATGAATTCAAATGAATACGTTACTCCATTGATATTTACACCATTATCAGTAAGTGTATTAACTTCTTCTACGAAATCACAAAGAATATCATTAACATTACTAGGTTTGGCTTCACCATAGAATAATCCAGCCGTGAATGGAGAGCACTCATAGTTATCATCATAAAGCTTGATAACAATCGGCCAAAGTTGACCTTTGGAGTTATTATATATTTTCATCCCATCAATAAATACGAGTATTTTAATTGAGCTTTCTTTATATATTTCTGGTTTGATTCGTTTTTCTAAGCCATTAAGAATTCCCAAGTATACATATTGCCCATAAGATCCATTTTTTGTTAAAATACTTTTTGACTTGATATTATGTTTATAACCTAGTAATGAGTGAGCTGTCTTAGGAAACGTTTTATATCCTTCGTCAATAATAATACCTAAAAGCTCAGTAATTGTCGTTGACGGTAATTTACCTATATTATTTATCACCCATTCACGAATTTTGAAGTAAAAATCCTTTGGTTCATTTGGAGTGTTAAGCACGTCATCAACAGAATTTTCTAGACTTTCATTAGTTTCAACGTTGAAGTTACCAGATGAAGAGTTGATTGTACTATTCATGGAGTTATTATATGAAAGGTTAATGTCATCATTGTTAAAGTCATCTGCAATAAAATATTTTTTTTATTAAGTTTTATTTATTTTATATGATACGAATCAACACTATATATAATAAACTTACTCGTAAATGTTTGACAACCGTTGTTATCAGTATTACAATTACGAACGTCTTCTGGTACATCCACACCACACAAATCGTCACGAATTTCATCAGTACTTTCCCACTCGGAATCAGAATAACATTTTTCCATAAAACGTTTTTTTTTAATTCTATAATAAGAATTAAAAGAATTTTTCCGTTTCGGAGCCATAATAATATGTAAAGATATATTGCAGGTTATGTAATATGATACGCTCACGCCAATCGATGTGTTTATATTTTGTATCGATACATCGAAAATGTATCCTTGATTTTTATTGGTTAGAAAAATAAAACGCGCGTAGCGCGTTGTTTAAATTTCTCGTTAAACACTTAAATACACGGAGAGAAATAAAATGTAATATATTTAGAGTGCCATATAATATATTTGCGTAATTTAAAAGTAATAACTAATTATTTTATTAAATTTAATTTTAATTTTGTTATTAATAGTCTCCTGTTGATAATTATTTTAACTATCTACAAATAATAGTGTAATATAGATTTTAATAAACTGTAAAAGGAAAAAAAATTGTTTTCATGAATTGTAGGAAGTAATATAAAAGCTACAAACTTAAATGAGCCTTGAGAAACTCGTCTTAGGCTTCATGACTTGGCCTGATGACAAATTTTCAAAGCTTGGGCTCAGGCTTGGCCCAGTGGTAAGTTTTCAAGGTTTGGTTTAAAAATATCACACCATTGGACCAAGCCTCGGCCCAAGCTTGGTCCAGTGGTAAGTTCCCAAGACTTGGTTTAAAAATATCACACTATTGGCCCAAGCTTCGGTTCAGACTTAAGCCAGCGGTAGGTTCCCAAGGCTTAGTTTGAAAATATCATACCATTGGCCCAAGCCTCGGCTCAGGCTTGGCCCAGTGGTAGGTTCCCAAGGCTTAGTTTTAAAATATCACACCATTGGCCTAAGCCTGGGCCCAGGCTTGGCCCAGTGGTCACTATTCAAGGCTCGGCAAATGACAACTGGCCCAAGGCTCGGCCGATTGTCAGCGTTGGCAATTCCTACCTGGGTAACCATTTTTTCTCCAACGATATCTCTCGAACAAATTAACCGATTAAGACGTTTAAGGTGGCAATCGACGCGTTTTATTGAGTTCTAAAGCGGAGCCGATTTTAAGATTGATTTATCTAGTCGTTTTTGAGAAATTTCAAAAAAGCTAGACAAAAAAATTTTTTTTAATTCTTTCGTTAACGGTTTCTCTTGAATGAATGGACCGATTTTGATGGTTGAAGTGACATTATTATATACAATTGGATTGAGCCGATACATAATTATATAAAATTTTTATATTATTATATACGATTGTATATAATTCTATATAATCTATACAAATACAGAATGTGATTATATACAAATGTATATATTTGTATACGATTAGATAAAATTGTTTATAATTATATATAATCTATACGAAAACATTATGTGATTATGTACAAATTATATACAAATAAGATATAATTATGTACGATTGTATACAAATGAATCGGGCCATTTTTTCTATCCAATTCAAATATAATTTTATACAATTGTATAAAATCTATTTTCATCGGGTACACACATACACTCGGATATCATCTTGAAATCAGTTTAAATAGCTTCCCAGAACTTCAGAACGTCAAGATCTGATAAAAATTCGATTCTCGAAAATCGGACCGAAACCAATTACTTCCCGAAGTTTTGAAAATTTCCAATTTTCTTAGCGGAAAATTAAAATTTTCCCATGTTAGTCAATTGGGAAATAGAAAATCGCGATGAGGCACTCTTTACTATTGAAATTAAGAGCTTTCGTTTTAACAGGGTCATTTTTTTGATGACCTAAACAATATTTTCAGAATAATTTAAAGAAAAAAAAAGTCGATTTTTTTGGATACAGTCTACTATGTATACATATCATTAGAAACTAAATAAAGTAAACGCTGTTACGTAACGATTCAAAATTATTTAACTTTTAATTAGTTGTGAGTTAAATGTTTTGATTAGGCGTTTGAATCTGAATCACCCAAATTTCAAACAACTAAGTAATAGAAAAGTTTAAAATACCAAGAATTCACTGTATATATCACTTTTGCGTATAAAAGTCAATTCAATTTGCAATAAAATAAATTAATGAAAAAAATAAATAGAACAAAATAAAGAATGGCTCGATTTTCTTAGTATTTTATACTTTTGTTTTCTATCATAGTGCACCGGGCTTAAGTCAATGACGGAAACCTTCACCGGCTATTTTTTACGTCTCATGGGATATCCGTGTTTTTCTCCAGCTATTTTATCCTTCCCAAGGCCTCTTCTCTCTTAGTAATTCAGTAGTTTAAACTGATTTTGTTCAAGATCTAGGGATGATGCCGACGTCTTGGAATCACTTCCGACGTTAACCTTGTCAGGAAAACGGATTCGCCAATGAGTACCCATGAAATGTATTTTTACTGTATGTATAATATTATGCAATATAATGTTATAAAATATAATGTATTACATTAAATTGTACTAAAGAATCTAATGTTTATTATTGATAATTATAATGATAACGCAGTAATAGACGCAGCTATTGTAGCCTGATGTTATGATACATTATGTATGTATTTAGTAAGCTGCCCGTGAAAAAATTTTCTGATATGGCCTGATATGGCTTGATTTCGGCGGTTCATATCAGGCCTGATATGGAAATTGGCCATATCAGAAAATATATGTACAGATAAGATTTGATATGTTCTGATATGAACATATCAGACTATATATAGTGAGATTAACATTGTTATCTCGGGAACTAAATTTATAGATAATTGTATAAAATTGTGTATAACTTTGTAAAGTTGTATATGCAATAATTGTCATGAAAAAAAAAAAAAAAAAAAAGAAAAAAAAATCCATCCAGGTCATGATTTCGAACCCGAGTACTTCTGATTCAAAGTCTGATCTATTAACCACTTTGCCAAATCATGAACTTGAAATGTAAGTTTGATTATATTTATTTGGATAAAATTGAAACTAAGAAAATTAAAGACATCAGATAAATGATTGATTTGGTTACTTGTATTATATTCAATTGTTATTGTTTATAGAGTAACGAGACTATTAACGGTATACCCACCAGTAACGGGGCAAGAACTACTTCTTTTGGTAAAAGAAAAGAAAAAAAGTTCAAGATTTTTAAACTTATAAGTTTTAAAAAAGTATACATAAAAATTTAATAATAATTAAACTCTTTTCAATTTAAAATCTCAATTTTTTTTATTTAAATTCATTACGAAAATTTGGAATTCTCTCAGAGATTTAAAAATTGATCTCGTTAGCTTATTCCCTAGTAGAAATAAACTAGAGCTTACTCGATTTCAGACCAGTAACTGGCCAGTAATCCCGGCTAAAAACTAGAAATCGCGCCACCTACAACTAAGGCGTACACATTGGTCACACTAATATATTTTCTGTACTAGTGTGTATGTGTGTGTTTATTTTTTTCCTGTTTAACCTCTATTTTTTAACGTGTGTGTTAATATGTAAATAATTTTATGATCAATAATTAATAATATACACAATAAAGAATGGAATCAATGAAAAAAATGAATACAATAAGTAAATTGCGATTATGGACAATAGAAACAAATGTTATATAAATTGTCCTTCAGACGAATTATTAAAAACTGGGAAGAAGGAAGTCGAAAAAAGGAATAATTAAAAAGAAAAAATATTATACATTATTAATAATAAAATTTTAATTATAATTAATTTTTGAAAGTACGATTTAATGATTACATTTATTTTTAAAATATAATAATGTTGCCGGCTTTATAGTTCAACATTCATGAATTAAACTTGGATTTTTTACGTCATTAAAAGGCTCAATAAATAAATCTTATAATAATTTTGTTTGTCAATCATTATTTCTATTATGAGTTATAATTTATTTACTTAGATTAATTAATTTTTGATGTCTGTCAATGCGGATCAATATTTATTCATTGATCTATATATATCTATGCTTCAGGTTAGATTTATCTATCGCATATAAATTTTTAGACTAATTTGGAAAAAGATACATTAATTTGAAATAATTTTTATTTGCCTGGGTATTTTTTGAAAATAGTTTTATTTTTCCGAGGAACTGATAATTTTAATAACCTCAAAACCTAAAATTTTAAAGTGACAGTTTTTTCAAAGCCGCCATGTTTCTCTCGGATCTCTAGTAAAACTAGCCAGTTACTTGACAAAAACTCGATATCCCACTGGCCAGTTTCTGGTTTAAGTCTAGTAAAACTGGCCAGTTACTAGACAAAAACTCGATTTCATTTCTACTAGGGTTGGAAAAATTTTTCAACAAAGTTTGTGCACTTTATACAATTTATAAATGCGGTAAATTAAAATATTTAACAGACTTCATAAGATTTTATGAGTCATTATAAAATCGGTTGTTCCAAACAATGTTACGTTATTAGGTCATTTCTAAATTATTTTACCAAACGTATGTATACGGAAAACTCGAAAAAACTAGTATACGTGCCCATATCAGGGCATATCTAGCCATATCAAACCTGATCAAGATTTTTTTTGACAAGCATATTAAAATATATATACCCTTATCAAGTTACAGGTGTATATCAGGTCATATCAGGCTTGATCAGAAAATTTTTTCACGGGCATGTTTAGATATAAAGTTACAGCAGAAGTAAGAGATGATGTCGACAAAATTCCTCTCAACATTCATTCCATAATCTTCTTTATAATAAAATAAGTTGATGGAATGTTTATGATTCTTATATTGTTGAAGTGCACCGTCCGAAAAGAAGAAAATTTTATGAACTCCAGACGGCAGAAATCTAATAAAATCAATAATAACTACGGAGTAAAGATAAAAAGTAATCACATCATGATTCAAATAATCAGATATAATAACCATACTTTGATGAGTGAGTTCATTCTTATAATAAATAATTCCCTGATAGGAAGGGTCCGTTGGACAAGGCTCCGACCAGGCTTTGGACAGTCGTCATGTCAGAGTGCCGAGCCTTGGGAAACAAAAAATCTAAGGCTCACCCAATGTTCGATCTAAAATAATGTTATTTAACTTAATGAATATGCCCATGAAAAATGAATCATACATGGCCATGTATGTAAATTGGCCATCTATGTATGACTATACATAGCTTGGTAGGCCATATATGACTTGATATGACTGTCTAGAAATTTTAACAAAATTAAAAAAAATTTTTTTTTTTTTTAATTATTTTGACGATACAGAGATTATCAGATATGCGATTAATTGAATTCCTAATCGAAATGCAAATTTTTAATTCAGAGAAAAAACGCTAACCTTATGACCGACGCTTTGACAACTAGGCTATGCGACCGAAAGTTATAAAGAAGTTTAGTTGTGCTACGTAAGATTGAAATAATATAATCACTTTCGAAAAACCAAAATATAATCATCTATATGCTGTTAGTGATATAAAAATTTCCTATTTTTTTACACTATAACATCCTATTTTTAAGTAATTCTAATAGGCAGCTCAAATTTTTTATATAAAAAATCTGTATGTCGGTATACGACCATAGATGTTCATATATGGGTATATATGGTTTATAATACAGTATAAAAACAGACATTGCGCGATCAAATATGATAATAGTTAACTACGCGTTAAAAGTATGCAAATAGTTCGAACTTACGAGTTATTTATTTCGCATTGAATCAAGCTATTCAAATTTGAAAATCATTCAAAACTTTCAGATGTAATGTGCACCCTAAATTTTTTTGAAATTATTGTTATTAGTAGTAATTACCAAATTTTACTAAAAACTAACGTAGCTGATACCTCATTGGTGATATTTGAAAGATATTGAGCGACATTTAACAATTTATATTTTAACTTTCAATTTCAGCAATTCGATTTTCCATTTATATATCATGAGAAAATTTTTTTTTCCGGTCTTAACTTGATTTTTTGTTGTTGAAAAATGTTTTTTGAAAAGAAGCAGGATAAAGGTTTTGTAGGGCATGAGATATGCTACAAAAAAGTTTATGAATCAAGTGGGTACATCCAATTATACTCGAGTTGCAGAGCTTAAAAGGTTGGCCTTAATTATAATTGACATATAATCGTTTAAAAGTTAAAATTCATTAGTTTACGCAACAAATTTAAACAAAACTTATGTATATAGTTCTTATACATGCCCATGTATGAACTATACACGGCTGTATATAGCCATATATAATTCATTAATTATGGGTATAGATGGTCGTATATAGTCATACATAACTATGTATGGCCTTATATGATTTATATATATATATATATGGGCATGCATAACTTTATTAGAAATTGGGTATACCCATATATGCCTACGTATGAACTATATAGAGTCATGCATGACCATCTATGTTTCATTTTCACAAGTGAATACATAGTTAAACTTATATTCAATGTAGTCTAACAGATTTCCATTTTAAGAAATGTATATCATACACGGAAAAAACAATATACTAATGGCAATTCTCTGGGATAATGCTGAGTTCTTTTTATAAAAGAAAAATTTTAGACAGTACTGTATGCTATCTAGACTGTATCCGGAAAAGTAGGGGAGAATGGGGTCAATTGAACCAAAAATACTTTGACATTTTTTTTTTATATGAATAAAAGCAAAATGAAAACTTTTTTTTTTGCAAAATTATAACTTATTATGCAGACTATCATTTTTCATAAGCACATAACTTAACGATTGATGAAAATTTTCAATAAATACGAAATTGTACAACTGCATCAAATGGTTCCCCCTTTGCGGGGGCGATTGAACCACTAGTCGGGGACAATTGAACCAAGGGTATTGGAACCACAAACGAATGACTTTAATGAATAATTTACTATTCATTACAGCTTAAAACTAAAATTACAACAATTCTAATCATATTTATTATTTTTTATAATATTATATGTTATTACAATCACTTTTAAAACTTCTGTCAATATAATTATTTTGTTTCTTGGGTAGTTTAGCTTGTTTTCACATTCTGTCAAGATGCGCGCGCATGTCTGATGCCCACAGTTTGATTCGTGTGGTTCAACCGTCCTCGAGAGTACTCGTTCAATTGACCCCATATGATTTTATTGAAATAATTAGTTTAAAAAAAATATTCAAAAACTATTTTACTAGAAGTAAAGCTAGAAATTTATGACTTATATATGTAAGAAGGTATTACAAAAAAAATTTTAAGATTTCATTTGAAAACTAAAAAATTATTAAACAATTTGCCAAGAGCTGAAATCAAAGTTCAGATACCTAAAAAAACAAAAACTTGAATTTCTTAAAATTAAATCATCATATTGGTTTAAAATTATGGTCAGATTAAGGTTTAGTGTATTAAAATATAATTCCAGGTGGACGACTCATTTTTATATTTTTTTCGATTTTTAAATTTACTGGTTCAATTGCCCCCTGGTTCAATTGACCCCACTCTCTCCTACTCAACACTACAACTATGTATGGCCATATATGCCCATACGTGGACCATAAACGGCCATATATATATAATAAATTACGGTCATACATAGTTATATAAAATCATGTATGGCCATATATGGTATTATATGATTCATATATGGCCATGCATGACTATTGAAACAAGTTGGTACGCCCGTGTGTGGCCATATATGCTCCATATATGAACTATATACGGCCATACATAGCCATATATGTTTTCACGGGTATAATTAAAAAAAAGCTTGATCACACTATTATCGACATTAAATTTGAGCATAATTATAACTGATTACTGAATTAATAGAATATAACGAATAAAATTACTGGAGCGCTACCAGGGTTCGAATCGAGATTTTTCTGATTACTAAGCCGAGACGCTATCCATTGTGCTAAATTTAATGTTCAGGTCATTATAATTTTTTTACTTGTCAATTATTTAAATACAACTCAATTCAGAAATATTACATCGTAAAGATGATGTGGAATATAGTTTTATTCAATGAACTTAAAACTGTCTGATGAATAGTGACATATAATCATTAATTTGTAATTTTTTGCTATGTTGTAAACGAATAAATTAAGTGTAAGCTTAAGTAGCACAACACGGAAAGATAATTATAGGAAGTATAATATGCATTAAGGGGATAGTTCCCAGAAAAGTATCGGAACCATTCTCATAATGGTATATGGGAATAGTTCCTATACCAATATGGAAACCCTTTCCATAATATTATGGGAAGTATTCCCATAATGTTGTGGGAACCATCCCTATAATATAATAGAAATTTTTTTTGCAAAATAGTGTAGGAATTTTTTCAAATTTTGAGATTTTATAGAAATTTAAATTTTTATTTCCAAAATTTGAATTTTCTTGAATGTTGTGCGCTGAAAAAAATTTTCTGTTAAAAATTTTCTTATTTTTTGCCAAATACGAATTTTTATTTCAATGTTTGAATTTTTATTTTTTATGTTTAATAATATCTCTGTGTAGTGTAGAAGTGATTTCCACATTTTTCTTTAAATTAATATTCTCATGGTAGTATGGGAATCATTCTTATGATATTATAGGAATGATTCCCATAATATTATGGAAATGATTCCAATAATAATATAGGAAATACTCCAATTGCATTATGGGAACCATTCCTATAATGTTATCGGAATGGTTCCTATAAGGTATGGGAATGGATCCTATGCTTCATAGGAATAGTTCCTATATATTATGAGAATGATTCCAATGATATTATAGGAAGTCTCCCTACAAATTATTGGAACTTTCTTATAATTATAGGGGCAATTCCTATAATGGTATGGGTAGCATTCCCATAATCATAGGAACTATTTCTATAATTTTGGGAAATATTCCTATAATTATAGGAACTGCTCCCATAATTTATGGTCGTAATTCCTATACTGGTGTGGAAAAGAATTTCACAAAAGTATGGGAACTATCCCCATAATTTTCTTTTCGTGTACTAGGGTGGCCCAAAAAAACTGACTATTTTTTTTTTTTTTTCGATCTCGCATGAAAATTTGTTGGTTAACGATGTTTCAAGAAGCCTCTCCAAAAATCAGCTCGATTAACAATTTTTTCTCGCCTCCGGGCAGAAAGCGTCAAATGACTATTAGATGCTAAGTGACTATTGGATGCTAAATGACTATCGGATGCTAAGTGACTACCGGATGCTAAGTGACTACCGGATGCTAAGTGACTACCGGATGCTAAGTGACTACCAGATGCTAAGTGACTACCGGATGCTAAGTTACTACCGGATGCTAAGTTACTATTTGATGCTAAATTCTGAGAAACTGAGTTTAGTGGTAAATTATTGTTGTTGTAATTACTATTGCTATTTTGTACTAAGCCATTGTTGACTAAATTGTTATTAGGATTTACTTGAGCCGGATTATTGTTTATTAAATTATTATGTACTGCATTTTGATTGTTTACCAAATTATTATCTCGATTGTTATCATGAACATGATCCTCTAACCGAGCTTGCTCCCGAGCCATCAGCCGCTCCAGAGCCTCAGTTAGTCTTTCAATTGCCTGGGCATTTGTTTGATTCATTTGATTTTGTGTCCCAATTAATCCCGATAAATTTTCAACTCGAGCCCCGATCTGTGTCTGATTTGCTACCAAGTTTTCAATTCTCGCCCCAACTTGAGCCAATACTGGGTTGGACCCAGGGGGAAAAGCGTTATTGACTCTCGTATCGACCGAGACTTGACTAACTTCATTTGATCTACTAGCTGATGTTATGGTTGCTGACGGTACCGAAGAAGTTACTGTGCTAGTAGGTGCGGTAGCTACTGTCGAGTAAGCGGGCGGGGGCGAGTGGTGTACACGCCCTGTACCCTGCTGTACCGGAAGTGACGGGGCATTGGACGCGCGCGCAGCAACAATGACAACGTCATCATTATTACGGCGTTCCTCTGCCCGCGCAGCACTTGCTGTTCGTGATCGAGTCGACATTTTGTAGACTTACTTTATAAATATGTAAATAAAAGATTAAAAGAATTTATTTATTTAGCAGCTTAAAATTTCAAGACTAAGCTGACAAGAATTTTACGGCAACGAGCGATAATAAATAATTACGTTTAAATAAATAATATTTTTTTTTAAATTTCCGGATAATAACATAAAATAAATTTCTGTAATGTAAAATTTTATTTTACTTAGCAAGCCACGAAGAGACTCGAGTAAAACTACCCGGCAGAAATTTATAAAGAATTTTATTAGCAAAAATCAGAGAAAATTATTCACTGACTTTTACCCAAACTCCAAAATAAAATCTACCCAGCAAAAATTTTACCGAGTCCCCAATTTCTTACCAAGTAAAACAATAATAATAAAAAAAAATTGTAAATAAATGATTAATAATAAGTAACGTGCATAAATAAAATATAAATAATATATAAATAAATAAAATTAATTAAAAAAAATAATCCAAAAAAAAAAAAATTTTATCACAATTAATTTACTGGGATTTTTTTTTTTTTTTCTTTTTTCTCTTTTCCTTTTTCCTACCAAAAAAAAACTAATAAATATATAATAAATAAGTACGTTCCCAAGTACAAGACTTGTTGCGGACTTGGACCTTCCGTCCACCGAACCAACTCCCTCGACTTGCCCACAAACCGACGCTTCTTTCCAAGACACAAAAAAAATACTCAACAATTTATATATAAAAAAAAAAAATATTTTCCCAAAGTTTAAAGCTAATAAAATCTCTCTCTCAAATTTTTGATGTTAAAAATTTTCGTTGGGCGCCAATGTAATGGGTCCACTCGTCTTATTAATAATTTTGTGGTCTTAATAAAACAAGGGCCCACTCATATGTAGAACTTAAGGTGTCCCACGTACCTGTCCAGCTAGATTCAGTAATCTCAGGACGAGGATAAACCCCGTACTGGACCACGCAGTATATAAAATTAAAGAGAGAGATCTTAATATTACTTATACTTATAAAGGAAAATTAATCTAGGAATTTAATTAATTGGTAGAGTTATAAATTTAAATTTACTAGCGTTTATTGCTGACGAAGTCGCCTTGACAAGATGTGTAATGGACATGAACAATAATTAAAGATGGCTGATGAAATTGACTCGAATGTTTTAATTAATAATTTCCAAAAAGTGACTCGACAGGTTTTACAAATTACAAATGACTCGACAAACTAAATATTGAAATGACTCGACGAATTTATAAGGAACCAATTTTACAAGTTTTACAAATTGTACCAAAGCCAAATCTCCACTCACTTCAATCGACAACTCCTTCAATCTCCGATCCAATCCTCACGTCCTCCAACCAAGTCCAACTCTCCAACCAATTCCAATAACCTCCAACACTCCAATCCTTCAGGTCCAATCCCAAATTTTACAATTAATCTCCAATATGATTTATAATAATTGCTGAATTTATATAAGCTTCCCCGTGAGGGCTTATAAGCTCTTGGCTAGTTTATAGATAATGGCGTCGGTAGTAGCGTGGTATTGAGTATAAAGTAAAGTCCGGGAATAACGTCCGAATGCTGTCGCTGCTGCTAGCCAAGAGGCCGATCGTCTGCAACCTCCGTAGCTTATACCCCATACTCCCACAGTCTGTCCAACCTCTGAAAACCAAAACTTCGCCGACACTCGACGGAGGCGACCTCAGTGGTAAATGGGGAGTTTCCTTATCGGCTGTTGTTGCGGAAGGAGGTCGCTTGGCTTTTGGCGCGAGTCGATATTTGAATTTAAAATATATTTTAAAATTTCTACCCCGTTACAACCGTTGCTGCCACGTTTGCTGCCTACGCTTATTGAGGGTCATCTACAACTACAGCAATGGATCATGCAGTAAAGTACAGCGTAAGTGGGATTCCGTCTTCCCCAAATTAAATTTAAACTTGGCCTCCTCCCCCGTAAATTAAAATATCAAAACTTATATGCCAAATTTTATTCTAATTAATTCTATTGGGGAAATTTTCAGATTGTAAATGGGTATTTGGTTAAATAAATATAATATTTTCTCTTTGATAATATAAAACCAAATCTTTCACTAAATAAACCACCAGGCATTCCTTTTCCATTAATAATTAATAAGCGCTAATTTCAGGGAACGAGGCGAACCCCCCAGCTCATCAGATTAAATTAATTAAGTTAATTATAAGTAACCGTGGCCTGGACAAGAGCTAGCCCAACCAAGCTAGACCGGTTATAGTTTGACAAAAATAATCGGTTACAAAAGAAATAATAAATTGCCGTGGTCGGCTTGACTCGATATAAACACAATACAAAAAAATGTAGTTGATCGAAACAGTCAGTGCGTTGCTCACACAAATAAAACAGTCAGTTGTCGAAATAGAAATACACTTAGTTTATTTCACAAACACACACGACGTAGTTCTTAACTAAATACTCGACCGGTGACGTTAGAGTATTTTACATGGCAAGACTCGGCTGCCGCAACAAATGAGAAAGAGATAATCCGCAATTCTCAGAAATACTCGAACGAAATAAAATAAAATAAAATAATATTTTATATTTCGGTAACGCGTTCAAATTGCACTATCATATAATTAGTACTCGTAATTAATTATTATTTACACCAATCGCGTTTCACTAGCTCATTTACAAAATCAGTTCCAATCGGACACTTGTTCAGTTTGCCGATGCTTCGGCTTGTTCACAGAAATAATCGAATTATTGTTCCCACAATAATTAGTCGTTGTTCACTTCGAATCGGTTTTGACGGCGTATATCGAATTGTTCAAAAAGTCGAAATCAAAATATGCTCGGTTGGTCGAGTCGAATTGATCAAATACAAAAACGCGGCCGTTCAGTACGACGTCTATCCCGGATCTCCCGTTTCAATCCATGCGGTCGATCGATGACTCGGTCAAAGTCGAAATTATTGATTCTAGATGTCACTAGAATATGCTCATTCGGTAACTATTGATTATGTCAAATAAATTTAAACCACGAGTCGATGTCGAATTTTTCATCATGTTACAAATAAAAAACAAGAAAAACCAAAGAAGTGCACAAGAAAAAAATATGGTGCCGGAATAGCTGATTAATCGTACACTGAGAGGACACTACGGCGTCAGTGGAGTTGCAGGAGACGAAGGGATCTGATGTTCCCACCCTCAGCGAATCAGTTCTCCAAATTTTGGGTTCGGAAAAAAGACTTTTAAAGGATAAAAGTTTTGCTTTTCATCCTGAATTAACTTCATGCTGGAGAGATTTATTAACTTCTGGTATGAGGAAAGAGGATAAATCTAGAATGAATGATACTTATCCTAATAAAGGAAATTGTCCTTTCATTGCTCCGGTTCTCAATCCTGAATTACTTCCACTTTTACATAAAACGGCTAAATCTCGCGATAAATATTTAGCTAATCATCAGGATTTATGTGGGCGTAGTTTAGTGGCTATGGGTACAGCAATGTGTAATATTTTTAATGATGATGAAGAGCCAGTAGACAAAGAGGAGCTATTACAACTTCTTTGTGACTCTAGTAGCATGATGTGTGAGCTTTTTTTCCAGCTCTCCAAGTCCAGACGCTCCCAGTTGTATCCTTGCGTTGATGAAAAAAGGAAGTCTGTCCTTGTTGACTCACCCACCGATGATTTCTTGTTTAGTGAAGACCTAGCTAAAAGAATTAAGAGTGCTGTTGCCGTCGAAAAGACTGGTATGTCTTTAAAAAATCAGACACCAAGAAGAGAGTTAGGTCGACCTAAAACTTCTTTAAACTGGAGAGGCCCGTCTGCTCCACGGACCAACTCCAATCAGGCAGGCTACAAACGTTCTTTCATAAAAAAGTCAGTTGCAAACAGGAACAACCAGATGACAACTCGATCCCAAGCAGGGAATCAGTTCCCTCCAGCTCAACAGACGCAGAAGAAATAAAGGTGAGTCCTATCGTTGGTAGGTTAAAGTATTTCGCTCATGATTGGTCCAAAATCACCTCTGACCCCTTTATTCTTGAGACGATTTCTGGATACAAAATTCCATTTATTTCTACACCAACTCAATCTTCAGTGCCTTCCAATAATCATTTATCTGGTAATAAACTCGAGATGCAAAATGCTGTAAATGATCTTGTATCAATGGGTGATATTCAAGAGTGTGCTGAGGAAGAGGGCCAGTTCTTATCAAGTATCTTTCTAATACCCAAAAAAAATGGTAAAATGAGATTTATTCTCATTTTAAAAAATTAAAATAAATTCATAGAGACTGTCCATTTGAAAATGGAGGATTATCGGACAATTTTAAAATTAATGACAAAAGAATGTCTGATGGCTAATTTTGACCTAAAAGATGCCTATTTTATGATTCCAGATCATAAAATGTTCTGTAGTCTAGTGGAGAAGTGAGTTTTCTGCGAAAAATCGTTAAACCACTCTTAAAAATATGGCGATTAGTGCATTGGATTCAGAATTTCATTCTGAGAAATGAGTATTTTTTTTTATCCGCCATTAAAAATTCCATTTGTTATAAACAAAAAACGAAGAGACAAAAAGGAAGTCTCCGTTTTTTAGCTATAACTTCAACAGTATTAAAGATATCTAAAATTTAAAAAAAGATTCTAAAAGAAGAGAAAATTTCAGTTAAATAAGTCTTGACTCCCCCAGTTGTAGCTCCATTATTTATAATTTTAATTTTACGTTGAAAGTTGGGCTCCGCGCGGCCGTTTCAGTGCCTGCGCGTCGTCGCCGAACAAAGTATGCAACATAAAATAATAATTTAAAATCTGAATAAATTATAATGTCATCTAGACACCTGAAGGAATATAGCCCCGCATAAAAAAAAATTTTAGCTCGATTTTTGTTCAAGTTATTTGATTGTTAATTAACAAATTTTTTGGAGACTTGAGTTTTTATAAAATCTCTTAAAAATGTTTAAAAAATGTGTCTATAGATATTTTTTCTCTTGGGAGATCTTGTTATATGAATAATGAACAAGATTCCGTTGTAATAGTTTATGAAAGTTTTTTCATTTGTTTATAATGATTTTTCAAAGTTATCAAAAATTGAAATATCCGGCTAATGTTATAAAAAAAATTTTTTTTCCGAAATCTGTAATTGTGGTTGTTTTTGTATTCATATATTGCGTTTAGTAGCTTGGCTAAAAAACTTTTAACATGAATTGTTTAAAAAATTTTTATAAAGAAATAGACAAGTTGAATATTTTTGAAAAATTATTTTTTGTCATTCTGTTGTCTTAGTAATAAAATGATTTTTAAAAATAAAATTTTTTAATTGTTAATAATAGTTTTTTTCATTTATCCACCATTTAAATTATTTATTGAATTTGAATTGAGGAGAGATATGGCCCCTTTTCCGGTATAGGGCCAAGCACTCAGTTCCTTTGAACCATTGTACTCGGCCCTATTAGGTCAATCTCGTTAGATTGAAGGTTGGATGGGCAGATTAATAGATTTTGAGAATCGTAGAAATCCGCCCATACCAACCTCCAATAAATTAGGCTGAGTGCCCTCACAGATCCCCAGGACGTTTTTCCTTGCATCTATTAGGGCTCTGCACCGACTCAGCAGATGAAGAGGAGTTTCGTCCTCTATATTGCATCTGGGGCACATCGAATCCTCGGTGATGCCTATAAGCTTCAGATGCTTCCTGGTAAACCAATGTCCCGTGACAAGCCCGACAATGACCCTTAGTTTAGATCTATCGAGCTCTATGAGACTGTTACCTAGTATCTTCGATGGCCCATGAAGTAGTGCCCTCGTATGTTGCATGCCTCCGGCCTCCAACCACAGGTTCAGGAACCTTTCACAGGTCCATTGGTCCAAGTGGTTTTTGATGAAGCACAGAGGCACCGGAATTGAACAGGCTGGTTCAGGATCCGCCTTGCACGCTCCTACTCTTGCCAGTTCATTGGCAATGTCATTCCCTTTAATACCACTATGACCTGGTACCCAAACGAGTTTGACACAGTTGGCACTCGCCAATTTACTAGCAAGCGCAATGCAGTCCCGT
Source organism: Microplitis manilae (assembly GCA_030273425.1). Lineage (NCBI taxonomy): Eukaryota > Metazoa > Arthropoda > Insecta > Hymenoptera > Braconidae > Microplitis > Microplitis manilae. The sequence goes on along the minus strand of CP092720.1, from coordinate 13,425,677 downwards.
ACCAGCTTCGAAGTCACCACGACAGATGTAAGTGACCTGAGAGCTGCCCGGCTATCACTGCATATGTATATGTGTTTGTTCCTGTGATTCAGCTCCAGAATGTGCTTAACACAGAACCAGATCGCATATACCTCTGCTTGGAAGATAGAGGCAGTGTGCCCTAGCCTGAGAGATATCTCAGATTTGGGTCCACTGCTGTAAATCCCTGCACCTGCTCCCTCCAACCTTTTAGACCCGTCCGTAAACCAGACCAGCCCCTTGGGGGATAGGATATTTTTGCCCTCTTCCTCCCATTCCTGCCTGCTCGGAAAGAGGACTTTATAGTTATACCTGAAGTGGTAGCTACGAGAGCCATAGTCCCCTCCTCGGGACAGAGTCTCCTCGAGATCTCTATTCCGTAGGATGGACGCATGTCCCGTCCTAGTACTTGACCACAGGCCAACAAAATGAAGTCTCAATGCTGTCTTCACAGCCAGAGATTCGATAGTTATATTTGGAGGAACTACGTTCAGAAGTGCCCCCATTGCTAAGGTAGGAGTCGTTTTAAACGCTCCTGTTATGCCTAGCATGGCAAGTCGATAGACCTTATTTAGTGCCTTGATGTTGACGTCCCTTCGTACCGCGGGCCACCAAACAACAGAGGCAAAAGTGATTTGGGGTATCAAAATAGCCGTGTAAATCCACTTGACTAATTTTGGTTTTAGACCCCACGTTGTGCCAAACACCCTTCTGCAGGCCCAAAAAGTGGCAGTAGCTTTTTGAGCCTGCTTCCCGATACGGCTTCTCCACGTGAGCTTACTAGCTAGAGTTACTCCAAGGTAGCGTACCTCTGTTGAGAATTTCAGCTCAGTGTCGAAAATTGAAGGCGCTTTAATTTTAAGCTTCCTCTTTTTTGTGAAGAGCACCATCTCTGTCTTGTTAGGGTTAACCCTCAGAGATCTGTCGGTGCACTAACTCTGTATAAGATCGAGTGCTCTTTGCATCCTCCATCTTAACTCTACTGGGCTACTGCCTCTGATCATCAGAGCAACGTCATCCGCGTAGCCCACTGCGTGTACTCCTAGCTTTTCCAGCCGTACTAGGAGCTCGTTAATGACTAATAGCCACATGAGAGGAGAGGTCACGCCCCCCTGCGGGCAGCCCCTTCTAACACGAGCCCGTACCTTAGTGTCACTAAGTTCGGTTGTCACTATTCTTGAACGAAGCATGTTATGGGCCCATTCTGTGATAGATTTCTCCATCCCAAAGCGTTCCACCGCTTCGCAAATGGCTTCAAAGGGTGTATTGTCAAATGCCCCTTCAATGTCAATGAATACTCCCAGAACCGATTCCTTCTGTCTAAAGGCCCTTTCAACGTAGCTAACTACTTCGTGCAGAGCCGTTTCGACGGATTTACCAGTCTGGTATGCATGTTGTGAATGATGTACCGGCATACTGCTCAGCGCTTCATCCCTGATGTGTCTGTCTACCATCCTTTCTAGGGTCTTTATAGATGATTAGATATAGATGATCTATATTTTATAGATGAGCCAGTCCGTGGCCTTAGGGTTCCTATATGTACCCCCAGTCCCGCCATCTTTGATGCCTTCCAACGCAAAGCAAATCCGGCGGTGATCAGAGAGGGAATCCTCTTCGCTCACATGCCAATTTGCAACAGACTGTGCTATCTTTTGAGAGCCCAGCGTAATATCAATCACTTCTTGTCTCCGAGAAGTGACAAAAGTTGGCCTGGATCCTATATTTAGGATCTCTAGGCATGTGGTGGAAAGGTACTCTAGCAGTGTGGAGCCTCTTTCATTTATGTCCGAGCTGCCCCAGACCGAATGGTGTGCATTTGCATCACAGCCTATCAGTAGTGGCAGCCCTTTGGACCTGCAGTACTCTATCAAGTCAGTGACCTCCTTGGTAGGTACATTAGAAATTATTTATTAAGAAATCGTTTTTTTTTTTTTTTAAATCATCATTTACAGTTCTCAATACAATCATGAAAAAAAATTTTTATTTTATTTAAATTTTCATTGTTTATTTTATAAACAATTTGTTATAAACAAATTTCCACACTGTAAAAAATAATTTGAAAATTACAATACAAAAGGTATTGAATTTTCATAACTATATATTTGAATTGTATTTTCAATAACAAAAAGCTTCAAATTTAATAAACGTTATTTAATAATCAAGCTGGTATTTAAAATTAAGAAAAAAAATATGAATTTTAATAAACGTACTTAAAATTTATACTTATTCTTTAAATTTTCAAAGCAAGCATTGAAAATTCTAAGACACAGTGAATTTTAATGATTCCATTTGAAATTTCATAATATTTATTTGAAAATTCAAATACTTGTATATGAAATTGCTGCGCGTGACGTGCTGCGCGTTCAGTAATCAAGGATTGTGTTTTAATACTAATTAGTTAAATATATAATAAATTTGAGTAATGTGAGCGGTGTATATCAGACTTTATTGTTGTAAAGTGTTTATTTCCTCGATAATATAAAGTAAATAAAACTTGTGACTGAACTGAACATCATTGACAGTATATGTACTGTATACAGTATTAAATGTGATATAGCATAATGCTAATAAACATAATATAGTTTTATAGTGATTTAAATATTAAAATGTGATTTAACTCTAAAATATTTATTTAACTTCTACTTTTTTAAATGCTTAAGAAAAAAAATATAATTACCCGCTATATTAAATTATATTATAACAATGGTTAATAAAAAAAAAAAAAAATTTATAGCTTACAAAATTTTGAAGTTTTATTAAAAAACATTTTGTTACTTAACATACCTAATAGTCTTTAATTTCCATGTAACCATACACTGTTAAAAAAATTGTTTGAATTTTCAAAACATTGTATATAACGCAATAAACACATACAATTGTGTTTGAAATTTCATTGTAACGAACGTATAGAATTTAGAATACTCGCTTTTGAATTTTCAAATAAACTCTTCAGATTTTCATATACATTTATATAGAAATTAAAAAGAGAGTATTTGAAAATTAAATGCAAGATATTTGAATATTAAAAAAATTGTATTTGAAAATTCAAAACGAAGTATTTGAAAATCCAAAGTATTGATTTAAAATTCAAAAGCATGTATTTTAAATTCTATATGAAATTAGTAATGAAATTTCAAGCACAAATGTATGTGTTTATTGCGTTATATACAATGTTTTGAAAATTCAAACAATTTTTTTAACAGTGCACTTTCATTATATTTTTTTTCCGTGGCTTGAAAAAATTACAAAAACAGCCGTGTGCATTAAAGTTGTGAAAAAAATTTTTCTCTATTTTTTATTGAATTTTAAAATATTTTACCCCATCAAAGTTGAAGCGGTCAACTATTTTATCAACTTATAAATTGTTATAACTTTGAAACTATTGATGATACGGTCTTAGACATTCAAGCTGATCTTTTAGACAATTTATTGATTTATATAATAAATTTTTCAAATGCTCGATATCTATTATGGTTCAATTTTTATAAGCATTTGTGTATAAAAAAATGCATTACTTGAATTTTCAAATGATCATATCTTTTAAACTATTGAAGTTACGGCTTTTATGATTCAAGACAGTTTTATAGAGTAATTATTTTGAACTACTCAAAAATAATTTTTTTATATTTTTAGTTCCATTTGTTTCTCATTTTTTTTATTTATTCAAATTATTACACGGTTAAGGATACGTTTTCTGGATCTTATTGACCTTATGCTTTTACCTAATACCAATAATTAATGTTGTTCTTGCGATTTTGTTTTAGTTTTGGAATTTTCAATTCATTACTTAACGTTTGTCAATCCAAAAATTTAAAATTTATGCCGGTAGTGCAGCCTGGAAGAAATTTACAGAATTGAATGAACTTTTTACAGAAATGTCGGCTTGACAGTTAGCAAGTATAGATTTCCTGGCTTGAAATATCTACATGTAAAAATCTGTTGGGTGTAAGAGTATAAATGTGTCAATAAAATCCAGACAACGTACCCTTAACCGTGTAATAATTTGAATAAATAAAAAAAATCAGAAACAAATGGAACTAAAAATATAAAAAAATTATTTTTGAGTAGTTCAATAAATACTCAATAAAATTGTCTTGAATCATAGAACCCGTAACTTCAATAGTTTAAAAGATATGATTATTTGAAAATTCAAGTAATGCATTTTTTTATAAACAAATGCTTATAAAAATTGAACCATAATAGATATCGAGCATTTAAAAAATTTATTATATAAATCAATAAATTGTCTAAAAGATCAGCTTGAATGTCTAAGACCGTATCATCAGTAGTTTAATAGTTATAACAATTTATAAGTTGATAAAATAGTTGACCGCTTCAACTTTGATGGGGTAAAGTATTTTAAAATTCAATAAAAAATAGAGAAAAATTTTTTTTACAACTTTAATGCACACGGCTGTTTTTGTAATTTTTTCAATCTACGGAAAAAAAAATATAATGAAAGTGGAAATTTGTTTATAACAAATTGTTTATAAAATAAACAATGAAAATTTAAATAAAAAAAAAATTTTTTTTCATGATTGTATTGAGAACTGTAAATGATGATTTAAAAAAAAAAAAAACGATTTCTTAATAAATAATTTGAATGGTGGATAAATGAAAAAAACTATTATTAACAATTAAAAAATTTTATTTTTAAAAATCATTGTATTACTAAGACAACAGAATGACAAAAAATAATTTTTCAAAAATATTCAATTTGTCTATTTCTTTATAAAAATTTTTTAACCAATTCATGTTAAAAGTTTTTTAGCCAAGCTACTAAACGCAATATATGAATACAAAAACAACCACAATTACAGATTTCGGAAAAAAAATTTTTTTTATAACATTAGCCGGATATTTAAATTTTTGATAAGTTTAAAAAATCATTATAAACAAATGGAAGAACTTTCATAAACTATTACAACGGAATCTTGTTCGTTATTCATATAACAAGAGCCTCCAAGAGAAAAAAATTTATAGACACATTTTTTAAACATTTTTAAGAGATTTTATAGAAACTCAAGTCTCCAAAAAATTTGTTAATCAACAATCAAATAACTTGAACAAAAATCGAGCTAAAATTTTTTTTTATGCGGGGATATATTTCTTTAGGTGTCTAGATGACACTATAATTTATTCAGATTTTAAATTATTATTTTATTTTATAAAAAAATTATTTTATGTTGCATACTTTGTTCGGCGACGACGCGCAGGCACTGAAACGGCCGCGCGGAGCCCAACTTTCAACGTAAAATTAAAATTATAAATAATGGAGCTACAACTGGGGGAGTCAAGATTTATTCAACTGAAATTTTCTCTTCTTTTAGAATCTTTTTTTAAATTTTAGATATCTTTAATACTTTTGAAGTTATAGCTAAAAAACGGAGACTTCCTTTTTGTCTCTTCGTTTTTTGTTTATAACAAATGGAATTTTTAATGGCGGATAAAAAATATACCCATTTCTCAGAATGAAATTCTGAATCCAATGCACTAATCGCCATATTTTTAAGAGTGGTTTAACGATTTTTCGCAGAAAACTCACTTCTCGACTAGACTACTGGAAATATCTGAGATTTATTTGGAATAATTGTCTTTATGAATTTATTTGTTTACCATTTGATTTGAGTACGGCACCGTGGGTTTTTACAAAAATATTTAAACCTATTGTTTGTTATCTGAGAGAGTAAGGTTTGATATCAGTAGTTTATCAAGATAACTGGTGGCTGGCAGCTGAGTCTATTGCTCTATGCTCAAAAAGTTTAAAAATTTCTCGTGAGTTTTTAGAATCTTTAGGATTTATTTCAAATGAGACAAAGAGTAATTTTATCCCTTCAACATCTTGCAAATTTCTGGGTTTCGTATTTGATTCAGATCAAATGACGATTACATTAACAGAAGAAAAGAGATCTTACATACATGATTTAGTTTTAAAATTTAGAGATATTACTCATTGTACCATGGTTCCGCGCGTTTTCATCCCACGACAAAAAATCCTACGACAAAATATCTCCGACAAAATACCCTACAGACAAAATATTTCCTGACAAAAGATCCCCCGACAAAATATCTCCGGAAATAATATCCCCGACAAAATTTAAATGTTTATTTATACTATTCTTAATTAATTTGGGTGCTTGTTTTTCAGGAAAATTGTGGGAATTTATAAATAATAAATAACTACCTTTTCAGAGTGCTAGATTTTCAGGAAAATTGTGGAAATTTAATCGAAGGATAATTTGGTGGGGATATTATGGCCGGAGATATTTTGTCGGGGGATCTATTGTCAGGGGATATTTTGCCCGTAGGATATTTTGTCGGAGGATATTTTGTCGGGGATTTTTTGTCGCGGGATGAAAACGCGCGTTACCTTGTACCATCAGGGAATTTTCCCAATTTATGGGAAATATCACAGCAGCTTGTCCAGCAGTTAATTATGGCTGGTTTCATTCTAAGGCATTTGAACAACAACGTTATCTGGTTCTATTAAAATCTAATAATAATTATGATCATGTTATTAATATATCCCCTTCATTATTAAATGAATTTAACTGGTGGTCAAGTAATATTTTGAATTCAAAAAACCCTATTAGAAATTCTAAGTTCACAATCACAATCTATTCAGGTGCGTCAACTACAGGTTGGGGTGCCTCTTGTGAAGGTCAGGTGGCTTATGGACACTGAAACTCCATAGAAAAATCTTTTCATATCAATTATCTGGAACTCCTAGCAGCTTTTAACGGTTTAAGAACATTTGCATCTGAATTTACTAATTGTGAGGTTCTTTTACGGATTGATAACTCGACTACTATTGCGTATATCAATAAAATGGATGGTACAAAGTATAAATATTTAAATGACTTATTCTATGACATTTAGTCTTGGTGTGAATGCAGGAATATATGGATATTTGCTTCATACATTCCTTTTAAGGATACCGTTGATGCGGATAGAGCTTCCACACTGAAAAAAAATAATCGCTAACAGCTAGCGATTATTTTCTTTAGCAGCTAGCGATTTTTAATCACTAGCTGCAAGCGATTACTTCGCTAGCAGTAAGCGATTTTTTCTTTAGCAGCTAGTGATTAAAAATTGTTAGCTGCAAGTGATTATTTCGCTAGCAGTTAGCGGTTTTTTCGCTATCAGGTAGCGATTAAAAATTGCTTGCAGTTAGCGGTTTTTTCGTTATCAGGTAGCGATTAAAAATTGCTTGCTGGAAGCGATTATTTCGCTAGCTGCTACAGTTTTTTTCCTTGTAGGAAAAGGGGGGGGGGGCAAAATGAGCCCCTTAAAATTCTGGATGACTTGAAAAAATCGCTAACGGCTAGCGAAAAAATCGCTTCCAGCAAGCGATTTTTAATCGCTAGCTGCTAAAGAAAAAATCGCTTACTGCTAGCGAAATAATCGCTTGCAGCTAGCGATTAAAAATCGCTAGCTGCTAAAGAAAATAATCGCTAGCTGCTAGTGATTATTTATTTCAGTTAGGATCGAAAATATAGACACTGAGTGGGAACTATCTTCTGAGGCATTTGATAAAATTGTTTCTCTGCTGGGCAGACCAGATATTGATCTTTTTGCATCATCCTCAAATAAAAAATGCAAAAAATACTGCTCCTGGCATCGTGATCCTCTGGCAGTCAGTATTGATGCATTTACAATCAACTGGAACCATCAAAATTTTTTTGCTTTCCCTCCTTTTTCATTAATTTTAAAACCATTAACAAAAATTCAAGCTGACCAGGCTTGTGGAATTTTAGTAGTTCCAAACTGGCGTGGTCAGCCATGGTACCCATTGTGGCTTTCGCTGCTAGACTCAGAACCTTTAATTTTTCATCCAGATGTTAATTTACTCCTCTCTCCTTGTAGACAAGTTCGACATCCTTTGGCTCACAAACTATCTGTAATGGCTGCTCGATTATCCACCAAGCATTTAAACAAAAAGGAATAAATTATGAAGCCATTGATATTCTTATCAAGTCCATTTCTACTTCGACTTTGAAGCAATATTCCAAGCCAATTAGTGACTGGGCTTCTTTTTGTTTATCAAAAAAAATTGACTTGTTTAAATCAAAGGAAGAAATTGTTGTTGGATTTCTAACACAAAAATTTAATGAAGGAGCATGGTATAGTACTTTAAGTACCATTCGTTCCACATCATCTCTTGTGTGTGATAAAGATATTGGAAAAAATCCTTTGGTATCACGTTTACTTAAGGGTGCTTATAATATTAGACCTGCTAAACCTAAGTACGATAGAATTTATAGTTTGGACCTATTAATTGAAAAATTAAAGTTGTTAAGTCCGGTAGATGATCTTAACTTACAACAACTAACAACAAAATTAGTTATTTTAATAGCATTAGTCTCCGCTCATCGCATTCAAACAATTTCTTTAATTAAAAGGAGTAATATTATTAAAAAAAATGAAGAATATGAAATAGAAGTTCCAGATAAAGTTAAAACTTCCAGACGAGGTGCGTTTCAACCCCTATTATTTTAGAAAAAATTTAATAATAATTCAAATTTATGTGTGGCATCAACCCTAGAACGATATTTAAATGTTACGTCACAGTTGACTGATAACATCGAATATTTATTTATCACTACTAGGAAACCTTATAAATCAGCATCAAAGGATACTATTAGTAGATGGCTTAAATCTTTTTTATTAAAGTGTAAGTGGGCGATGTCTATACTCCTCATAGTTTTAGACACGCTTCAACTTCAACTGCACTTAAAAAAGGAGTTGACGTAAATATTATTAAAAGTTTGGCAGGATGGTCAAACAAATTAACAGTATTTAAAAAATTCAATAACAGATCCATTGTTAATGATAAAAATACTTTTGCTGAATCAATACTACCTTAATGTTATTATAATTAATTTAAACTATGTTATTGTTTAATTAAAATATTTCCATATGGTGATATGATTATAATTAATTTACTAATTTTTATGTTTAATTACAAATTGTTAATTCTTGTTTAAAATAAAAAAAAAGAGTTAAATTCGATTAACATTAATTATTTAATATAATCTATATTTAATTTATCGAATATGTTCATTACAGCTCTGAATATCTACACAGTGATCTCGAGAACGAAGCTCGATCGTAATTATATTGATAGTTTCGTTCGAAGAGATCACTCCCACCCAATGTATCACCCTCCCAGTGATCTCTTCTACTTAATTTAAAGTATAGCTGAACTGTATGAAGAATAAATAAACCAGTTGCCATGGATACCGATTTAATTTTGTTTTACAGCTTAACTATGTGGTTTGAATAAGCGTACAAGGACGGTACTACACAGTGATCTCTTCGAACGAAACTATCAATATAATCACGATCGAGCTTCGCCCTATTCATATTTCATTTCATTATATTCATATTTCTAATAGCACTGATGAATAAGAAATTGAAAGTTTTGGTCGTTGCTCTCAAAGTTTACCGACGTACAGCCACTTTCGTCACTAACGGACGAGTTTCATCAAGTCTCACACCCCTTCTGAGCTCGCATAATCTCACGCTTCTTTATATAACTCCTCATCTAACCTTCACGCTTTCCTACCACTGCTACTCTCTGCTGCTCTACTACTGCTTTAGCTACTATATCATTGATGTTTTTGCTTCTGATGCTCTGTACCTCTTATCAAAGGATATATATGAAAAGGGGAGTAGGATCAACGAGTCTGGGAAATCGCGTGCATCCGTCACCGTCGACATCGTTTATCTGTGGGTGCAGACGAATGAAAATGATAAAGACAAGAATCCGAGAGAATCGCGAATTTCGCGATACTGAGAGAATGAGAATTAAAAAAATTTGAAGCAAAGAAAGTATGTACGTATATGTATATATATAGTTTGATCAAACAAATAATAAAGTGAAATTAGAGTGGAAAGAGAGGATTTTTTAATTTCCTGAATTAGTTATTAAAACGTCCAAAGAACCAAAATGTGAAAATAAACGATTTTAATATAGTATGCAGATCTGCGAGAAATATCTTTCGACATTTCGAAGTGACTGTCAAATAAAAATGTGATGATAAAAAAAATATTTGATATGTTTCAGAGTTACCGCATAAAAACGCCGTAAAAAAATAAAAAATTTAGCATTGCTTCTTCTTGCGTGAGTGATGGATATCATGGAGACAGTTGGCGGATGTTATAAAATATTAAAAATTTTCCAGCGAGTAAATTCATGTTATATTTATTAATGTAATAAAAATAATTTAAAATATTGAATATTTATGTAGATAAATAAATGAATTAATGACATTGGTATTTAAATATAAAGTTGTCTATTAAAAAAAGATATTAGTAGGATAAATTAAGATATCAGTATTTAGTAATAATAAATATACGATCCTAGTAAATACAGCATCTGTGGTATTCTGCTGTATCAGACGTAATATATTACTGGCGCAGTGCCCTCTAGAATGATTACAACTGCAGTACTAACAGACTATTAAAATAATTAATCGTGTTCAAATAAATTTATATACTTAATGCTATTTATAATTATTAATAGTTGATTATTACCCAGTAAACACATTCACGTAAATGTGACGTCAGAGTGACGTTACGCTATGTCATGATTTACGTAAGATATAAGTCATGAATGAGTCAGGTGTGACTCATTATTTCACACTTTTTTACGTAAGATTATGACGTAAAACTAATGACGTATACATGACGTAAATGTGATGTCTGTGTGATATTCCATGACGTCAGTATGACATATGGGTGATGTCAAAATGATCAATCCGGAAAAAATTTTTTTGAAAAAAAAAAAAAAAAAAGAAAAAAATTAAATACCGAATTTTTGATTTGATTATTACCGCGCGAGTGCATTACGAATTCAGAAACGAGATTTGATAGCGGTAAATTATGAAAAAATCCTGGGCATCTGCTGGAATCGAACACGGCTCCTCTTAGCTGGCAGTCCTGAACGTTGCTCACTGGTCACATCACGAGAGTTCAAGTTTTGTCCTTAATTGATGTATTTAAAGTGAAATGCCGGTAAAGACAGAGTTCATAAGTTTTCGTGATGGATTTTTACAAAATTAAAAAAAACTCCATGAACATAAATGATAATTATAAAAAATTATTTAAAATTTTATTAAGTTTCTTCAAATTTTTTAATTTTCTGTTGTGATGTGATATTTAAAAAATCTTATATAAAATTTTGCGAAACATTAAATAATTCCACAAAATTGTATGAAATTTAATCGATTGAAAAATTGCAATACTAAACTTCACAATCTTAATATCAAAAGAGTTCAAACTGTCGTTACATTTTCTTTGTCATCCTCAATAGTATTTTCGGTATATTATTTAAAAAAATTACGTTAATTTTTTTATGCTCACGCTAATGTTTTAATCTAAAACTTCTGAAATATATTATAGAGTTTATCGATTACTTTGGCGCCAAGAATATGCGACATTTAGTTGTTATTTTTACACATTTACACATTTTTGAAAATTCATTCTATGATTGTTTTATTTTAATAAATTGATGATAAAAAACTATGATTCAGAAATTACATCAGCATTGCGTAAAACACTGACTTGTCACTGATGTAAAGATATGATTTAAAAGTGACATCCATATTACGTATAACCGTGACTTTGCTACTGACATAAATGTATGACTTTAAAATTACGTCATTATGATATACAATAATGACTTCATTACAACGTAACAATGTGATGTAGATTTTATGTCAAGCGTACGTAACACATAAGTAATAACTGTGACGTCATACAAGAGTCATGCTTACATCAATATGATGTCATGCTTACATCAATATGATGTCAAGTTTTTACATCATATTAAAGTCCCGTGAAAAATGAATCATACATGGCCATGCATGAATGCTCCATGCATGGCCATGTATGTAAATTGGCCAGACATGGCCATGTATGGCCATGTATGGCCATATATGACCATGTATGACCATGCATGGCCATGTATGACTATACATAGCTTGATACGGCCATACATGACTTGATATGACTAGGTATAGAAATTTTAACTAAATAAAAAAAAAAATTTTTTTATTTTTTTTTTTTTTTTTTTTAATTATTTTGGCGACGCAGAGATTATCATATATGCGAATAATTGAATTCCTAATCGAATTGGAAATTTTTAATTCAGAGAAAAAACGCTAGACTTATTAATAACACCACCCGCTTTAGTAGGATTCGAACCCGGGACCTTCCGTACGAGAGACCGACGCTTTGTCGACTAAGCTATGCGACCGACAGTTACAACGAAGTTTACTTGTGCTACGTAAGATTGAAAGGATATAATCACTTTCGAAAAAGCAAAATATAATCATCAATATGCTGTTAGTGATATCAAAAAAATTTTCTATTTTTTTTCACTACAACATTCTGTTTATAAGTAATTGTAATAGTCAGCTCAAATTTTTTATATCCGTGAAAAATGAATCATACATGGCTATGCATGGCCATATATGAATCATACAAGGCCATGTATGGTCATGCATGGTCATGTATGGCTATATATGTCAGTGATTAGTTGGACATATATGGCCGTATATGGTTCATACATGGTCATACATGGAGCATATATGGCCATACATGGAGCATATATGGCCATACATAGGCATACGAACTTTTTTAATTTTTTTCTTTCATTATCTCATAAACAACAAGACCTACAAAAAAAAATGTAAATGACAATTTTATAGGAAATTTAATTTCCTACAAAAAAGGTCCCTAGCACCGAATCACTCAGATCGATATTTTCTGAGATATTAGTCAAATAAAAAATCAGTATTTTCTAAGATTTGATTCGACATTTTATGGGAATTCAATGCTACGTAAACTTCAATAATTAATATCTCAGAAAATATCGATCGTAGTGATTTAGTGCTAAGGACCTTTTTTGTAGAAAATTGAATTTTCTATAGAATTGTTATTTATATTTTTTCTGTAGGTCTTGTTGTTTATGAGATAATGAGAGAAGAAACAAGAATTCTATGAAAAAATTTAGTTTAGCGGTCCGTACTACCCCACTCGTATGAGTTACGACTTCGCGATAATGGGTACTTTTGAAGAGCATTCAATTCTGAGAAAATCCCGACTTTGGGCGAGATGATGTCATAAAATGCCACGGAGTTACAGAAGTTTAAAACATAAAAACCCAAGTTTACGTGTATTTTGAATGGGAAATCTTCGCCTGCTCTGGGAAAGTACTTTATATTAATATCAAGGGCTTAAACTCTCAGGGAATTTTTAGGAGGGTATTTCCAACAAAATTCCGGGATGGGAGCGAAAAAAAAAATAGTCGCTAAAAAAAGCAGTCTAATATATAGTCATCCATGACTATGTATGACCATGCATAGCCATACATGGCCTTGTATGATTCATATATGGCCATGCATGACTGTATTCAAACGTTCGTATGCCCATGTATGGCCATGTATGAACCATATACGGCCATGCATGGCCATATATGTTCAAATAATCACTGACATATATATAGTCATACATGGCCATACATGGCCTTGTATGATTCATGTATGACCATGTATGACCATGTATGCTCCATGCATGAACCATATAGGCCATGCATGGCCATGTATGTTCAATTAATCACTGCCATATATAGTCATACATGTCCATGCATGGCCATACATGGCCTTGCATGATTCATGTATGACCATGTATGCTCCATGCATGAACCATATATGGCCATGCATGGCCATGTATGATTCATTTTTTACGGGGTCATGTAGAACGTCAGATTGACATCAAATTTACATAAGATGCCGTGACATTTCTATGATCTACGTATGACGTCAAAATAAGGTCATGTGTTCACTGGGTACTGACTCATCGATATTTTCATGACTCATAAATATTATGAAAGTAAGATATTTCATTACTTATGTTCAAGATTAAACTCTTGATTACATTTTATTTATTAAATAAATAAGTACATAATTTACTAACTCCCTGAGTTAAAAGTTATTATTTTAATCAACTATTAACGATCAATCAATAATTAAAATATTTTTTAAACTATTAATTTTATTTCGAATTCCAAGTGTTTAATCATATTTAATTAATATTTTCGTGTACCTCAGATTTTTTCAACCATCTTCTATATTGACTTCGAAATAAGATTGGAAAGAAAAGTGTATTCATAAGACTTAAAAAAATTAAGTTTTATTTATATCAATCACTAAATTTTTTTATAAATTTAAATTCGAATTGCAATTGCTCTATTGTGCACAAAATTTAAATGAAGCATAAATAGACTGTCTCATTTTGAATGATTATTATTCATTTATTATACTTATAAGTAAGTTTTCGGCTAGAGATTTTTACTCGCGATAATTTTATTGTAAAAAAAAAAAAAAAATTCTGGACGAAAAAAAAACCGAAAACAGGCGGACTCGACTGTCGGCCGAATTTCGGCCTCTTTAATAGCATGAAAAATATTTTGGCCAAATTTTGGCCTCTTTCAATAAAATTTTAAAGTTTCGGCGTGATTTCGGCCAAATTAAGCTGTTTCAGCCACTTTTCGGTCTATTTTCGGCCAAATATTTTCATCAAGGTACTTTGTATTTAGTTCAGACTTGTCCATTATCATCGACCCTTACAAACTGTAGCGCCGAATTTCCGACTATACCCTTTAAATATTATCCCCCCTATGTTTCTCTCACTTGATTCCTTTGAACCTTCTAGTTGATAATGATATTAAATACTGAATTTATGAAGACTTTGCTTTTAGAAAATTACAAACATTAAATATTATCGTAAAAAATTTATACAATAATAACAAAATATATGTATTAGGGGCAAGTTGTGTAATTGAAATATTTCGAAAACTAAGCAATTTACATGAAAAGCTCAAATGGTGAAAAGATAGGGTTGCGAGAGTTGAACAAATTGCGTGATTATTAATTGCCATCCGGTGCTCAGGCTCATTGACAGAATGCTTAGTTTTTTTTTGCGTCAAAAAAAAAAAAAAAAAAAGAGTGCGTGTAACATTCACACGCGATTGAAGTAAAACTTCTTTGATATTGTAGGAGATGGCGATTAAGTTAAAAATAAATACATCATATAAGAATTTAAAAAACCATTTATTGACGATATAACACTATTAGTAATATATACATTTATATTAACGTCGATCACTTTACATTTTAAAACAATAATTTAATTACTATCATACTTCAAATATGATATAATTGGTTTATGATAACTGCAATGAGAAACATAAATTCTAGTCTGAAAATTTTCTAAATTTCTTGAGAAAACTGCATCAATAGTCGTGCCATATCTTGTTGTTGATTGAACTGGAGAATTATTCATCGTTAAATTTAGTTTATCACCTAAGAAATCAATCAATGGTCGAGATTCTGATATTGCAGTTATTCGCTGTGTAAACAAACACGATCAAACATTGATTATAGTTGTTCTTTACATTTCTCCACATAAAACTTTATCTAATATCATAAAATTTATTCATCAGCAATTACTTCACTTCACTAATGAATGTTCAAGTCTTTTATATACTAATTACCATAAGATACAATTAATTCTTGCTGGAGATTTCAATGTTAATTTTCGTTCAGAAGAATCTCGACCATTGATTGATTTCCTAGGTGATAAACTAAATTTAACGATGAATAATTCTCCAGTTCAAAATCAACAAAAAGATATGGCACGACTATTGATGCAGATTTCTCAAGAAATTTAGAAAATTTTCAGAGTAGAATTTATGTTTCTCATTTCAGTTATCACAAACCAATCATATCATATTTGAAGTATGATACACGGAAAGAAATTTTCTTTAAAAATTACCGTTAAATTCACTGTAATCCTGGGACATAATGCAGTGCTTTTATTTATTACCATTTTTTAAATAAAAATTAGAAAAAAATTCATTTATTATGTGGTAAACTTCATAAAATTTACCGAAAAAATTTACAGTAGACTACGATAAAATTTGTTGAAAAAAAGTTAAAAATTATCTGACTTACCGACAAATGATTAGGTCGTGCCATTCGTCCTACGATTACAGTGAATTTAACTGTAATTTTCAAAGGAAATTTCTTTCCGTGTAGTAATTAAATTATTGTTTTAAAATATATAGTGGTCGACGTTAATATAAATGTATATATTACTAGTGTTACATAGTCAATAAATGGTTTTTTAAATTCTCATATGATGTATTTATCTTTAACTTTATCACCATCTCGTACGATATCAAAGAAGTTTTACTTCAATCGCATGTGAATGTTACACGCACTCTCTTTTTTTTGATTATTATTTATTTATTATTATTTAATTTCATATTTTCAATTTAATTTTTTTTATTAATTATTTTTTTTTTTTTCGAAAGCATTTGATTGATTTGTTTATAAACTATTTATTGACATAATCAAAAATATTTAAAAAGCGGATGGTACAGAAACGTGACTCCATATTGCCGTAACGGACTTCCGTTGCATTGTCATCCAGTTACCTCCAAGTCGCGCCTAAAGAAGTTTTACTTAAAAAAAAACGGTCCATTGCGTTTTGGCCCAAGACAAAAAAAATATCCCCGACAAAATATCTCCGTGACAAAATATCCAAAGGACAAGATGTCTTCAGGCATAAATTCTCAGATAAAATATCCACCAAAGTATATTTAAAACTTTTTGTTTTTGTACAAAAAAATATTATTTCATTGATGGAAAATAGTAAAAAACAAATCTCTAAAATATATATAAAAAACCAGCCAAAATAATCCAAGATTTTTTTGTCTAAGATAATTTGTCTTGAAGGCTTATGTCTTGCGAATATCTTAATATATTATCTATGTATAGGAGAAAGGGGGCGGGGGCAAAACGGGGTACTTAAGGAAATACTAAGTTTTCGGAACACAAACACTTGTTTCTTTTTGTTTTAATGATCTTCAATGTGAATAGAAAAAATTTTCAGCAGCCGTTAAAAAAAATTTGGGCATCGATTGGCCCTGCGGGCAAGCCCTATGACTTCCCGCTGTTTTGAAGCTCTAAAAGCTCAAAAACATTGGTATACATACGTTTTTGAGCTCTTTGATAAAAAAAGATTTTATACAATTGTATAAAATTGGATAGAAAAAATGGCCGGATCCAATTGTGTGCAATCGTACATAATTATATACAATCATATACAATCGTATATAATTATATATATTTTGTATATAATTTGTATGTAATTCTATATAATTTAAAACAAATACATACATTTGTATATAATTTTATTATTCCTTTTTGTATTTTTATATAGAACTAGCAGATCCTGCCCGCTTCGCGGGCAATAAATATTGTATTACTAAGATAATTTATCACATGTATATATTATATACATATATATATATATATATATATATATATATATATATATATATATATATATATATATATATATATATATATATTATAAAAGAGGAGGTGTTTGTGCCTATAATACGATTTGAAGTAGAAACTAACTTGATAACTATGAGGGTGTGAAAGATGGGAGTTAAAATAATATGAACTTTGAAAATGGATCTATGATTGATGGTGAATATTCTACATTGTTTTAGGAATTTCAAGAATAATCTAGACATTTCGGGAATAATCTTGAAATCTCAGTTCAAACATATAAATTAGTTTTCCAAATTATTCGAAAATTAATTCTAATTAATCTGGAATGCTTCAAAATGAATTTGGTTGATTTAAATTACTTAAGATTAATTTTAATTAGTCAAGAATGGTCTGGATTGTTCTAAAAATTTCGAGACACATCTAGAATGCTCTAAACCGCACTTAGTTGATTTAAATCACTCAACATTCATTCTAAATAGTCTAGAATGTTCTAGATTGTTGCGAATATTTGGATAATCATTCGGAAAGCTCTAAATTACAATCAGTTGATTCAAATCTTATAAAAATGATTCTAATCGGTCTAGAATGTTTTGCAAGGTTCCGAAAATAACATTCTAGAAACTTCAAATATATATATATATATTAGGGTGGCGCAAAAAAACCGACTATTTTTTTTTTTTTCGATCTCTCATGAAAATTTGTTAGTTTACGATGTTTTAAGAAGCCTCTCCAAAAATTAGCTCGATAAAAAATTTTCAAGAGGTCGCTCACGAATTTTGAAAATATCAAAAATGATCGGAATTCGACTTTTTTATTTCAAATTTTTTTCTTTCTCATGGCAGCAATAGTTTATATTTGTGAAATCATGACTACGCTGAAAATTTAAGCCCAAAATTTAAATTTTTAAACCTCGCTCAAGAATTTTGAATGTTTTCGAGTGCTGTCTTTTGAACGTTTTTGAGCGACCCTTAAATATTAATAATAAAGCTTCTCGATTTTTTCACCATCAATTGGCATCACAGTGAACAAAAATATAACCCGAGAAATAGATATAATAAGTTATTTACATACTCTTTTATTTTTTAATTCAATTTGTAGGTTTTTTTACTTATTCAAAACTTAACAAATCTTATTGTTCAAGACTGTCCTGTATATTTTTGGTTATGCAAAAGTTATATTTTCCTGAAATGAAAATAATTGAGTCATAAAAAAATACAACAACTAATTCAAACTATTAGTTACGAATTATCAATTAATATTCAAAATTCTTGAGCACCGTTTAAATATCAAAATTTTGGGCTTAAATTTTCAGCGTAGTCATGATTTCACAAATATAAACTATTGCTGCCACGAGAAAGAAAAAATTTAGATATTAAAAATTCGAATTTCAATCATTTTTAATTTTTTCAAAATTCGTGAGCGACTTCTTGAAAATTTTTTATCGAGCTAATTTTTGGAGAGGCTTCTTAAAACATCGTAAACTAAAAAATTTTCATGAGAGATCGAAAAAAAAAAAAATAGTCGGTTTTTTTGCGCCACCCTAATATATATATATATATATATATATATATATATATATATATATATATATATAGGTATGTATTTACATTAATGTAAATGTAAATGCATTAAATTAAATTACATTAAAGTTCAATAAATTAAATTACTCAAAAATGATTTCATTGATGTTGGATGCTTCCGATTGTTTTAAAAGTTTGGAAAACGTGATAAAAGTTGAAATATATATCTTGAAGTCGTAAGTTATACGAAAATAATCGGAGTAGCCCGATCGAAAAATAGTTTAGAACTATCGGAATTAATTTGAGGGGATGTTCGACGTTCAAATATTTTAGAACTTATCAAATCATTGTCGAAATTTCAGAACAAAAAATTTAACATGTAAATAAAATCACCACCAAAAAAAACCCAGTGAAGCGGGCGTTCACAGCTAGTATATATATATGTAATAAAAAATTTTTATTAAAACTATTATCTGCATAACAATAAAATTTCTCAACATTAAAGTTACTATCAGACATTTAAAATAAAATTTTTGTATTGTAAAACAAAAATTGAATTTGATGATGATCATTATAATTATTATAAGTATTTTCAGTACTTTTTAAAATATTAAGGTAAAAACCTCATCTATATCCGCTCTCTTTTCATTGGAGTGAGATTAAATCACTCAATATAAATTGATAAATAAAATGAAAAATCATATTGTTAGTTTTTTCTAGTTTCAAGTATCAAAATAAAATTTTACTTTGAAAATTAATGTTGATAATGAATTATTATTAATTTTTTAAGCAAGGTTCTTGAGTGTATTCGTAGTCGCTCACTTAAAGTTGTCATGTACCATTACTCGATCAACACATGGCTCTATACTCGCTTAAAGTCAATATCGATTAAATTATAAGTTTATTGATTTGGAAAATAATTTATAAATTATGAAACTTTATTTTTACATAATATAAAATTTCATGAATTTCAAAAATATATATAATAAGATATAGTTCTAACCATTCTTAAATAGTCTAACGAATGAACGTTAAAGCGGAAAATGCCCGGCAGAGCATGATTTTGAAAACAGTCACTCAATTTGAATTCATAATCTATTATAAAATAATTTGATACATGATATTTTAACGTATTTAAATTCACAAATAATTATTCATTAATACTAATTTTTCCAGTTGAATTTTTTTTTTTTATAAAAATTATAAAAAACGCATTAAACAGTGAAAGCGAGCAACTAATGATACTAAGCGTATATAGGGACTTTTACTTTCATTAGAAAATCAAATAAAATTATATCATATCAAAAAAAGGACAGATTCATGTATATTAATGTTCTTTTGTTTTATTTGAAAGAAAAAGAACAATCGATAATCGATAAAATTTATTAAAACAAAATCTATAAAAATATAGTTTTTATCATCAAAATCATAATAATATATAGTTTAAAACCTTCTTTAAAACACGCAGAATTTTGTGGTGTAAATTTCATGTCAAAATATTCAGTAGTTTTTACGTGATGCGCGTTCAAAAAAAAGGCCTGTCATTTTATAGATATAGATTATATACGATGGTATATAACCGTGGAAAAAAATTCATGTCTGGCCATATATGATCATATATGAGCAATTATATATGATCATGTATGAAAATTGGCAATGTCTGATCATCAGGGCCGGGGACTTCGTGTGGAAGGGGAAATACTAATACATATTTAAAAAAATAAAAATACGTGTGATCGGCAGTATTCGTTGATCAGTAATGTTCAGGTTTACTAACGACGATGTTCAAATGATTGACAACTGTCAAAATCACATGCGAAAAGATCTAACCCTGCTACCCAATGCATATAGGTGACGTTAGTACGCAAATTATATGAAAATACATACCGGTGGCGTGTTTGTGTGGGTACGTGAGCGTGAGATTGGTATGCGCCTGTGTGAGAGAGAATACAATTTTGGCAAATAATATCTCAAGAATAAATATTAAAGAAAAATTCTATACGTTTTGGAAAATAATTTTCACATGTTCTAACCCTTCGATTTCTTGAACTTGATCTATGTTACTATATCCCAGTAAACACATTTACGTAAATGTGACGTCAGAGTGACGTTACGCTATGTCATGATTTACGTAAGATATGAGTCATGAATGAGTCAGGTGTGACTCATTATTTCCCACTATTTTACGTAAGATTATGACGTAAAACTAATGACGTATACATGACGTAAATGTGATGTCTGTGTGACATTCCATGACGTCAGTATGACATATGAGTGATGTCAAAATCATCAATTCGGAAATAGTATATTAACGCATTGAGTGGAAGGTGCTTTCGACAACGAGTGTGATTGGTTCACGAGCCGTTAGGCGAGTGTTGCCAACACACGAGTGTCGAAAGCCCTTCTCACTCAATCCGTTACAATAGTTTTTGCATCGAATCGTAAGAAAGAATGTCTCTGATTGGTAAAAAAGGACACTACATTAAATTTAATCTTTTAATTAACCTAAAATAATATTCAATCTTATTAATATAAAATTAATTCCTGTCTAATTTCTGATGCAAAAGATTGTTAAATAATAATAGTAACAATTAAACACGATTTAATTAACTTTTATAATAATTTAAGATTATTTTTATTGCTTTCAAAATATTGATATTCAGCAAAAAATAACTAGAGTTTCAAGTCAAAGTTGATATAGTGAATTGTACATTATAATTAAATACAGTAAGATGATTTTCTATAGTCTGGGACTTTCGGTTGTCCTAACTCGAGTCGGCTGTTGATTGGGTTTTCTGGTGGATCGTTTAATGACTAATAAATAGTATATCTATATATATGTAAAAAGTGTACGTTTGTCATATTTTTCACGAACAATGTGGACATTCTTCGCGATATTTATTCTTTGTAGTGTCATTTTTAACCAATCAGAGACGTGCTTTCTTACCATGAGTTGCAAAAAAATATTTTTGAAAAAAAAAAAAGAAAAAAATTAAAAACCGAATTTTTAATTTGATTATTATCGCACAAACGCATTTAAAATTCAGAAACAAGATTTGATAACAGTAAATTATGAAAAAATCCTGAGCGTTTGCTGGGTTCGAACACGGCTCCTCTTTGCTGACAGTCCTGAACGTTGCTCACTGGTCACATCACGAGAGTTCAAGTCTTGTGCTTAATTGATGTATTTAAACTGAAATGCCGGTAAAGACAGAGTTCATAAGTTAACGAATACTGCCAGTCGCACGTATTTTTTTTTTTTTTTTTATATGTATCAGTATTTCCCCTTCCACACGAAGTCCCTGGCCCTGCTGATCATATATGATTAGATATGATTATATCTGATATACATATAGGTTTGACAAAAATTATTTAAACTAAAAAAATAATGTTTTATTATTATTGTTCATTAACATTCATTGAAATTTATTTATATATAGCTATTGTTCACTCCTTATTAATTTTTCTATCGATGAAAAAATATTCGGTATTTTTCTGGGATTCGAACCTGGATCCTTCTGCGTATCAGTTGAAGATTGTACTACTCTGCCAAACCATGGACTTAATAGTCGAGACTATTCAATGGGTATATATATTGATCTTAGGAACCCCAACATACATTACGTTTATATTGATATTTTACATGGTATTCAAAAAGTTTAAGTTTTCTAATGCGGAATAAAAATTAAAATTAAACTTAAGGTTTCATTTTTTTACTTCCCGCTCAGAAAATTGAAAATTTTCAAAATTAAAGAAAGTTATTGGTTTCGAACCGATTTTCGAAAATCGAGCTTTCAACATATTTCGACGTTTTGAGGTCCTAGGAAACTATTCTGTCTAATTTCAGGATGATGCATATATGTACCTATGTACGTTCGTATGAAAATATTCTATAACTTTTGAACGGATCAACCGATTTAGACTCAGTTTTTCTATTATTGTAGATACGTTGTATTGCAAACTATACTTACAGCGGCATTGCATTATCACTCAGGATATGTTTATATATCATGCTTAGATGAATTGAGCACAAAAATTTAAACTTCATGAAAATGATCTTATATGATGATATATTCACACATGAATTTCATTTCCACGTACAAGTAAAAAAATTTGTATGCCTTTTCATATATGTTCATATCTGACCATATCCGATCTTACATGAGTTGAACGTCGTGTAAAGAATTTTTATGTCTCTTCATACCTGACTATATCTGATTTTATAAAAATTAAACAACTTGTTAGAAATTTTATGTATTATTATATATGTTCATTCCTGACCATATCTGATCTTACACGAGTTGAGCATCATGTAAAATTTTTTTATGTTCGTTCATATATGATTATACATGACCACATAGAATCTTATACGGATTGTATATCGGTTAAAAACTTTTTGTGTATCTTCATATATGTGCATATATGTCTATCTATGATCATGTATGATCTTATATGGACTGGATATCGAGTAAAAATACTTTATGTCATATCATATGTGATCACTGATCATACATGACCATATATGATCTTATATAATTTGTGTATAAATTAGAATAAATTTCTTTGTTTGTATATATGGTCATAAATGAACATGTATGACTCTTATACAAACATAAATGAATCATTTATGATTATATATGGTCATATATGATCTTATATGGACTGGATATTGAGTAAAAATACTTCAGGTTGTATCATATATGATCATACATTACCAAATATGATCTTATATGAATATGTATGACTTATATACAAACATATATGAATCATATATGATTATATATGATTCATATATGACCTTATATTAATTGTATATATTATATTAATTGTATATAATTATATAAAAATTTGATATAATCATGCATCACCTCTATCCAATTGTATATAATTCATACATAACTGTATACAGTTATATAAAATCTTTTTTCATCCGGTTTTCAAGCTGAAAAGGTTGCGTCTTATGTTAAAGTTTAAAAATTTAGAATCCGAAATAATTTATGAATACGCGTTTATTATAAGAATTTTTTGAAACATAAGTATTTCCATGATACGTTGTATCTACACTAACGCAAAAAATTAAAGGAACAGAAAAATTTTATAAATTATTTAGTAATTTTTGGAAGGCTGTAACTTTGTGAAAAATAATCGTATTGAGATTTTAAAAAAAGCATTCTATAGCTTGAAATCTCTCATTTCAGTGGATTTTTATCAAAATTTTTTAAAAGGTCTGGTTATTACGCTAACATAAGAAATACCGCGAAACAAAAAATTTCAAAATTTTTTGTTTTTTTCCAAAGAGCCCACGGACCGTGTAAAAATTTTATCAACTAAACCAATGTATAGGTCATTTTGCAAATTTATTCAGCTTCAATTTGGCTTTTTTTTAACCTCTTAGGACAATTATAACGTATATCTACTCGAGAAATTCGCGACGGAGACGCGAATTCGTTAAATATATCGTATGCGGTCGCCCACGCGTTTAAAACAAATAATAATAAATGAATTTAAATAATATTAAATGATAACAAATTGTTTTAAATATTTTTCTCAAAATTTAAATAAATAATAAACTTTAAATAATAATTAAATAATAAATAAATAATACTTGATGTGCCTGGACCAGCTCCTCAGGCTGGGTTAGTGCACGCAGGCGCCAGACCGTTTTTCCAAAACGGACAAAATTTTGTTCAGGGGGAAAATTACGAGGAAAGTCCGAGCAAGTGACTTGTGGCGAAGCGGAAAAATATCCGAGAAAGACACCAGAAAATTCAATAAACAATAGCAAATATAGTGAAACAATAATAAACAGTTATATATAAATAATAAATAATTAAAAGAGAAATAAGCGAAAATAGTGGGAAAAGATCCAGAGGAAAATAAGTATTAAATTCTCCCCGACAGCTGTTGGTTTCCGTATTTTTAATTATAAACAATAATAAATATAAACAATACTATTTTACAATAACCAATTGTTGTTAAACTGACCACAATAATTACACTCGGTGGTTATAAAAAAAATATAATAAAAATCATCAATTTTTACTGGGAATACAAAAGTGACGGCTACTACCTCGACATCAAAACTCCTTACTTAATACTCAAAATGAAAAATAATAATTTGTCTTAAGGTAATTAATTATAAAAATCACATATACATAAATAATAATTTCCGTTAAATTTTTGTTATCATAAACAATAAATAATAATACTAACAATATTTCTTTTATTAATCTCCCACCACTCGTGAGAGAGAGAAAGATACGGTGCCAATTCTCACTCACCCTCAAAATAATATAATTATTCCACACAATAATTGATAATTTAGATTTTAAATCAAAATAATGGTTTCAGTGTAAAACAATAATTCAATAATTATTCCTGACCGCTGGGGTACATAAATCGAAATAATAATAATTATTTACTTTCCTTAAATAATATAAAATAGAAATAATAATATAAATAATAATAATAATAATTTACAATGATAATAATTCCAGTAAAAACCAAAAAGAAAAATACCTCAAATACTTTGGGTAAATAATTACGCCATGAGATCAGACTTGAGGAATTTTCAAGTCCGGCGTGTGTAGTATAGATATATAGTCGAGTCTGCCAAAGAATGGGCTTTTCTCCCACCATTTTTCTACAATTAAGTCATTACTGCGCATGCGCGTTAGTGTAATTCATGGACTTCATCGTAGCTAAGTAGTGGGAGAAAAGCCCATTCTTTTGCAGATTCAACTATACATATATATTACCCGTATATATCTATATACGTACCGGCAACGTTTTATCACGTTGCGTACGTTTTATCAAATTATATATAAATACGGATATTTTCACCAATATCACAAAATAATAATCAATAATAATTAATGTTAACCATTAATCCAGGTATCATTCCAAAAATAATAATTATAACTCAATTAATTTTTCCCTCGCGGCGACCAACAACTACCGGGGGAGGTTAACAAATGAAAGTATTTTATCCAGCTACAGAAATACTAAGTACTAGGGATGTGCAATTCAAGATCGATTTTTACTAGAATCGATTCTTTTATGGTGACAATTCGATTATTTTGATCGATTCTTTTCATGTAAACAATTCGAGAGATCGATTCTTTCAGTTGAAGATTGATCGACTGAAAACAAGATGGCGGGTGACCGGGAATTTTTAAATATAAACTTTATTCTAATTCAGGAAATAAAATTTTTTTATATTCAAATAAAAAATTTTTAGATCAAGCTATTATTGACATTGAAAATGATCTAATTGACTACTGGTATCAGAAGAAAAATAAAGCTCCTCGGTTAGCAAGACTAGCAATTAAATATTTGTCTATACCAGCAACTTCTGTTCCATCAGAAAGATTATTTTCTTCTGCTAGTCAAATAGCTTCAGCTATTCGAAATCGAATTAGTGCTGCTCATTTGCAACAATTACTGTTTTTAAAGTCAATTAATATTGAAAAATGGAAACTTAAGTAAAAAATATTTAATCTATAATTATTTTATTGTTTAACTGTTTAAATTATAATTATTTAAGTAATAAACTTATAATTATTTGATTGTTTAACTTATAATTATTAAATTATTTAAATTAAACAATGATTTTTTTGAATTAAAATAATTTAATTTAATAATATATACCCTTGTTAATTTTTCGATTCAATTTTTTAAGAATCGATTTTTTCACTATCGATTTTTTCTAGAATCGATTCTTTGTTGAAACTTCGATTCGATTTTTGAAAATCGATCTTTTTTGCGAGATCATACATCCCTACTAAGTACTTACTCAACAATATCAGCAAAAATAATTCAGCAAAAATAATGTAATTCGCCAATAAATTCTATTCACCCGGTGAATTAAACTCAATAGTAATAACTTTAATCTTTTAATAATCCAAAATAAAAATCACGTCCGCACACTATGCTTGTCCGTATCTTTCTAAATTAATTAGGTCAACCTCCACCTGTTGGTCGTCGCGTAAAGGGCAGCACCGTCGCCCTCAATTATTATAATTTCACTTGACATCCAATTTAAATTAAAAATATAAATTATAAACATAAGTATCTAACACCCGGATGATACATGGTAAACTACTTAAATATATGAACTATTTGTTCATATCCTCTATATGTTTATATATAAAATCATAAAATAAATATTAATTATTTCTAAACAATAAACATCATTTGATGTCATCAGTCTGATGACAAATTTTTAAACAAAATAATATGTTGACAATTGTTGGGGCATAATATTACGCCAAATTATGCGTCCCAACTAACTCGAAATTATTAATAATTACTTAAATTAAACAAAAGTCGATCGCTTATAAATTAAATCATAAATTATAAAAATAAAAATAAAATTAAATCACACGTGCTCTCTCATACCTTACGCGCATGCGCGAGCACCGTACACGGACTGCCGTAAACAACGGCGAAATGGCGGAATGCCCGCGCAACGATTCAAATTCAAATATAAAATTAAAATACTTAACTTACAACTAATTAAAACTAAATAATTTGAATCGCTACGTGACACAATTTGTCGCAGAAATATCAGTCTTCAAACAAAAAATGATCCTTTTGGCTTTGATCATCGATATTTCGGTTTCATGCGTTTTGATCTCCGGACAAAATATCCCCGGACAAAACATCTCGATGACAAAATATCACCATGCAATACTCAATTTTTTTTAAATTTATATTCCAATTATAAAAGATTAAATACTCGAATATTCTCATGTAGTTTGCATAAGAAAATCGAATCAACAACTTATTACAAGTATATAATATAATGATATTGTTATTATATTACGTAAGTTCAACATTATAAAAATATTTTCTTATTATTATTGTCATCAACATTCATACTTTCGAACTTATTCGAAAATAGACCAACACATATGCTTGTTATCATGCTGTGCCCTTTTTTCATGGATTTTATGTGTGTTTGTCCGAAAATAAATTCATACGAATGTATGGAAATATTCATATATATATTGATGAATTTTTTCAAAGTATATACTCATGCCATAAATTAAAGGAACCGAAACATTTTAGAAGTTTCTTATTTCTTTATTATTGATAAGACTATAAGTTCGTAAAAAACAATCGTATCAGGATTTAAAAAAAGCGTTTTTTCTACTTTTATTTGATTTTTGCGTCGGTTACTCAGTAAATGTGAGGAAAAGAGAAAAAAAAAAACGAAAAATTTCCAAAAAATGTCAAAAAAACTTGAAGAAAAAAAAATTGAAACTTGTTTTTTGTGGTCAAAATTTTTTTTTTGACATTTTTTGGAAATTTTTCGTTTTTTTCTCTCGTTCCCTCCCATTTACTGAGTAACCGACGCAAAAATGAAAGAAAAGTAGAAAAATAATGATTTTTTTCATTGTAATGATCATTGCACAATTAAATGAAGAAAGCTTTTTCCTGTAATTGTTTAGCAAAACTTTGATCGATCACCCCCAAAAACAGTTCGATTGATTAATATGAAAATTTACAGGGTTATTCGAGGTACACTAAGCTAAAAATAGTCCCTGGCAACATTAGTCTTTTCATCGATATTTACAGAGTAGGGGTTGATTAACTAAGAAACCAACGAAAGTCATTTTTTTGTATTTACTTCTAATGGATGTTGAAAATAAAAAAAAAAAAATTTTTTTTCAAAAAAAGATGATAATTTTTTAGGGAATTTATTCGTCTTTAACTCCACCCTCAAATTCACTCTGCGATCATTGGTACTAGAAATATCGATAATCAAAGCCAAAAGAATGATTTTTTGTTTGAAGGATGGTATCTCTGCAACAAATCGTTCCACGAAGTTAAAAAAAGGCTAAACTGAAGCTGAATAAATTTGCTTAACGGACCTATGCATTGCTTCGGTTAAAAAAATTTTTTTGCAGCCCGTGGACTCTCAAAGAAAAGAAAAAATTTAGAAAATTTTTGTCTCACTGTGTTTTTCATGTTTATGCAATAGCTAAAGCTCCGGAAGAATTTTGATGACAATGCGCCAAAGCTAGAAATTTCAAGCTATAAATCGCTTTTTTTAAATCTCGATACGATTATTTTTTACGAAGTTACAGTCTTAAAAGAATCAATATGAAATTTCTAAAATTTTTCTGTTCCTTTAATTTATGGCATGAGTGTATATATGCAAATTACTAGCAGCGTAAAAAATTAATTAATAATCAAGAGAATATTTTATCAAAAGTTTATTTTGTCTTAATGATATTTTGTCATCAAGATATTTTGTCCGGGGATCAAAATGCCTGCTACCGATATTTCAGGTATCAATGATTGCACAGTAAATTTGAGGGCGGCGTTAATAACTTGAATGAATTCTCTACAAGACCCGTTCATCATTTTTTGAAAAAAATAATTTTTTTTTATTTTTAACATCCTTTAGAAGTAAGTACAAAAAAATGACTTTTTTTGGTTTTTTAGTAAATCAACCGCTACTCTACAAATATCGATAAAAAAAATATTGTTGCCAGGGACTTTTTTAGCTTAATGTACCATTAATAACCCTATAAATTTTTAAATTGATCTATCGAGCCGTTTTTTCGGGGTGATCGATCAAAGTTTTGCTAAATAATTAAAGGAACAAGTTTTGTTCTTTTAATTGTGCAATCATAATCAAAATGAAAAAATAATTTTTTTTTTTACTTTTCTTTCATTTTTGTATTGGTAACTCTGTAAATGTGAAAGAAAGAGAAAAAAAACGAAAAATTTCCAAAAAATGTCCAAAAAAAATTTTCAACCCCAAAAACCAAGTTTCAGTTTTTTTGATTTTTTTTTGATTTCAAGCTATAAAATGCTTTTTTCAAATCTCGGTACGATTATTTTTCACAAAGTTACAGCCTTCCAAAAATTTTTCTGTTCCTTTAATTTTTTGCGTTAGTGTACATAGTGTAAGTATATCGTGATATGAGCGAATATGACGATTTTTATGCAGTCACTTCCAATGACTTATATAAAGAAAAACATATTAGTTTTAAGTAATATTGTTCAGTAATTACGATGTTATTCAATGAAAAAAGCAGATATAGATTTTACATTTATTTTTCCGTCGAAGATATATCTCGCCCAGTGAGCACACCAACGTAACAGTGATATCACATCTAGAGAACATGTAACGTAACAAAGTCAACGTAAATTTTAGATTCTGATTATATAAATTATAATGTAAATGCTACGTCAAATTTGTGACATAAATGTGACATTAAGATTACATCCATGTGACTGACCGAGTGATATCACATTGGTGACCTTAATGTGACGTTATATTTATATCGTATACTAACATTAGCTTTACATTCTAGATATTACCTCAAAATTACGTAACAAAATCGACTTATAAGTGACATAACCTTAGTGATTCTATTTCATCATCACATTTATATCACAATGTAATGTTTCGGAAATGTTCATACTGTTACACCACTCTTACATAGAAAATAGTCATATTTATTTTACATCGAAAAATTTCATCACATTTATGTAAAAAATTTTACTTTAAAGTGATATACGTATTTCGACAGCATTGTGACAGAAAGGGTTATGCATAAAAATTATGCATTTGTAATAATTAATATTTGTGCATTTTATTTATGTAAAAAATTAAAAATCAAACGAACTTACTTGTAAGTGATGTTCGATTGTAATTATATTAGAGTCTCGTTCGAGATGATTACATTGTAGTATCGTCAGTTCTACTAATACAAGCCACAAATTTTAGATTTTATTTTTTAAAATTTTCCCGGTACCGACTACCGCGTGCTCTGCCATTACTCTTCATATAGTTTGAAGCTCCAAATTTGGATTAATAAACGAAAATTTTACTTGCCTTCTGGGTGGGATCAATTTTTATTGATTGGGAGGGATGTAATCATCTCGAACGAGACTCTAATATAATTACAATCGAACATCACTTACAGGTAAGTTCGTTTGATTTTTAATTATATTACGAGTCTCGTTCTTCGAGATTACACTGTAGATGTTCAGAGGTTCTATTAACAACTTCAATTTTTTTTTTTTTTTTCTGTTTATTAAGTCTTACACAACTTCATCACCCTAGACCCTGTCTTCCCCTAGCACTGATGTGACAAACAGGCTTTTTTCCCCGTCTATAGGTCTCTTATAAGATTTTGCGAACACTTTGGATCGCTCCGACCACCCTGCCGTGCTCTTGATGATCGCTAGATCAATTCCTCTTACTTCAGCTGAAGATGTTGCTGCGTGTCTGGTGCTGTGAGCAGTGAACTGCCCATCGACTCCTGCTGCCAATAAACACTGTCTTATTCAGCGGCTTATAGATTGCGAAGTGGCACGGTGAAAAGGTTTTTTGAAAGTAATTAAAAGATGATCTGTTTCACCTCTGATCTTTTTAGTTCTTTCTATATAGCTCGTAAGAACGCTTGCGACGCAAGCGGTTTTTTTATTAACAAAAAACGGTAGCGTAAAACAAGGCTGTGGAGCCCCCCACCTTCGACGTCTTGATCGGATCTGTGATTTTGATTCTGATGCCAGTTTTGGTTATGACAATATTACTTATTTTAATCAATGATAAGGTTTGAACCCTTTGGGCTGTGGCCAGAGCTAGAAGACAAACTAATTTAAACGTAATCTCTTTTAACCTTATTGCCTCAGTTGGTCCTAATTTTTCGGCTCACTCCAACAAAACGTCTGAATTCCAGGTACTGTCGTACTTCGGCTTAGTGGGTCTTATCTTATAGACGCTTTTAAAAAATCGACAAACGTCCGGATCTTTTGCCAGATCTACATTACTTATAAGATTTATGGCCGATCGATTAGAATTAAGAGTTCCATATGAAACTTTCTGATGAAACCGTACAGCCAAGTATTTTAGGATGTTCCTAACACTGACAGCCCAGGGATCTATCTGCTCCTCCTGACAATATATTCACCAATTTCTTAGACTTGAATTATATTGCTTGATTGTCGACTTAGTTAACGATGCGATGAAAATTTCAAAAGCTTCCTCTGGTAGTTGTTTTTTCCGGTATGCCTGCCGGATAACTTCCCTGCCACCAAGGAAAGGTGTTTGCTCAGAGGATGCTCCAGTGACCTACAGGGAGATAAAAGTAAATTAATTGATGGTAAGAATATTAATAGATCTTCAGTCAACATTGCTGTAAATACTGGGAACCAAGGTTGTGTAGGCCAGTAGGGGACCACTACAATCCCTTCCGCTCTGTCTAGCCTGATCTTCCGAAGGACTCGCATTATCATTGAGAGCGGTGGAAAAGCGTAGAAAAAATAGGTTCCCCAATCCATTGTGAACGCGTCTATACAAAAAGCTTCCAGGTCTCTTTTCCAAGAGCAAAATTTTTGTATCTTCGCGTTAACACGCATCGCGAAGAGATCAATTTCCAAATTTTTCCACTTTCGCGCTATTTCTCCGAAGAAGCTGTCCCCTAGTTCCCATTCTGTATCAATGTTCGACCTTCTTGATTTCCTGTCCACATCAGTATTTTCCTTTGACGGAATATACGATGTAAAAATCCAGATTTTTTTCTGCTCACACCACTGCCAGATATCTCTCGCTAGCCTGTTTAATTCTGGGTACTAAACGCCACCTAATCTATTAATGTTTAACAATATTTCAACATTTTTGTACTCCTGGGCAAAACATTTTAATCCAAAGGAAGCTGCAATTAACTCTAGATGATTAATGTGCAGCTTCCTCTCTGATTCAGACAAAAACCCTTGCGCGTTCTGTCCATTACAGTGCGCTCCCCAACCCAAGAGGGACGCATCAGAGTATATTTCTGTAACAAACTGAAAAGATCGAATTGGACAGGAAGCTGTGGGTAGCTTGGTTAACCACCAGGTCAAGTCATCCTTTACTGAACTATCTAATGTCATTATCTGATCAAAATCTTGCCCGTTCATTATCAGCGCTAGAAATTTTTCTCGTTCGAGGATTTTCATATAAAGCATTCCATACGATACCCCAGGACATGCTGCGACTAAAGTACCTAATAGACCTGCGAATTCCCTAATTTGGCAGTGATTTACCTGCAGAAGTACCTGAATGGTCTCTGTCAGCTTACTCTTTTTATCCGCAGTTAGAGATAGTGACATATCTATTGAATTTATTATAAACCCTAGATATTTGCAGGATTTTTGAGGCTCAGTTCGGCTTTTTTCTTCATTAATAATGAACCCTAATCTAGTGAGAATATACCTAGTAGTTTCAACATTTGTTAAACAGCTTTCCCGAGATTCATCAAGGCACAAAAAATCGTCTATGTATGCTGTTGACGTTAGACCCCTCTGTCTCAACCAGTGTAATACTGGTTTCGTCAATTTAGTAAAAGCATACGGGCACGTACAAAGCCCAAACGGGAGACAACAAAATTCATAAAGTTGGCCCTTCCAATTAAATCGGAGAAATTTCCTGCTTGATTGTTTTACTGACACCAGGAAATATGCGTCTCTAAGATCCAAAGCACACATAAAATAGTCTTTAAAAATTAATTTTACGGCCGATCTCAAGTCTTCGAGCTTAAAATGGGACGTTTTGATGAATTTATTTAGTGTTTCAAGATTTAAAATGAATCTCTTTGATCCATCAGGCTTTGCTACGAGAAAGAAAGGCGACAGAAACTGACCCTCTACTGGCTTACATTTAACAATAGCTCCTTTTGATAATAATTTATCAATTCCTCTGTGGATTAACATTTCATCGTCCACTGAGAATTCGACCTCTTTCGTCCAGCTCAATGCCTGTGGCGGAAGAGTAAGAAAAGGAATTTCGTATCCTCTGATACAGTCTAAAATAAAGCTATTAGTGGTAATGTTCATCTACTCCTGGATAAAATTACTGAGACGCCCTGCTACTGTTCTCACCTGGACTATTTCCTCTTGTCCAGAAGTGTTGACCGATTGGACTTCGCCTAGCTCGATGGACTGCTGTACTGTTACGGCGTAGCATGCGAAAATACGGAAATATTTTATAATTAAATAAACAAAATTTATTTTTTATAAAAACTAAAACTAAACATATCAAGGTCAGATGAGTAGTCAGAACTTGTTGATGTAAACAAAGAATACTATAAATTTCCCTTTTTATTACTTATGAAGAAATAATACACTAACTAATAAATTGAGCAATTAATTAAACTATGATAAGCTCCCTAATACTTGCAACCTAAACAGTACCATATTTCAATAATGCCACGCGAGGCTCTTCCGTTTTTTCTTAGAAGGCCAAGTGTCACCATCCCGATAATCTTTATTTCTACGCTTCATTGACTCTACATTTAATTCATCTAGACCCTCTGCATTCTTTTTAGTATCTACTAATCCAAATAAATATTAAATTTTATTTAAATTTTAAATAACTATAAAATAAACTGATAATTGTTAACAAAAACAAGGTAATAAACTCTATAATCAACACCATTGACAGTAAATAAAATCATAAATAACGCGTAATACGCAATAGTGTTGCACAATAACCCAAGAACCTTTTTATTAAATAAATATTAACAAATTAAAACGCCATATCCCAACGTACCGATACGAAAACAAGATAACAGCTAACCAAATAACTACGCAGCATCGGACCACCATAACATACCAAGATAGAATAAGTAATCGTAATAATAATTCTTTAACCTCTAACAAAGAATAATTAAACTCATAACCACCTAGCTATAACAACAGGAGTAAATTCTAATCAATCGGTAAATAAGGAAAAATAGAATTCACGTTTAGATAAAAATCTATATACTAACTAACTAACCATCAGAGGCTGATCAAGAAACCTAACTCTTTCGCTTCACCCTTGTCTCACTAACACATACGTGAGCGCGTAACTTCTACCTTTAATAACTCACATAATAAATAAAATAATGATTAACCAAAGTTCTCACGACAATCCACTAGCGTCCCTTTACCGACGAGATTAATAATAATTGCAAATTATGATATATTTAAACCCAAAAACAGGCATAACTTCGAAACCACTAACGCTAGGGAAAAATAATCATAACCCATCGATAGATAAGGAAAAATAGATTATTAACTATTAAACTCTCAAATCTTAACCTTAACGAATAATGCGTAATTAACCATTTAAAATAAGCCCATCTGAAAGCATGAGATTGCCTCTTTTTCTTCCATTGGTAGAATTAATACGGCCTGCCTTCTCGCGCTCCCAAGGTTCTTCTTGTGACGTACCGTGTGACGTATCTCCTGACGTATTTTGTCACTTCTTTCTCTAACACATACAATTATATCGATAAATTGTAGGTTAAATAACTCGATAACTAATTAAAATATCGACTAAGTAAACATCTCACAATAATCCAGAAAAATAACTTATCTAATTGAATCAATAATAATTCCAGATTGTTTAATAATCACCCCGCAATAATTACAAATAAGTATAACATTGCAGCCAATAACAGTAGACGAGAATGACTACAATCAATTGAAAGCTAATAACGAAAGAATTAATAATCAATAATCATCTATACCTTAATCTTCATTAGTATTCGGTAATTAACCATTTAACATAAGGCTCACCTAATAACATTGAGCTGGATCTAGAAGCTTCGTTCTAAGGCGTGGCGCATGACTCATATGATCACTTCTTTCTCTAACGCATATAACTAAATTGCTAAATTCAACCTTAAATAACTCGACAAATAATTAAAATAATGAAAAACTGAAATTATCACCATAACCCTCTAATGCAGGTCTATCTATGAACCTAATAATAAATTCCATTATTGAATATGGTAATTGAAAATAAGTGTAACTTTTAAACCACTGATGATAGAAGGAAATGACTATAACCAATCGAAAGATAATGACAAAAGGATCAATAATCAATAACCACCTATACGATAATTCTAATTAATAACCCGTAATTAACAGACTAAAATAACTCCTATCCAATAGCATGGGGTCGGATACCTTTCTTCCACCCGTAACTCCTACCATCATCTTTTTTTTGAGTCTTTGTCATTGTTCTAGAAGTTTCGATCCGAGATCGTCACGTACGCCTTTTCTTACATCCCACCCCGCAAGTATTCGACTCTGCTCAATAACATTAGTTTTCGGTAACAAAATGAAATTTAGGTCACGCGTGCAACCCCTCGCCTATGATTGGCGCCTATATAAACCGCCGCAAATCGGACCTCAATGCCCATTATTTATCAAGCTTTTGATTACGTATAAACTTATTATTCTAAAATATTAAAATTTAATTTCTTTGTTCGAGTCGCTAATATTTAAATTCAGAATTTATACAATTTAAAGTGAATTATTCTAAATAAAATAATTTCGATTTTGAATTCTTTTATTCAACAATACAAATAATTTAACTAATTAAATTATTTCTGTTGAATATTATTACTGTTTTAAAATATTATTTTTCATATTTAAATAAATTTCATCAGTTTAAAAGTGTATATTCAGACAGATTGTCAATTATCCAGTATAGGTAAACTCCCTCTGCTCAGTTTTACATTAACAATTCTCAACATTCAAGAACCATAACCAATTATCAAGCCGCCTGACAACAATTTATTTCAAAACAAGGTTCAACCAACAACAATTTATTTCGAAGCGAATTTCAATCTACAATCTGGTCTCTAACTCAGCCAAATATTGTATCCTGACATTTTATTATATTGAATAGACCAACTGTAAGTTAAATCAATTGCTCATTTATCTAATGATAAGACACATCCATTCACCTCGTACATCCTATTTTCGTATATTGACATACTTGACACTAAATAGCGAGGTCCCCGCTACCCGAGTAAATGGCTTAAGTGCTTTGACTCAAAATTAAGGGACTGAATAACGTGTGTTCGTCATCCAGGACGTAACAGTACATCGTCCTGCTGTTCTGGGGAGTTGACCTGGGAAAGTTCTGGTACTGAAGCCTCTGGCCCATATGCGGGTTCCCCTGACCCGTATATGGGCTGCGCCAGTTTAAAGTCCTCGATGACGTTGAGAGTTTTTGTACTGCCCCTCTAAATTTATTTCCAGAGGTAGTTAAAGATGAGAAAGGTGCGTTTTTATTTTCTTTACCCAACTTCTCAATTGATTTTGCTGCCTTAATTTTTTCCGTCAACTGTTCCCCGTAAAGAAAAGTACCAGGCTTAGTTTTTTGCAGCAGCTCTTTCATTGGCTTAGCCAAACTTGGTAAAATAAAGGATTTCCTAGCAGATGAAATTTGGTAGTGTGCTTGCGCCAGTAACTTTCCTGCATCTGCTAGCATTTCCACCTATGACAACCGATCTACTGGCTCTTTATTGTCATTTAGAACCATCGTGATAGATTTACCCAGTGCCGCCATCGCAGAACCAACCAGGTTCTGTTCTACCATAAACAGCTTGTCTCTTTTGACACCTGTCTCATTCAATGAGGCCAGAACTTCCTCATTCAGTTCTGGAGCCTCTAGATTAATATTTTCTTTGCGGGAATATTCATCTACTATAACCTCCTTTGTCTCTTTTTTAAAGCCCTCAGACGTCCATATGGGCCACCTAGATACCAGACTTTGGTGAAATTCTAACAATTCTTTATTGTCTGCAGAAGGATTATCTCCAAGAACAGTCTCCGTTTCTTCATCAAGCATATCAACCTCACTCTTGTCATCTTCAACTGTCGACAACGGTATTATCTTTGTTGTCTTTTCTACTAGGACCTCAGGTACATTATTGTCGAAACCTGGTGTCTCCATGACACCGTCTTGTTGCCGATCCACAACCACATCATCTTGGCCATTACCCGCCATATTTTCATCGTTCTGCGCAGCTTCTTGCTGATCATCTGCAAATAATTTTTCTATAAAAATTATGAACTAGTGATTTTTGTCTCCTACGTACAAAATCTACTAGCCAGAATGCACGTTCATGTCTCACTGTTCGAGTACATGATGCCAAAAATACACAAAATTGTTCCTGTATACCTTTACGCATATACAGATCGGACAATTTCCTGTGTCATATATATTAATTTTATTCCATTGCTGTAATTTACATTATCTTTTATAGAGAAAATTTTTTCTCTAGTTTCTTTCATAAATTCGCCAAGAATGTGCTCTAACCTACAAACACGTTTGTTGATATCCTTATCTTCATCTCTATCTCTACTTCGATTTTTACTCTTTCTCATGATAGAGAAAATTTTTTCATTCTGATTGACAATTAAATCTGCTTTATTTTCTCCTTTTTTTATTTTTCTTTAATATTAAAAGTGACGCTGTAAAAATATCTGCTTGCAACTTGTATTTACACAAAAAACGTTATAAAGAGTGGCGGCAGAGCGCGCGGTAGTCGGTACCGGGAAAATTTTAAATAATAAAATCTAAAATTTGTGGCTTGTATTAGTAGAACTGACGATACTACAATGTAATTTCGAAGAACGAGACTCGTAATATAATAATATTTAACATTCAAACGCGCTGAGGTTTATGTCGAATCGATGGAGTAAACGTTTTTATTAACTTATATAAATTTACATCTGTATTTTCATTTGCTTATAAATATATTTTATTTTTGGATTATATAAATTTATTTTATTATTGGACATTTTCTTTGGTTTTTCTAATTTTTATTGTTATAATTCTTATTGATTAAATTAAATACAAATAAATAACAATAAAAATAATTTGAAAATAGTTATTTACTAGCAGGTGGAAAAAATTAATAAAGTATCTGACGTGAGAGCATGCAGTTGCTGCACAATAAATATTTGGTAGTTCAGGAATCCACCGCTACGATATTTGTGGGTGCGCAAATTGTTCCTCCAAGGATACATGCGATCCACCTTTTATTCCCCAATCGAATGCATATTCGAGGTAACCAGTACAACAGATACATTTTTGTCGTATCGGCCCATATGGGACGATACTTGAATAAAAGCAAAAGATTTCAGTATTGAAAAAAATAATCAAAAATAAGAACTTGGAGATTTTTAAAGATTTATTAAAAAGAAATATACTTTCGTATAAAAAAATCTATGTATATTTTTCAGCTAATAAATCATATATTAATATCTCTTATATTTTCTCTTCATGATTTTATTTATTTTTTTTAATATTGCAATTATAATTTCTAGCACATAAAAGTGCTTTGTACAATTTAATAGAAAATGATGTCACTTGGAGGTCACTGTTATATAACTTCAACGTAAAATTTCTATTTCTTCATGACTTCTATGCTATGTAAATATGATACTCAAATAACATCACCGCTATATCACCAATGTAACATGTACGTCACATTAATATCACGTTTACGTTTACTATGTTACGTAACAATGTTACGTAAATGAGTGTGAAATGGTGATATACATGTTATGAAGATGTGATGTACTTGTGACTTACGATTTTACGCAATCGAAAGTTTTCATCCTCTAAATATGATATCCCTGTTACGTTGATGTATTCACTGGGTCTTGAACGGATTACCTGATTGGGACGTTCTTGGCAGCAATCGAATGCTTTTATCGAGTTCTAGAGCTGAGTAGATTTTGGAATTGATTGATGTGACGGTTTCAAAATATCCAAAAAAATCGAAAAAAAAAAACTTTTTTTTTCCGTATTTCTTAGATATCTCAGTATAACAGGGATAATTTAAAATAAATTCATTTTATATTTAAATTAATGTTAAGTTTAAATTTGATTCGACTGCGCTCTCGGCCCACGCATTTCCGTTGTCCCCACTCTCTAAAACTAAATAAGTGAAAATTTCACTAATTGAAATAGTGATTTTGGAATTCACTACAAAATTAGTGATTTTGAATTAGATTCACTAATTCATTAGTGATTCCCCGGGTTCTGTACAGTGATTACTAGTGGCGCCTCACTTGAGGAGTTTTTTTTTTATCCATCATTGAATTATTGAGTTCAGGTCAAAATTAATTACGTTGATATTAAAATACAACTGAACAATATTAATTCAGGTAAGTTAATTAAAAATAAACTCATTCAATTGCAAAATGAAACATCTTGTTATTTCTTAGTAGCTTCATATATTCACTTGAACTTTTTTTTTTTACTGAATCTTGATCAAAACTGCAATTGTCAACAGGTTCAGGTTATGCATGATAAATATAGTATAAATTTTTATCATACGATAGTGATTTTAATTGTTAATTTAGTTGATCAAGTTGCTAAAAAAATTTTATTATTAATTACAAATAATAATCACAATAGTAATAACAATTATTAAATAATGTAAATCAAGTAGATGATTAATTTTTTTTTTTTTTTTTTTAATTAATTCGTCAACAAAGTAAAAATCAAAAGTAAATTGTATGTAGGAATAAATTGAAAATATTGAATTGTTATTATTCATATTAATACTAATTATAGTTTTTTTTACAGATTTCTAAAATACAATTATTTTCATGAATAAATAAAATATATGTGATGGACTTTTCATTATTGAGTGTAAATGAACTTATTACACAATTACAGTCCGTAATTGACGATCAAGAAATTATCGAAACTTTCAAAGGTATGACCATGGTTATTTAAATTCTAATATATAAATAATTAATTATTCACTTTTAATTGTCAAAGTATTTGATGAACGTGTGTGTGTTTTATATTTGCAACCTTTTTAAAAGTTAAAAAACTTTGCTTAAATTATAAATATACCTGTCAAAAAACACTGAAAAAAAATTTAAATTCACATAAAAATAGGTGTTTGGAAAGTATTCCATACAGATACAAAAAATTTGTAAGTATAGGGGAGAGTGGGGTCAATTGAACCAAAAATACTTTGACATTTTTTTTTTTTTATGAATAAAAGCAAAATGATAACTTTTTTTTTACAAAATTATATTTTATTATATAGACTATCATTTCTCATAAGCACATAACTTAACGAATGATGAAAATTTTCAATAAATACGAAATTGTACAACTGCATCAAATGGTTCAATCGCCCCCTTTGCGGGGGCAATTGAACCACTAGTCGGGGACAATTGAACCAAGAGTATTAGAACCACAAATGAATGACTTTAATGAATATTTTACTATTCATTACAGCTTAAAACTAAAATTACAACACTTTTAAAAATATTGATTATTTTATATAACATTATATGTTATAACAATCACTTTTAAAACTTCTGTCAACAATATTATTTTTTTTTTTCCTGGTTAGTTTAGCTTGTTTTCACATTCTAAAAATTGAACACTGAAATAAAAAAAATTGAACATTGGAATTTTATACCTCGGTAATGGTTTATTGTATAGATAATCTCAGGTGATAATTTCGTAGAAAATTAAACGATCTACAAAAACAAGTCTCATATTATTTTATAATAAATCAATCTTTCCAAAAGTTATTGGAGCTTAAAGTTAAATTTATTGTAAATATCAAGAACTTTTTACTTTTCCGGTTGAACTATCAGACTTATCACACAATGTTATAAGATCTTTTTTGTAGACAATTTTATTTTTTACAAATTATGTCTGATGAAGTTTTTCAAATTAGTCATAACTTTTTAGTTATTTCCATTTTAATGTCAAGCTTATAAAAACATAGTGTTATGATCGATTTCAAAAACCTTGTCAGAGATAATTTGTAAAGAAAAAAATTGTCTAAAAAATGAAAGCCTATGAAATTTTGTGATAAATATGATAGTTTCGCCGGAAAAGTAAAAAGACTTCGAAATTTACTGTAAATTTGACTCCATGCTCCAATTACGTTCGAACAGATGAATTTATCAAAAAATGTTAAAAGGATTTTTTTGTAGAGCGTTTGATTTTCTAAGAAATTATATCTTCAGTTCATCTAGACAATGAGCCATTGCCAAGGTATAAAATTCCAAACTTTAAATATTTTTTTCCCCATGTTATTCAAATGAGAAATAGAAAATCGTGATGGGCCACTTGTTCATATTATTTTTAATTAATTATGATTTTTTAACAAACTTCTGTCAAAAATAATTAATTTGTCTAAATTTTCGACCTTCTCAATTGATTTGTTTCAAATTTATACATTTTTAAATGATAAAATACTATATTTTAAGATCGAGAAAACTTAATTGTTAGATATTTAGATATTTCATGTCCCCTATTGAAATGAAAAATTGTACGTTTTCAGGCTTTTTTTTCATAGATTTTAATTTTAATATTAAACATGCAATCATTGAATTGTTCACTGTGTAACGAGAAAATCCCAGGAGCATTGAACGGCTTGAGCCGCCATCTTGTAAATGATCATGGGCTATCACTTGAACGCGGAATGGGTACTTCTGGTTTTCGATGTGGTCAAAATGGTTGTCAGAGTCGATTTTGTCATTTTTACACTCTGAGAGACCATATAAATAAACATCATTTAAACGATAATTATGGTGAAGTTTTACAAGAAAACAATGAAATTAATATTAATATTCAGGATCAGAGAATTGACGATGTTGGTATTGACAATCAAGATAATAATTATATCGATAACGATTATCAAGATGACGAAGAGCCTTTGATTCCCGATAATAATGAAATGAACTTTGATTTACGAAAATATGTAGTTCAAATGGTTGCTAAGTTTCAATGCAAACCGTCAATGACAACAAGTTTATTAGTTGAACTTCTGGATGAATGTGAGCAACTTTTGTTTCATACTCGTGATTACTTGAAACAGAAGGTGGAACGATTTTTGAATACGCGACAACTACACGATGATGAAGCTATGGATCTGTTTAAAGCATTTGCATTTGATAGCCCTTTTACCGGACTTAAAACTTTAAATGGCCAAATCGAATCATTAAAACAGCATTGTCACTACATTGAGCCAATTGAGGTCCCTCTTGGATATAGGATGGACAGTATTCTTGATAAAAGTAATGGAACTTATATGCCTAAACAGGTCCTGGAAACTTGTCAATATGTACCTGTTATTCCGACTTTGACTCTAGTTATGTCCAGTCCAGAGATACGAAAAGCTGTCGAGTCTGAAAAAAAATCTCCTGACGATATTTTAGCTTCATTTTTGGACGGAGAATACATTAAGATTCATCCATTGTTTTCACGATACCCGCGTGCTTTGAGATTGCAATTATACTATGATGAGTTGGAAACTGTCAATCCTCTAGGCTCAAAAACTGGCGTCCATAAACTTGGTATATTTTACTATACCATTCAAAATTTACCACCTCAAATAAATTCTGAATTAAGTGCCATACATGTCCTTGTAATGTGTTCTGACGCAGATGTAAAGAAATATGGATTTCACAAAATACTTGCTCCATTTATCGAAGAATTACGTCACTTAGAGAGTGATGATGGTATATCCATTGAAACAACTGAAGGAGAATTCGTTCTTCGTGCTTCTATCGCAGAATTTTGTGGAGATGGATTAGCCGTTCATGATGTCTTTAATTTTCTTGCGCCATCAGCAAATTATTTTTGTCGGATGTGTATGTATAGCAGAAATGATTTACATTCTGGAAGTTTAGAACTTGGTCAGAAACGCACTAGAGAACTCTATGATGAACATATAACATTCCTTAGACAAAATAATTTTTCAGCTGAATCAAAAACACAAACTGGACTTCGAGGAGAATGCTGCTTACATGAATCCCGATATTTTCATGTCTCTGATAATAAAGTTTTCGATGTGATGCATGATTTGTTGTGCGGTATATGTCCTATGATAATCAAACTGGTGTTAAATGAGTATATTTTAGTTCAGAAAAAATTTAACTGTGCATATTTTAATGGAAAAATAATGTCCTTTCAATATGGATTTATTGAAATGACAAATAAACCTTCTGCAAATTTTACTGATGGAATGCTTCGTAAAAGTGAACATACATTAAGTCAAAAAGCAATGCAAATCTGGTGTCTGATTCGAGCTTTTCCATTTTTGATTGCCGATAAAATTCCTCCAGGAGATAAACATATGGCACTTATATTAAATTTATTAAAAATAATGGAGATCGTCTTTGCTCCCAAAATTAATAGTCGTTACCTGAGAAGCTTACAGAATCTAATTACTAATTTTCATACTAACTTCCTCATATTGTTTCCAAATGTAAATCCTATAAATAAGTTTCATCATCTTGCTCATTATGTAGAATGTATCCAATGGATGGGACCTTTGATAAACCGTTGGTGCATGAGGTATGAGGCAAAGCACGGTGACATTAGACTTCGTGCTCAAAATGTTCACAACTTTAAAAATTTACCTAAAACGCTAATAAGACTATGTCAGTGTAGTCAGAGCGCTAAGTGGGGTGCAGCAGATGTGAAAATTAAT
The DNA here is from genome assembly GCA_030273425.1 of Microplitis manilae. Lineage (NCBI taxonomy): Eukaryota > Metazoa > Arthropoda > Insecta > Hymenoptera > Braconidae > Microplitis > Microplitis manilae. The sequence goes on along the minus strand of CP092720.1, from coordinate 13,381,487 downwards.
CGATTTATGGCGTCTAACGGAGATATTGTTGCAGTTGAAGATACAGCAAGTAAAGAAGCTCTCCATTCTCTAGATTATATTGATACTGATGAAGTGATTCGTTATAATTCTGTAAAAGTCAACGGGGTTGAATTTCGAGATGGCTTATATATATGCTTAGAAACATCACATACTCGAGAAGATAATTTATGTCTGTTTGGATGTATTCAAGAAATTATTGTTTTAAGAAATAGTGGTGTACATTTCTTAGTTTCAGTTTATACAACAACTGAATTTGATACGAATTTAAATGCTTATCACATTGAGCCTAATGACAATGACGATGATCCAGGTCTTTTTATTGAAACGTGTAAACTTCCGTACTTCAAACCATTCTGTTGTTGGACGAAACCAGAATCAAATGACTTATATATTAGTCTTCGTCATATATTGTTATGACTTATCATTCCCAATACTTTGTCATCACTTTGTGGTGAGACTTGATAATTTTTTTTTTCTGATTTTTATTTCCACATCACCTCTCTACTAAGCTCTTTTTACCAAGCTTTCTACTTGGTATTTTTTTAAAAATATTCATTTTCATTTTAAAAATGCATAATATACATATAACTATCAATTTTTAATATAATTTACTTCAATTATAACTTTAAACTAATAAAATGATGAATGTAATTCACAAATATATCCATTTTCACTTGTTACTTTACTATTTTTTATTATTTTAATCTGTTATGTTTAAACGTCATACTGATATTGATATTTTTTAGATGAAGGTATTGATGGGGCAGTATTTTTGGATCTATCCGAAACAGATCTCATCGCCTTAAATATAAAAATGGGACCAAGGAAACGTATTCTAAAATTTATTGAATCAGTAAATCTAAAAAAAAATATTGACGGATCATATATTATTGAAGATGATGGATCGTTGACAAAAACTACAGGCAATAATTTTGAAAAATCTACTACTTTTATTCAAGGGCATCCATTAAATATACCTTCTTGCTCTAAACAAACTCCTGCTTCGTCTTTTATAAATGTTAAATCTTCATCGGATTCCTCCAATGTTAGCTCAGTTGTGGTTCAGAAATCACCACATACATTCTCAGTAATACTCTTTACTTCATTTCAGTTGCTTGTAAAAAATACCAATTGTAAGTAACGATCTATGTAATTATTTATTGATTAAATTTCATGTTCGCAGCGGTACGGCACAGTCAAAAATACTTTGCTCAATCATCCCCAGGGTAAATCAATATTAGAATCAATTCAAGACTCATGGAGCGAAGAAAATCGTAAATCATTAGTACGGATAGTAGTCGCTGAGTTAATTAAAGCTCAAGATAGTCAGTAAGTGATTAACATTATTTGTGTGTCACAAGTTTTAATACTTTTTTTACTATAAATACTTAAACATATTTCAAGTTACCCGCCAAAAGAAGCCAAACTCGCCCTCGCCAAGGCAATAACAAGCGAATTCCCTCGACTGAAAGATACAAAACTTAACGTAGGATATGTAAGTATATTTTTACATTTAATAAAATGCATAAATTCTTACTTATAGGTATATTATTTTCAGGAGCACTATTATAATGAGACATCAGCCAATAATCGAGGTTTTATAGAAAACCGCTTGATAACAATCAGAAAAACTTTGAGTCCTTCAAAAAAAATATAAAATAAGTCAGCAAAATATAAATATACATGTACCTACAAGCAATTCTGATAACCAATTACCTGAAGAAATAATCAGAGAAATAGTGAATAATCTAACAATTTTTAAATGCTTCTTTCGCAAGTTTCAATTGCATAATTATTTCACATTCTTTGTTTTATCCTTCTTAGATTTCATCAATGAAACTAAAAATGCCCACAGAGTGCAATAAAAAACAAATTATATCGTACTTAAAAGACACCAGAAACTTCCGACGAGACTGGATACGTTCTACTAATCCCAGTATAACCGAAATTTTTGAAATGTATCCAAGGCTAATAGATTACAATGGTGAAATGGTAAGATCATACTTAAAAATGATAATTCGGGAAAAATCAATTTAGATTTTACATAGGATAATTACAATGTAATATAAATTCCATTTTTATATTTTAATTTTAAATTGATATCATTACATCTTTTTAGATCATCTCAAATTCATTCAGACTTCAAATTTTTTTTTTTAATTTGTTTTTCATGGTTCCACAGTCTCGTTCAAACTTAAATTTTTTAATTTTTACAATTTGATGATCTACTATTTATAAAGTTGAATCTACGTAGATGAAGTCAGATCTTCATAGATCTATATATATCTAGCTTGATAAAAAATTAGATCTATGCAGATCTAATTAAAATATCAAAGTTATATTTATGTAGAGACCATTTTTTTCCTGTGATTTTAAGACGATTATCATTAAGTTTTTTTTTTTTTGTAGATAAATTTGGAATTTGAAGCATTATATCCAAAAAATGTAGATAATTTTTTATCGAAATTCCCAACTCTTTGTACTCCAAAAATCCTGGCCTATACCAAAAAATATCGACCAGCACTGTATAAAGCATCTTCGAATATTGGAAACAGTAAGCAAATGATGATTTATAATTTTGTTCTCGTGTATTAACTCGTGGTTTATTATTATTATTATTATTATTATTATTATTATTTTGACTCCTTAATTATCAAATGATTAATGGTATTTCTTTACTCGTATACAAATATTTTCCTCAAAAAATCATAGCACTGTCTTAATTTTTTTATTTTGTTATATTGCTATAGATGATCTACGAGCTCTATTAGTCCTTGTTGAGTTGCTTCCTGTATGCAACTCTGTGAAAACGCCGAAAGGGAAAGGAAAAGGAAAAGGAAAGGGAAAAAAGAGGCAAATCAATGAGGACAATGAAAAAGAGGAACCGTTAAAACAAGATTTTCCGAATCAGTATTTACTTAGGCTTGAACCAGTGTGTATTTTTTCTTAAGATTATTAATATTTCTAATACTTTGTGATGATAATAATTAAAATGTCTTTTTATTGATTTTCGTTTCTAGGAAGGTACTAATTTAGACCAGTTAGTCAACAGTGTTACTACTAAAAGCAAAATAGCTGTTCAACCTTATTTAGTTGCTGTAAGTGGACAGTCTCGTGACTGCACGTTTATAAACGGAGATGGATGGTTTATCAGTGTGAACGACAAAGGCAATCGAGTCATAAGTTTTGACCTATTATATAAAATATTTTATGTTTTAAATGTCGAGTACCCTCATAGTCTTCGTAATTTTTATAATTTTATGGACTTCTACGTATATGGAATGAATGTGAAACCTTACAGTGTGGTATCTTCTGTCCACGTAAATATAACAAATATTAACATAAATAATGATTCTGAAGATGATGACGATGGCAGCTATATTTCAGCGGTTTAATTTAGTTTTTTAATTATTTATTTTTAAATTCTCACTTCATTGCATTCTTTGTGTTTTATTACTATTTTTAATTTTTTATTAAACCAAAGTGTATTATTTAATTTAACTTATATGTATGTTTTTTGCAAATAATTATCAAAATAAATATTTTGATACAATATTTTTAGCAAATATTCAATATTTTTTCAAATAAATCCTTGTCAACAAGTGAATTAGTACATTTTCGACTAATTCAATTAGTGAAATTTTCACTAATTGTATATGTGGTTATTTTTGACTAATTCAAAAAGTGAATAGTCACTAATTTATAGTCGTATGATTTGGACAATTTAGATTAGTGAATATTCACAAGTAATAAGTGGTTTTTCACTAATTAAGTTTTAGAGAGCACGCCGTCGACGATCGATAACCTGGGACTCTACTAATCTATCGATACATTTGGCCGTGCGACGAATGGGTGCTTTACGAGGGCCCCGAGTCCCGCCATTTCTAGAAGTGTAAATTTGCAAAATCTTGGATGATACGAGCCTGACATGGGACTGAAAGTGGGGAGCTGCTGGCTTCGCGAGACACCAAGAGGCACCCGAGTATTCATTCACTGCCCAGAGTTACTGAAGCTCAGTCACTACTGAACTAAGTTTATTATTAACTCGGTAATAAAAATTTTGGTGAGTCTCACGACCCTAAAATAAATCGAAATTAATTATCACCCTGAGTAAATTGCCAGCGAATTTTCTTCAACAACAAGGACACGGTGAGTTGAATAAACCCCGTACTTTGACACGTCTTCAAAAAGGGATAACGGTGTGTCTAAGTCTGACCCCGGACGCCATTTTGAGACCTACGTAAAATCTTTCTTTTCTGAAAACGTCCTCTGGAGATTTGCTTAATTACGCTGAGTTTGGCAACCGCGTAATTAATAAAATTATTTTAAAATTGGCAGCTGAATCAGTAACGCAGAAAGCACCCGGCAACAAGCAGGCAGAGCGGCGTCCTCCCCCCACCCATGGCGTCTACACATCCACCAGCAACAGCTTTGGTAAATTAATGAAGACCAGTTTAAATTAATAAATTCTATCGTTTATAATTAAAAGATTAATTTTCATTATATTGAATTTGGTAAAATTTGTATAAATTATAAGATAAAGTTTATCGGTATCGCGGCGTGGGTTCGAGAACGTTCGGTCACCATTTTATATCAAGTGTCTGGGTTCGTCATTTTCAGGTAGCGTCATTATTAAAATTTTCTCAGTTGAGTCTAGCGACCACTGATTAAAATATAATAATACTTAAGAAAATTATAATATTTAAATTTAGTAAATTTCAGCGGGTATTGTTCTGGAGGTACTGAGTCCCAAAGACCGTCCTCTAGAAGGTACTAGAACTTTAGTTTGAAGGTGACCTTGGTGCTGAGTCTAACCGACCGCATCACTGGGAACTTTATTAAGTAAAAGTTCGTTAAAATAAAATTTAAATAAAATAAAATTTAGGCGAAAAGACAACCCAGAACTTAAGGCGTTAATTGAGAACAAAAAAAAATTTGCGGACAGACTGCGTATGAATGTGAGTTAATTAATTTATTGCCTCGCCAGCAAATATTTATTGTATATTGAGGAAAAATAATTGTTATTAAAATTAAGGAAATATATTATAAACCAAGACAAATTTAAAATACGAAAACATTGTCGGGAAAATTTAAATTTTATTATTGTTAAAATTATTTAAAATAAATTAAAAACATATCTGTTGCTACACAAAGGTTCTAAATAAATTTGGACATATTTATAAAATTATATTTATTAAATTAATTATTCTCAATCGACTAATGACGCTGAGTCTTACCGACCGCTCATGAAGTGATTGATTTTATAAAATAGAACCTAACTCTGCAGCTGTGTGGTCCAGCCAAGATAAGGAAATTGTCGGACTCAACCTTGAGATTATCTTTCTTTCCGCTTTGCTTTGCCTTGCACACGATACTGAGAGATCGTGCAATTTACTCTCAGTGGCGCCCTTAGAACTTTTGAGTTCAAAAGGTGTCCAAATTTGTGACCTCGTAAGCCTCGAACGGATTATCCGATTGAGACGTTCTTGGCAACAATCGAAAGCTTTCATCGAGTTTTAAAGCTTGTCACGATATTTTAGTATCGCGGCAGTCTCGCATCAGGTCAGTGGGCAACAGAGGGCAGCACACGCTGCTCACACGTCTCATCCGACCCATTGTTGTTATAATTATTTGTTATTTATAAGATTTTGTTTTAATTATTGCATTAATGATATTTTATTGATTTTTAGGCATAAATTGTATTTAAATCAGGAGATTTCGTTAATTTGTTTAAGCATATATTTGGATTGTTGTAGCGCTGGGAAAATAATTGCGCACTTTATTTATATGCTTATTATTATTATCATTATTTTGATTGGTTGGCGCATGCGCGTCAACGCAATGGTTGGCATCAGTAAATTGATTTATTATAAATAGATTTACTAAATTTATGAATAAATCATTGGTTGATTTATCGGTAAACAATATTAAGAATTAATTATGAGGGATGCAAGTGATCATTTAACGTCGGGAACTGGATAAATTACACGGCCCAAGTTATGTATTATTTTGGTGGTACGATATAGGTATAACATGCGACAGTCATATATCTCAATTTGGTTGAAGTGAGATGTATGACAAAATGGCGCCGCCCTAGGTCCCGGCATGAGATTCACGTGCTGCCATGGTCAGACGTGAGGTGGTCTCTGTAAGAGTGGCGTGTGTGCTCTGTTACATTAAATTAATTATCAATTTGTCGCCATTTGGTATTTGAGTAGAAAATATAAATCCATTGGCATTACTTGAGTTTTGGTAAAAGCATAAAAGAAAAGACATTTACCGTATTACAGTGCAACCAAGGGAGTTGAATAATACGTAAACTGTAAGTACTTTTTGGCTAATACATTGGCGTGTAATTTTATTTCCGCGTTGGTGATCATTTGTTATCTCATCCCGTGAAAAATGAATCATACATGGCCATGTATGAATGCTCCATGCATGGCCATGCATGAAAATTGGCCAGACATGGCCATGTATGACCATATATGGCCATGTATGGCCATACATGACTATGTATAAAAATTTTAACTAAATTAAAAAAAAATTTTTAATTTTTTTTTTATTTTTTTTATTATTTTGGCGACGCAGAGATTATCAGATATGCGATTAATTGAATTCCTACTCGAAATGGAAATTTTTAATTCAGAGAAAAAACGCTAGACTTATTAATAACCACACCCGCTTAGTAGGATTCGAACTCGGGACCTTCCGTACGAGAGACTGACGCTTTGACGACTAGGCTATGCGACCGACAGTTACAACAAAGTTTAGTTGTGCTACGTAACGTTCAAAGAATATAATCACTTTCGAAAAAGCACAATATAATCATCAATATGCTGTTAGTGATATCAAAAAAATTTCTTATTTTTTTAACACTGCAACATCCTGTTTATAAGTAATTGTAATAGTCGAAAAATTAATCATACATGTATGGCCATACATGGTTTTGTATGACTGCATATGGCCATGCATGACTGTATTAAAAAAGTTTGTATGGCCATACATGCTTCATGTATGGCCATATATGCTTCATGCATGGCCATAAATGCTCCATGTATGAGCCATATACGGCCATGCATGGCCATGTATGATTCATTTTTCACTGGATAAGAGTAAGAGAGATATTGAATATTGAGTATTAATATTTTATAGAAGCATATGATGGAATGCGTGACTATTGTGCCCAGGAGGTACTAATACGATTTAGTAAAAATATTCAGTAGTATTTCATCATTTCCAAACATTGATTGTGATAAAGAGTTAGTTATTTTTCTTTATTATTTACTGTTACACTGATAGAAGGATTTTTTTAATATTTAATAAGCCTTACTAACTGTTAATCATTGATTTTTTCCTATGAGATGATTTAATAAATATATTTATGAACAGTTAATAAATCATTTATTAAATGCGATTTATTAACAGTTAATAAATATTTATTAACAGTTAACAAATATTTATTAATAGTTGATAAATCATTTATTAAAGACAATTTGTTAACTATTAATAAATATTCGTTAATTGTTAATAAATATTTATTAACTGTTAATAAATCATTTATTAAAAAAGTTTAAAATAAAAAATAAGCATAAAAGCTCTATTTTGACACTTTTTGTAACCTCAGAACTTTAATAAATGATAGAATTGAATTAGATGAGTAAATTTATAGCTTTCTAATGGAAAAAATAGACAAAATAAAATGAATCATAAAAAAAATAGTTGTAATAAATTACAGTTTTTTTTGCGGTGAAAATTATTAGGGTAATATAAATTGTAAGAAGTTAAAATGTAAATTAGAAATATTCATAATTAATGTTCGTTTGATTAAAATTTTTTTATTTTGTTTTAACAACAAATATGCAAAAAATATAACATGTATGATGGTAAATGAATATTTACATAAATATATCTTAAATTAAGTCACGACGAGAAACAACATGAACTCTGCTAGATGTAACATGGATTTCATTTCATCTCTACTATTTTCTATGATTCTTTCGGAGTATCTAGATCAGTTATATCATGCTCTACAGAAAAATAAGAAAAACTATTTAACTAAATTGATAATTATTTTTATATAAATAAGGTTAAAGGTTTCCGATATGTATGAAGACTTTAATCTTATTTGTTTAATTGTACTGACTCATTAACATTGTATATAGTTCACCTAGACCCCATGAATTGACCAACACATCAATTTCAATCAATTTTTAAAAAACTTTATGGGCCACTTTAAACTTTTTTATCTAAAATTCAACACAAAAATATGTGTTTATGTTCAGTATTCAGTATCATATTTTTGTTAAGAAGGGTTACAGCTTTATTTGTTTATGAACGATCTTCACAGCACACCGTAAAAAAAGACACATTCACTCTAAAAATAATTTATCAACTGTTAATAAATATTTGTTAATTATTAATGCATATTTATTAACTGTTAATAAACGTACTTTTATTCCAAAGAAATATTTATTAAATGTTAACAAATATTCATTTGTATTTAATAAATAAAATTATTGCATCCAAACAAATGAATTTATTAACATTTAATAAATTCTTCTATCAGTGTATAATCATTAGTTACTGCGTTATTATTATTATTTTTACTATCACGTGTGAGTGATAAAAGAATTTCTGGGTATTATTTATGTAATTATTATTACTTTTGAGTATTATTATTATATCATTCTTTTGCGATTATTATGTTTTGTGAATAGTGTATAATATTCACCAGTGGTTTAATTGTATGAAATATTTATTTGAAATATTTACAGATTATCTTGAGAGTATGGTATTAGCTCTTGAATATCACGTGCGAGTTATATCATTAATTACCTGCGAGAAGCTATTTTGTGTTTAAGATATTTATTGGCTATTCGTTATTATTATTATTTTTATTTGTATACGCATACCGGTATTATTTTGTAAGTCAATCACTATGATGTTATTTTGATATTGTTAATTGTTTATGCGATACAGAAGATGAATTAATTTATTATTTAAAATATATTGGAAACAAATGGTCATCAACCGGTATTAATTTAACTTTTATTTATTTAGAATACTACAATCTTTTTCTTGCTTTCCTTTTCCTAAAATCTGAAACCGTTACCCTGTCATTTATTTATTTTCATTTCTCCGTTGTATTTTATTTTGAGTCTAATTTGGTTCGTGGGGCACACGAACTGGCGCCCAACTAGGACTTCTAACCCAGCCTGAGCAGAGCTGCGGGTCCAGGGAGATTCAGGGTATCTCCAAGTGGGACTTTTTGGTTTGTTATTATTTTTAGTTTCAGTTTTCACCAACGGAGAGCCATAACGGCTATTGAGCGCCGACCACACTCCGCCGTGGGACGCGTGAAATAGAAGAGAACGTTATAAGCTGATTAGATTTTAGACTTGATCAATCTGACAGTTTTCGAAATATCCACAAGAAACGAAAAAAAAAAAAAAAATTTTTTTTTTTTTTTTTTTTTTTCGTATTTTCTAAATATTTCAGAGTCTATGTGATTAAATGATCTAAAATTTCTAGGAAATTTAAGTTTAGAAGAAATTTTTCAAATGCCGCAAGAACCATTGAAATCAGTCCATTCATTAAGAAGACATGAGAGGCTTACAGCCACAACCCCTCTTCCCCTACACACACACACACACACACACACACACACACACACACACACACACACACACACACACACACACACACACACACACACACACACACACACACACACACACACACACACTCTTGGGAGAAAACCAACTCCTAGAGAGCGCGTCCCCAGGTGGCGGATAGGGGAATGCCCTCACCGGTTTTCCGGCGGGTAGGGGTGAAATAAAATAGCCCTCGTGGACCAAAAGCGGTGCGAGGAGGAAGGACACCTCTATAAAACAACCACTAAACAACTATGACGGTATGAGTGATAAGGAAAACAACATACCCCACGCGGACACGCCAAAAAAGGCTACCTCCGCCGACGGTTCCGCCCTGATTAAAAACTCCGATTGAAACTGATTGAAAACGTCCAATCAGATTTAATCAGAAATTTCTGATTGACTTTCAATCAGATTTAATCGGAAACTTCCGAAGAATTCTGATTGAAAGTCAATCGGAAATTTCTGATTGACTTTCAATCAGTTCCAATCAGATTTAATCAGAACTTCTTATTGACTTTCAATCAGTTTCAATCAGATTTAATCAGAATTTATTATTGACTTTCAATCAGTTTCAATCAGATTAAATCAGAATTTATTGTTGAATTTCAATCAGTTTCAATCAGATTTAATCAGAATTTATTATAGAATTTCAATCAGTTTCAATCAGATTTAATCGGATATTTTCGGAAGGTTTCAATTGTAAATTAATAAACAATTACCGATTCTCGGGACAAATAATTGTATATATTATTAAAGGGTAGAAAATCAAAAAATCGAATGTTTCAAAATCTACGTTGAATCTATATAAACAATTAGATTGCATGTCATGAAGTAATATGAAATATACTATATTACCACCAAAAATTGTACTTGTCACTCTGTCAATGAACAGAGAAATGCTCTTGTTACAATTGCTTCCAAGTCTGGAATATAATACGTCTGAACGAAGTTTCTTACCAGGGACACTACACAAGTGGTAGGCGCTATCTAGTGGCGAGAACCGAATTACTCCTACTGCTATTGCTTAGGACTGATGAATTTTCTCTCCTCCATATATATCTTTTCTCTTAAGAAATTTTTCTCTGGGTTCAAGCAACTTTTTTTTCTATTAGTTGCATACGGAAATCCTTGCGTTAAACACCCCCATGAAAAAATTTATTTAAAAAATATAAGTTTAAATACAAAAAATATATTTTAGAATTTATAAAAAATAAATCAGAAAACTATTTTTTTAAGAACTTGATATTGAAATGAAAATAACTAGAAAAAAAAGCAAAACTTTGGAAAACTTCATTCATTATAATTTTTGAGAAATGAAATTACCCACAAAAAAGTTTCTATAAGATTTTCTGATAAAACTGATAGTTTCGCTGGAAAATTAAAAAGATCTTAAAATTTACTATAAGCTTGACTTTAAGCTCAAAAAACTTTTGAACAGTTAGATTTATCAAAAAATGATGAGACTTTTGTTGTAGAGCATTCAATTTCCTACAAAAATATCTATCGTGCATCATAATTCGTTGATTAGATTATAAGTTAGAAAATTCAAAAATATAAAAAGTTTTTTTCCCGTGTTATTTAAATACTCTGTAAATATGAATAAAAACGGCTGGACGCAAACCGTAGTATTATTATTAAGAGCTTAAATTGGTACAGAAATTTTGGTTTTTAGGTATACTTTCAATTTTTGGATACTAAAAAAAAAATTTTTTTTTTAACCAACCTAATGTATATATAATTTTTTATAAATGCTTTTTTTTTATTTTTGGGATAGTTTTAATTCAATCAATACAGTTCTTCAAAAAAAGTTTATACATAATCCTGAAAAATGCTTGTTTTCACTTTTTATAAAATTTATTAAATTGGAAAGACCGATAGAATTCTATACTTTGATACTTCAAAAATTGTTGAATTCATGACAAATGAAATTTTTTAAAAATTATTATTTCCTTATTGAATCTGATTGAAACTGATAGCGAAAAATCCAATCAGTTTCTATCAGATTTAATCAGAAAAAAATAACTTTTGAAAACTTATTTTCCGATTAAATCTGATAGAAACTGATAGAGAAAAATCCAATCAGTTTCAATCAGATTTAATCGGAAAATAATTTTTTTTAAATTATTATTTTCTTATTGAATCTGATTGAAACTAATTGGATTTTTCTTTATCAGGTTCAATCAGATTCAATAAGGAAATAATAATTTTTAAAAAATTATTTTCCGATTAAATCTGATTGAAACTGATTGGATTTTTCTCTATCAGTTTCAATCAGATTTAATCGGAAAATAATTTTTTAAAAATTATTATTTCCTTATTGAATCTGATTGAAACTGATAGCGAAAAATCCAATCAGTTTCTATCAGATTTAATCAGAAAAAAATAACTTTTGAAAACTTATTTTCCGATTAAATCTGATAGAAACTGATAGAGAAAAATCCAATCAGTTTCAATCAGATTCAATCGGAAAATAATTTTTTTTAAATTATTATTTTCTTATTGAATCTGATTGAAACTGATTGGATTTTTCTTTATCAGTTTCAATCAGATTCAATAAGGAAATAATAATTATTAAAAAATTATTATTTCCTTATTGAATCTGATTGAAACTGATACAGAAAAATCCAATCAGTTTCAATAAGAAAATAATAATTTTTAAAAAATTATTCCCCGATTGAATCTGATTGAAACTGATAGAGAAAAATCCAATCAGTTTCAATAAGATTCAATAAGAAAATAATAATTTAAAAAAAATTATTTTCTGATTCAATCTGATAGAAACTGATTGGATTTTTCGCTATCAGTTTCAATCAGATTCAATCGGAAAATAATTTTTTTTAAATTATTATTTTCTTATTGAATCTGATTGAAACTGATTGGATTTTTCTCTATCAGTTTCAATCAGATGCAATCGGAAAATAATTTTTTAAAAATTATTATTTCCTTATTGAATCTGATTGAAACTGATAAAGAAAAATCCAATCAGTTTCAATCAGATTCAATAAGAAAATAATAATTTAAAAAAAATTATTTTCCGATTAAATCTGATTGAAACTGATTGGATTTTTCTCTATCAGTTTCAATCAGATTTAATCGGAAAATAATTTTTTAAAAATTATTATTTCCTTATTGAATCTGATTGAAACTGATAAAGAAAAATCCAATCAGTTTCAATCAGATTCAATAAGAAAATAATAATTTAAAAAAAATTATTTTCCGATTAAATCTGATTGAAACTGATTGGATTTTTCTCTATCAGTTTCAATCAGATTTAATCGGAAAATAATTTTTTAAAAATTATTATTTCCTTATTGAATCTGATTGAAACTGATAAAGAAAAATCCAATCAGTTTCAATCAGATTCAATAAGAAAATAATAATTTAAAAAAAATTATTTTCCGATTAAATCTGATTGAAACTGATTGGATTTTTCTCTATCAGTTTCAATCAGATTCAATCGGAAAAAAAGTTTTCAAAAATCATTTTTTTCTGATTAAATCTGATTGAAACTGATTGGATTTTTCGCTATCAGTTTCAATCAGATTCAATCGGAAAAAAAGTTTTCAAAAATCATTTTTTTCTGATTAAATCTGATAGAAACTGATTGGATTTTTCGCTATCAGTTTCAATCAGATTCAATCGGAAAAAAAGTTTTCAAAAATTATTTTTTTCTGATTAAATCTGATAGAAACTGATTGGATTTTTCGCTATCAATTTCAATCAGATTCAATCGGAAAATAATTTTTAAAAAATTATTATTTCCTTATTGAATCTGATTGAAACTGATAGAGAAAAATCCAATCAGTTTCAATCAGATTCAATCGGAAAATAATCGAAAATTAAAATTTTTTTTCTGATTGAATCTGATTGAAACTGATAGAGAAAATCCAATCAGGTTCAATCAGAAAATACTAAATATTTTTTTCTGATAGAATCTGATTGAAACTGATAGAAATTCAATCAGAACCCTCGAACGCTCCCGAACATTTCTGATTGGAAATTTGTTTCTGATTGAAACTGATAGAATTCTGATTGAGTTTTAATCAGATTCAATCGGAGTTTTTAATCAGGGCGATGGGGTGCAAGCCCCGGTGGCCGACGCAAGCTTCACGGATTGTGGGGGAAGCAAATTGCCACTTATTTCAACGGTAGGGAACCAGGCCGCTAACGCTACTGGAACGACGGTAGGGATCCAGGCCAAGCATACTACTGGAACAAGAAACGGCATGGCTCTGCTGTCTGGAAATGCAGCAGAGAGTACGCAAAAGAGAGTAATTAACAAGAGTATTGATGGGCCTCATGCCCAAGCAGCAGCGATTGAAGCAAGTGCTGAAATGAAGAGTACGCAAGCATTGGAGCGCCTTCAAAAGCTGACCATTGAGCTACAAGAGTTTGTTCAAGCTAAGGTCAATATCCATAAGGAGATAAAGACCAAGACAACTGGTGTAGTCAATGCTCTTGGAAGATTCAAGAAACTGGGCGAGGAATGGCAGTCATCACGACGCCGCATTGAAACTGAAGCTGAGACGGAAGAAGCAATGGACACTAGAGCCGACGGTGACGCTGAATCTGCTGCTGAGAACCAGAGTGAAACTGACACAAGGCCTGGAAAGAGAGAGGACCGAGATTCTCCAGAGCCAACCGTCAAAGTTACAAAGAAGAAGGACCTGAAAAAAAGCCCTCCCCATCAACTGGCAGGGTAGGGCGACGAAACCAAGAAGACGACTGACTGGGAAAAAGTACAGTCTAAGAAGGAGAAGAGAAGGCGAACTAGAGAGCAACTTTCAAAGCAGCCGCCGAAGGAGCCCAGACCAGAGCCTAAGCGGAAAAAACCACGCAAATGGATCAGACCCGACGCACTGATCATCCGCCCGGCCGAGAAAACAAAGTATGCCGAGATTCTGCGTCGCATAAAGCAGGCCGTCCCAGATGAGCAGGCTCGTTCAAATGTGGATAAGATCAACAAGACCAGAAGTGGAGACTTGTTGATTACGATTTCAAAGAAGAGCATTGACAAAGGCCAAGGTCTGCAAAAGACGATCGCGGACATCCTTCAGGAGGAGGCCAAAGTGATTTGCAAAGGGCCACAGGAGACTATCGAGATCCGAGATGTCGATGATGACACAACGAAAGAGCATATTCAGATCGCTCTAAAGAGGGAAGCTGGAGAAAGTTGTGAAATCCCACTAGAGACAATCAAGATCCGTAAAGCCTTTAGGGGTACACAGACAGCCACCGTGTCACTACCAGCAGCTGCAGCACAAAAGTTACTGGAGGGAAACTGCAAAATAAGGATAGGCTGGTCGAATTGCCGAATGAGAGCAACGAAGAGACCCATACAATGCTTCAAATGCTGGCACTTTGGGCACATCGGAACTCAGTGCAAAAGCAAAGTCAACCGGTCTCAGCACTGCATAAGATGCGGAAAAGAAGGACACAAAATTGCTGATTGTAAAAATATAGCTGAATGTGCACTGTGTGTTGAACGGCACGGCGTAGAAAAGGTGACGCACCATGCAGGTTCGAATAGATGCCCCGTCTTCCAAGAAGCGCTCCAGAAGATAACGAAGCCAAGAACATGAAGATATTGCAGCTCAATCTCAATCATTGTGAGGCTGCGCACGACCTGCTCATGCAAACTGTGCGTGAATTAGAGGCAGACGTAGCACTTATAAGTGAGCCTTATAGACACTTGAGTAATCAACCCTGGGAATCCGACAGCACTAATAAAGCCGTCATCTGGTCCTGCGGTAAATTTCCTTTTCAGAGAACAGCCAACAACAAAGAAGCCGGCTTCGTAGCAGTATGGGTAGATGGCCTCCGCTTCTACAGCTGCTATGCACCACCTAGTCTCTCTAATGAACAGTTTGAAGACTTTCTTGATCGGCTAACTGAGAACGCAAGAAAATACTTTCCCGTGGCAATAGCTGGTGACTTCAACTCCTGGGCAGCAGACTGGGGCAGCAAGTTCACTAATACACGTGGAAAAGCACTTCTCGAGGCAATGGCCACACTGGACGTGATCCTTCTTAACACCAGTGACACGCCAACCTATACCAAGGGAGAGGCAAGCTCAATTGTCGACCTCACATTTGTCAGCAGTTGCTTAGCCCGAAGAGGTTTTTCTTGGAAAGTATTGAACATCTACACAGCCAGTGACCATAGTGCGATACTATGGGAAATATTAACTGGTCAGAAACTAACAAGAGGCAACAAGAGCGCTAGCGCGGTTGGGTGGAAAGTTAAATCTCTCGACCCCACTGCTTTAGTAGTAGCCTTAGACTGCGATCCAATCATGGTAGAAACTGCGGAGGAGAAGACCAAGGACCTAATGAGAAGAATCACCCAGGCTTGCGACGCTAGTATGTCTCGGAAACGTGGTATGAACTCAAGACCTTCGGTGCACTGGTGGAACGATCACATTAGCACTCTACGCTCAGAGTGTCTTAAAAAAAGAAGAAAGTCTCAGCGTGGCTATAGACGACCTAACTCCGCAGAGCTGTTGGCAGAGTATAAAAAGGCCCGTCGAGAACTCAACAGAGCCATCAAAGAGAGCAAAAGACGCTGCTGGAAGGAACTGGTCGCAGAGGTCGAGAAAGATCCATGGGGCAGACCGTACAAAGTGGTTATGACCCACCTGAAATGCCAGCCAATGCCATGACCTACGTGTCCACAGCTCCTAGAGAAGATTGTTACTGCGCTGTTTCCCCAACAGCTGGTATTCACCTACAAGTTGGAGCAGCTCAACCCTGAAGACATCCCAACTATCACGTTGGATGAGTTGATAGAGGCAGGCAATCGAGTAGGGAACAATAAGGCACCGGGATTGGACGGAATCCCTAATATTGCCCTGAAATCAATCCTTAGGGCAGCATCGACATTATTCCTGGACGTCTATGATACATGCCTGAAGGAAGGGGCTTTTCCCCAGAAGTGGAAACAGCAACGGCTAGTGTTACTTCCGAAGGGAAAAAAGCCGCCGGAAGAACCATCATCCTACCGACCACTCTGCATGTTAGACACGGCCGGCAAGATATTCGAACGCATAATTCATCAGAGAATAGAGGCTTTAGTCGACCCACTCCTGGCAGAGAACCAGTTCGGTTTCCGAAAAGGACGGTCAACTCTGGATGCAATCAAATTGGTTGTTGATACAGCCAAGGATGCAATCGCTGGAAAGAGATGGAAGAGTGGAAAGAAGAAATACTGCTTGGTGGCTGCTTTGGACATCAAGAATGCCTTCAACTCCGCTAACTGGGACTGTGTTATGCGGGCTCTAGAGGAAAAATACGTACCTGGATACCTTCGCAGGATAGTAGCGAGCTACTTCACGAATAGGGTCCTGAAATATGACACGAAGAACGGTACGGAAGTGTATGAAATCTCCGGAGGAGTACCACAGGGATCAGTCTTAGGTCCTCTGCTCTGGAACATCATGTAAGATGGCTTCCTGAGAATAGCATCGCCCACGGGAGTCAAACTTGTAGCATATGCGGATGACGTAGCTGGCGTGATCGTCGCGAAGCACCTCGAAGGGATAGAAATGGCATTTGATATTACATTCAGGCGAGTCAATTTGTGGATGGACATGATGAACTTGCAACTAGCCAAGCATAAAACCGAAGCAGTGCTCATCACTAGCAGAAAAACCGTAGAAACCATTAAGTTGAGAGTCGGAGAACAAGAAATCATATCACAACCATTTATCCGTTATCTGGGAGTGATGCTGGATGCACGACTCAATTTCAAGCAGCAGGTGGAACATGTCAGTGCCAAAGCGTCAGTAGTGAGGGCTAGTCTCGCACGGCTGATGCCTAACATCGGAGGCCCAATGCAGAGCAGGAAGCTATTATTGTCATCAGTAGTCACATCAGTGCTCACTTACGGAATATCCATTTGGGCTGATGCACTGGAAACCCAAGAATCATGGAGGAAAGCTGGACCGGTATGCCGACTAAGTGCCCTACGAGTAGCTAGTGCCTTCCGCACTATATCAGAAGAAGCAGTGTGCATCATTGCTGGAACCCTACCTCTTAGAATTCTAGCAGAGGAAAGACGGGCCCTTTACCAACGAAAAAGGTCAACGTCACTGAGTCCTGAAGAACTTAGAATTGAAGAACGGCGAAAGAGCATAGGCCGATGGCAATTACAATGGGATGCTGCAGAGAAGGGCAGGTGGACGCACCGTCTCATACTTCGGATCGACATTTGGCTTAACCGGAATCACGGTGAGGTCAATTACTATCTTACGCAGATGTTGTCGGGACATGGGTGTTTTCGGGAGTACCTACACGGCTTCAAGCACGATGACTCTTCGGAGTGCCCGTCCTGCCCAGGAGTTGCTGAAGATGCGGAGCACGTCTTCTTTGTATGTCCTCGCTTTAATCCACAGCGTGAAGAGTTGGAAAGGATCCTGAACCAGAGAATGCAACTAGATTCACTAGTGGAGGCAATGTTGTCATCAGAAGCTGCCTGGAACGCTACCAACACGTTTGTAACAAAAGTCCTCAAAGAATTGCGTTCCATCGAAAGAAGAAGAGCAAATAGCAGAAGATAGAAGGAAGGTAGTTAACACCTTAGCCACCAGAAGGAAGAGCAGTAGCTAGATCCTCCCTTCACGAAGTAATGCCTAACGGCGGTTTCCATGGGGGATTAGAGAAAAGAAGGAAAAGGGGTTTAGGGTTTAGTGGGTAGGGGCGTCAGCGTCGAGTTTTAGTATGACGCTGCGTCGAGTCGCCACATATCCGGGCCAACATCTATGCCTAGAATCCGTAAAAAGGATTCCCCCCCCCCCTTAAATAAAAAAAAAAAAAATAAATAAATAAAAAAAAAAAACACACACACACACACACACACACACACATACAGACATCGCTCTGAAAATGTCAGAATAACATCTAAGCACAGGTCTAATAAGCTTTACTAAATGACCATAAAATATGTTTTGACTATTTCTTCCAATAATTTGTTAACCTTGAAAGTTTCAATGGAATCAAAAAATTTTGAAAATATGGTTTTCATTCCTCATAACTCATTTATTTTCCATAATAATCCAATTTCGTCAGTTGTATTTGATTGCATAAGCTACTCTTTCCTGAATATCGAGCCTTTTACTCGGTAGACATCTTGAGGCCTGTAGCTTCTGACGTCAGGAGCTACCCTCAGCCTGTGACAAGGTTCACCCCTACTAGAGAAGGGCGACTTGGACATGGAGGCGCCCGCAAAAGAAGCATACCGACGGGGCCCTCCGAGAGGACCCAACGTGACCTCATCTAACTATTCTCACCCTTACCCTTATTATATTACTTTTTATCAATTGTCCATATTATACGATTAGTCGTCGGGTTTAATAATGTTTAATTGTTCAATAAATATTTGGTTTTACCTACTAGCAAGTGAAATATATTGAATTGTTCTTCTTACAATTGGGAATAAAATAACCTGTAAATTTCATAGCTATTTTACATTTTAAAAGTATTTCTTCTATTACTTATGATGTTTCAAATATACCACTGCGTCCTATGGATCAGAAGGAACTGTCTGCGAAAAAAAAGGAGTCAACTGCACCCGAGTATTTTTCCGATGGAAAAATCCAGAATATTCCAATTCGAAAGAACGAAATTATTATTGAACATTCCTTTTAACTGATAGAAAAGTTTATATAAAAAAAACTTAAGCCGGGAGAGGATTGAGACATTACAGATGTGGCTGTCCCGCTCAAGCGCTGTTTGTATCCACGGCTTATAGTCCCAGCAGATCCTGCAAGTCGTAAAAAAAGGGCTCTCGGATTGCTCGGCTTGAAGGACAAGTTATTAAAATTAGAAAGTTTAGGTAGAATTTTTACAAATATTAAATAATATTTTAAGTATAATATTTTCGTATTTTATTAAAAAATTAAAACGATAAAATGATATATTTTATGTTGGATTATTCCAACACGTTAAAAAAACTGTTATTTTTCAATCGGAAATCCTATCTCATAAGACCATCAAACGCAAATCTTAAATATTTACAATTATTGACTCTAAGAATTTTTTTATTATAGATTGTTGCCCTCGCAGATTTGAATCACGGTGGAAATACCGTGGGTTTGTTCCATTTTACCACTGTGATTACGCGGTGTATCCACCGTGATTCCACGGTGGATTTACCACCATGTGTACACGGTGGATTTACCACCATGTGTACACGGTGTTTCCACTGTGATTACGCGGTAGGTGGAATCACGGTAGATACTTCGCGTAATCACAGTGGAAACACAATGTTTACACGTTGGTAAGGCTACCGTGGAAACACGGTGGATATAAAGCGTAATCACAGTGAATATACTGTGTATACACGGTGGTAAAATGGAACAAACCCAACCGTGTAACCACGGTGGATCCACGGTGTTCACACTTCCACGGTGTTTCCACCGTGATTCAAATCTGCGAGGGTAACTCAAAGTATTCAAGTATGCTGTCCTTATAACATTCAAAGGTCATAAAAGTCGCTTTGTCACCATTTAGTGTCAAAGAGTTAACATACATCCACTTTCCTATCTTGTCTAAGAATACAGACATTATACTCTGCATTTCAGACCAGGTTTTTCCCGTGCATTTAATTACATTATCATCTTAAAAGCCGCCAAACTATCTTTGGTTAGTATTTTGAAAGTATCATTTTTGTAAATTATAAGCAGAAGCGGTCCTGAAACAGTTCTTCGCGAAACACCAATTTTACCTTTACTTTTATTACTTTTCAATTTATTAGTTTTTATCACCTGGTACCAATTCGCTAAATAGTTTTCAATTAAATCATATGCTACTCTTCTGATACCATACTTACATAATTTTCCTAGCAATATTTTGTGGCCTACTGTATCAAAAGCTTTAGCTAAGTACAGAAAAGCCACACCTACAGGGTTATCAAGATTCAAATTTGAGTAAATATTATCCGATATTGAAGCCAACGCATCCTTAGTTTCCTTATTCTTAAGAAAACCGTACTGATCACTAGAAATAATGTTACAATCAGCTATGAATGTGTTTAGACCCGTATGTATTATCTTTTCAAAAATTTGAGTGAAATGGAGGTCAGTCTCCACTTGTCATGCAATTATTAAATATGTTCATTAGTGCTGTATTTATATGTGGACAAATTACTCAGTAGTTTGGCATCCCTGGCGGATATAATATTACGGTAGGTTTACGGTGGGTCTACTGTAAATTACGGTAAATGTACAACTTACGGTAGACCTACCGTAAAATTGCCGTATCACTACAGTAAATCTACCATAATTGGACGGTAGTGTTACGGTGATAAAAAATACGGTAAAGAATAGAAAAAAAAACACCCCCGGTTCTATCCCGAATTCTACCAATTCAAAGTCTGATCTGTTAACCGCTGTGCGGAATCAAATACTTGAGATGAGAAATTTATTGTATGTATTCAGATGCAAATGAACTAAAGAAAATTGAAGACATCAATAAATAATTAATTCTATTATTTCTATACCGACTAGAAATTTTGTTAAGGCTTGCCGAATAATCTGTTTGGCCCGAACTAGACTTGCCTAACTAAGGTATTCGTATCTTATCAGATCTTTATGAGGCAAAACGAACATTGACATGCCAAAGAAATTCCAGATTCGATTGTGATCACTGTGGCATTGCCGAAGTACTGCATACTATTGAAATTCCTGACTGTTAGGTACCAATGGTAACCTAAGGTTTGCCAATGTTTGGTATGCCAAAGTCAGATGAAACTAGGAACTTCTGTGGCAAGGTCACACTCAGTTCTAATATTGGAATTCTTCACTGGTAGTATAACCGATGGTCCTGGCTGGACTAGCTCTTGTCCAGGCCACGGTTACTTAATATTAACTTAAATAATTTAATCTTATGGGCTGGGGGGGGGGGGGGGGCTCACTTCGTTCCCTGAAAATTGGCGCTTATTAATTATTAAGGGAAAAGGAATGCCTGGTGGTTTATTCAATGAGAGATTTGGTTTTGCATTATCAAAGAGAAAATATTATTTCTATTTAACCAAATACCCATTTACAATATGAAAATTTCCTTAATAGAATAAATTCGAATAAAATTTAATATATAAGTTTTGATATTTTAATTTACGCGGGAGGAGACCAAGTATAAATTTAATTTGGGGATGACGGAATCCTACTTACGCTGTACCTTACTGCATGCTCCATTCCTGTAGTTGTAGATGGAAAATGACCGTCAATATCCGTCAGCAGCAAACGGGGCAGCAACGTTGTAGGCCCAATCTTCTATGGTAGAAAATCGCAGGAAATGAACAGTAATGGTGTGATAACACTTACGAATTTTATCGGCACAAATCAAATTTAACTTTGACTTTACTAAATGACCACGTGTAGAAATTTGACTAGAAATGCGGTCAATTAATACGTTCTCCAAATAAATAATTTATAAAATTATTACTGCGGCTATTAATAACGGACAAACAAACTCAAAGATATAAAATAAATTAAACAATACCGAACACTGGACTCGATGACTAGATGTGACTAGACTTATCGTTAGGCTGGCTCAAATAAATTACAAGGAGCTCTGTTTGTAGAGTAGAAACCTCGCTATGCGTCATCAGTCCACTACCCTACTGATCCACTCTGGGTGATAGCCAGGGCCTAAGTCCTCGAGCAAATATTTGCTGGTCCTTTTAAAGGAAAAGTCTGTGGGTGGGAAACGACCCCACTATGGTCTCAGTAGAATTCGATCTAGGGGGTCTCTGACCTGGCCCCGGGTGACTAAAGAGTGACAATTAACATACAATTATTCAAATAGATGGCCGTAGGTCAACTAGACTTCGGCGCTCGATTTTCAAGTCGAAACGCACTGTTACAGTAGGTAGCAATGGTAACTATATTATATATATCGCGACTGGAATTCCAGTGCAGCATGCCAAAATACTGATTTGGGACGAATGAGGGTTTCTGGAATACGGCATGCCTAATTTGAACCTTGTTCAGTGCTTATGAGGAAAATCGAAACTTGATATACCAACTTCTCTAAACTTGGTAGTTATTAGGAGTTTTCGGTTGGGCGTAAGTTCAGCGTATCTTTGGAATCCCTAACTAAAACGCAATGAGGATAACCAAAAAATTACCAAAGTTAAGTGTGTCAAGTTTGGCTATTATAAGGAAAGTCTTCGTTGACAATATCGGTCCTTGATGAGTTTCACGTTTTTCTTTGAATTAATAATTTCTAATTTAATAGAAAATAAAAATAACATCAAAATAGCATATCTGTTGATAACTGCCCTTTAAAAATAATTTTAAACGATAGATGTTCAATCAAGACCCAATTCGCTTCCACCTGCGAACGCCGAGCCTCACCAATAGGTCGGCAGCACTATCGCTATTTGAACTTACGCGCGAGATCTTGGCCAATGAGAAAATTCCACCATTTAAATATTAGTTCCAACTTTGAATAAAAGAGTTGCGACGTGAAACACTCTCATTGGCTCAAGATCTCAACTCGCTACGTGGATTTTTGCTATTGGCTGAAAATTAGTTAGCGTCTGTTATTAATTTTCTAATTGGTCTATCGCTCTGACGTCACAAGAAAACCGTTGAGGACTGCTTTTTCCGCCATTAATTATTCATTCTACAACGTGCTTTTACTTCGGTAACCTCGTGCTTGAAATTGCTTAATTATTTTACTTGTGTTTTATAATTCTAAATCGCTACGCTAAATTATACTCATTATTTAGTCAGTATATCAAGGCTGCTATTTATTGAGCATAAATAAATTGTGCAACCGCTAATAATTAATATTAAATTAATTATTGTAATTTCAACCGCTATTGACCACGTGTCATTTTGTACGTGATATTTTACTGTGAGTCGCATTCGCTATCGTGTATTAGTTTGAGTTAAATCCGCTATTCAGTATAAGTTCTCATAATTTTTTGAGTGTAAATAAGTGTAAATAAATCTGTAATTTATTTCTTATAAAAACCTGTGTAATTTTTAATTGTTTAATAACCTCGCCTAAACCAGATCCACTTTTGTATATTCGCACATTTTTCATTGGTCCTTCGAGCCGGGTCTGGCGAGTTTAAACAATTAAAAATTATTTAAAAATTTCGAACATCTAAAATTGTGAGAAAAAGTGCAGTGTGAGTGCTTGTGTCGTGAAAATCGCTAAGTGCCGTGGGCATTGCTGAGCACTGCTAGAGTGCTGCCCGGGGTGATCTAATTTACACACCGGTGTAAAAAGACATTTTAGAAAAAAAAAAGATCGAAAACTTAGCGTCGGGTTCACTCATCGCGTCCATTTTGTGCCACGTATTCATCCAAGATGGCCGCCGAAGCTCAAGTCGCTCTACAGATGCAACGCATTGACACGATGCGTAACATGTCTAACCGCTTGTCTGACGCTGTACTCGCTACCCAAGGTGCCGCCGCCATTGATGCAGAACTCGCTATCTTGAACGATTTGTGGAACCGCTTCAACACGACTCATGAGCGTCTTTACGATGATATCCCTGAGATCGTCGAAAATGAATACCACACAGGTAACGCATTTCAAACCGCAAATGAAGTCTATACTTCGCTTCGAGTTCGTCTTTGTGCAGCAAAACCCGCTCCAGAGCCTGCTCATGATGGCCATGCAGTCAATCATGACCAAACCGCTTACTTTGGTGGTGCACATAAGGCAAACTTGCCGCAGATTAAACTGCCAACCTTCCAGGGTTCTTATGACGAGTGGGACTCTTTCAAGGACTTATTCACGTCCCTCGTCATCAATGAAGATTCGCTAACTGGGTCTCAAAAAATGCATTATTTGAAGACTCAGGTCAAAGGTGAAGCGGCTGCCCTACTCGCTAACCTCCAGATCACTGACGACGCATTCCAACCGGCTTGGAATCTACTGAATACTCGCTACACAAATCCACGCAGATTACTCGATATGCATATCGATGATTTGCTGGATCGTCAACCGCTCACGTCACACTCCGCTGCTGATCTGGACGCGCTGTTACTCGCTAATAAGAAGTCGCTGGACGCCATCGCTGCTTTGGGAATACCAATTGGTGAATTAGACCCTTTTTTGATTCGACTGACTGTTCGCTGTTTGCCATCAGACCTCCGTGTTGAATGGATGGCTTCGCTTGGGCTATCAAACGAGTTTCCCACTTACCAACAGCTGCACGACATGCTTAAAGCAAAGGTTCGTGCGTGGGAAAACTCGGAGATTGGCGCGAAGATAACCTCTACCCAAGCTAAGAGTGCTGCTGAAAGACCTGCATCACCCAAGTCTTACGCTAAGTCCGCCGCTACCAAACAAGTAAAGTTTGGCAACAGTCGATCCGCTACCTCCTCTGCGCCATCTACAACCACTGGCTCCGCTAGTTACGTCGCGTTCACTCCCAAGGAGAAAACTAGTGAACCGGGCTTGTGCCCACTCTGCAAGGAGAAACACTTTGTTCTCTTTTGCCCAAGCTATCAAAAGGCGTCGCCACAAAACCGCAGAATGATTGTCCATCATTATCGGTTATGCTTTAACTGTTTGGGACGCCACCGCTACGCTGACTGCAGAACTAAGCAGAAGTGCCGCCATTGTGACCAGCCACATCACACCTCAACACACATTGATGATGGTGCTGCCACTAAACCAGTACAGGACGCTCCTGTAACTGAACCAGGTAACAAATAGTTCCAATTTTGGTAACTTTGTTGTTGAATTCGCTAACTTAGTCTGCTTTCAGCTCATTCGCTCAATGTATTACTCGCTACAGCACTTGTTAAGTTGCATTCGCTAACAGGAAGTACATGTACTGCTCGTGGACTTATTGATCAAGGATCGGAGTTATCCTTTGTGACGCATTCGCTAATCAAGAAGCTGGATATACCGCTACATAAGGCAGCTGTACCATTACGTGGGATTGGTAATGTGTCAGCTGGGCATTCGCTTGGATCATGTCAGATGTCGCTGCATTCGCTACATAGTTCCGCTTCTATTACTATCCAAGCCCATGTGCTTGCTCTATTGACGGTGAACTTGCCGTCATTCACGCTAACCAACAAGAAATGGCCGCATATAACTGGGCTACAACTCGCTGATCCAGACTTCTTGACATCACGACCTATTGACATCATTCTGGGTGCAGCACCAGCTGCACATATAATCAACGCTAAAATAAGGAAGGGTAATGCCAATGACCCAATCGCTCAGTCAACGACGCTTGGCTGGATCATTTACGGATCTGTGGACACCGCTACATCGAAATTGACAGCTTATGGTCATCATGTCACTGTTGATGATCAACTGCAAGACTTGCTAAGCAAGTTTTGGTATCAAGAAGAGCCACAGACAGAATTCACTACACGCTATACCGAAGAAGAGGAAGAGTGTGAACAACACTTTGTCAACACACACTACAGACAGTCTGATGGTCGATATGTCGTTCGCTTGCCGCTTAAATCTTCTCCAAGTCAACTGGGTGATTCGCTTCGAGCTGCTCAATACGCTTTACTACGTCTGCGCAAAAGACTGGAGGCTGATCCAGTCTACAAGAAGTTGTACTTCGACTTCTTGAAGGAGTATGAAGACTTGGGACACATGAGACGTGTAAAATTAAAGGATTTACCACCTAACAGCTACCTGTTGCCTCATCATGGGGTTTTGAAAGAGCAGAGCACTACCACCAAGCTCAGGGTGGTATTCAATGGGTCCTGGAAAACAACATCTGGCGTATCGGTCAACGAGATACTTCATGTGGGCCCAAAGATTCAAGTTGACATCAGTGACGTACTTATTCGCATCCGCTGCCATCGCTATCTATTCGCTACTGACGTAACTAAAATGTTTCGTCAGATCGCAGTTGACAAGGAAGATCATCATCTACAGTGCATACTCTGGTTTGACGAAGATGACATCCCAACAGTATTTGCACTCACTACGGTTACATATGGAACAACATCAGCTCCATATCTCGCTGGGAGAGCACTTTTACAACTCGCTGAAGATGAAGGAAATAAATTTCCAAAAGCTGTCGAACCGCTGACAAATACACGCTACGTTGATGACATCTATGGAGGTGCAGATGAACTCGCTGAGGCAATCCAAGTTGCTCTCGACACAAAAAAAATGTGTGCCACAGGATGTTTTCCGCTTGCCAAGTGGGCAAGTAATTCAACTGAATTACTATCGCAAGTCGCTCCAATTGAAACCCAAGTAGATACACCAAGAGAGCTTGGGGATACTACCGTAAAAGTGCTCGGATTAACCTGGAATTCTACACAGGATAAATTCCAGTTCGGCTATTCGCTTCCAGAAGCATCGCCTACTACTAAACGCACAATTTTATCTGAAATTGCTCGCTTGTTTGACCCACTGGGGTTCTTGGCTCCGATCATCGTAAGAGCCAAGATGTTCATGCAGAAGCTCTGGCTGCAGAACTTCGACTGGGATGCTACGCTATCACCGTTGCTTCTTCAAGAATGGAATTTGTTTCGAGATGAACTACATCAGATCTCGAAGATTCAGATACCTCGCTGGAATCATGTAAAAAAAGGTGTATCAATTGAATTACATGGATTCTCGGACGCTTCACAACTCGCTATGGCTGCTGTTGTCTATCTGAAAGTTACTGACGCTACTGGAAGCTCCAATATTTCGCTAGTGTGTGCCAAAACACAAGTCGCACCACTGAAACCAATTTCTATACCAAGAATGGAGCTCAATGCCGCTGTTTTACTCGCTCAACTGGTACTCTACGTGAAGAAAGTCTTGAAACTTGAAAACGTTCCAGTTTTCATGTGGACGGATTCCGCTGTATCCTTAACGTGAATACGAAACAACCCAGCAAGATGGAAAGTCTACATTCGTAACAGAGTGACCAAGATTCAAGAATCGCTACCAGGTGTCAACTGGGATTTTGTTCCTGGGAAACTTAACCCAGCTGACTGCGCTTCAAGAGGTTTATCAGCAGCCAAACTAGAACAGCATTCGCTATGGTGGACGGGACCAAAGTGGCTCAGTCAATCAAAAGAAAACTGGCCATCCTTTGACATCCCTACTCAGACGGTATCACATCTTGAAGAACGTCCAGGTCTGGTTTTTACCATCTTCAAGGCAGATTCACACCCGCTATACACGCTACTGGAAAAATTCTCTAAGTTGTCACCGTTACTTCGCACTCTTGGAATCTGTCTTCGTGCCATCGCTACATTTAAAAAAGTGCCACAGTCCTCATTGGCCACACCACTCTCTACAGTTGACCTGGAACTCGCTAAGACTTTGTTGATCAAGTATACTCAAAGTCAGTACTATTCACAAGAGCTAAAGCTACTGAAAGATGGTGATTCTCTACATCGAAATCATCATCTCGCTAAATTGATTCCCTACGTCGACTACAATGGAGTACTCAGAGTCGGCGGTCGCTTGAAGAATTCGCTGCTGGACGATGAACAAAAAAATCCAGCCATTTTACCAAGGTCATCACGCTTAAGTATGCTATTGATAGAGCATTCGCATAGGAGAACACTCCACGGGGGAACTCAATTGACTCTCGCTGATCTACGGAGATCTGTCTGGATAGAAGGTGGTCGAGTTCCAGTCAGATCACACATTCTTCGCTGCGTCGTGTGCACGAGACATAGAGGTGTTCGTGCACAACAATTAATGGGACAATTGCCATCCGCTCGTGTAAGACCATCTAAAGCCTTCTTACACACGGGAATAGACTACGCTGGGCCAGTAACACTGAAGACTTTTCAAGGTCGAGGTGCGAAAACCTATAAAGGATGGATCGCTGTATTCGTATGTCTCGCTACTTCCGTTATCCACATTGAAATTGTCACCGATTATTCTACTGACGCTTTCGTCGCAGCATTCAGAAGATTTACTAGTAGAAGAGGCGCCTGCAGTACCCTATATTCGGACTGTGGTACAAATTTTGTAGGAGCAGACGCCACGCTAAAGAAAGAATTCGCAGCAGGATCGAGACAGCTAAAAGAACTTCGGTATTTACTCGCTACAGATGGCACAGACTGGAAGTTCAATCCGCCAAGCGCTCCTCACTTTGGTGGCAAGTGGGAAGCAGCCGTAAAGTCAATCAAGTTTCATCTTATACGAACTGTTGGTGAATCGCTATTGACTTACGACCAACTCGCTACAGTTTTAACACAGATTGAGGCTGTGTTAAATTCAAGACCGATCGCTCCGCTAACTGAAGATCCTGCAGACCTAACCGCTTTGACTCCAGGACATTTTCTCATCGGGGAACCGCTAATCGCTGTACCTGGACCTTCGCTACTGGAGAACAACACTGCTACGTTGTCACGCTGGCAACAACTACTACAAATGTTCCAGAGATTTTGGAGTAGATGGTCATCGGAGTACCTCCAAAGGCATCAATCTATTTCAAAATGGCATCATCCGCAAAATAACATCAAAGTGGGTTCATTAGTCTTGCTGACTGATGAGAGGTTCCCACCATCAAAATGGCCACTTGCTCGAGTACTCGCATTACATCCAGGCAGAGATGGCCTGACTCGAGTAGTTACATTGAAGACCGCTACCACGGAGCTTGTTCGACCAATCGCTAAACTATGTGTGCTACCAGTTCACTCGCCAAATGACAATCCTGTCGACACCGTCGTCAGCGCTGGGGAGAATGTTCAATCAAGACCCAATTCGCTTCCACCTGCGAACGCCGAGCCTCACCAATAGGTCGGCAGCACTATCGCTATTTGAACTTACGCGCGAGATCTTGGCCAATGAGAAAATTCCACCATTTAAATATTAGTTCCAACTTTGAATAAAAGAGTTGCGACGTGAAACACTCTCATTGGCTCAAGATCTCAACTCGCTACGTGGATTTTTGCTATTGGCTGAAAATTAGTTAGCGTCTGTTATTAATTTTCTAATTGGTCTATCGCTCTGACGTCACAAGAAAACCGTTGAGGACTGCTTTTTCCGCCATTAATTATTCATTCTACAACGTGCTTTTACTTCGGTAACCTCGTGCTTGAAATTGCTTAATTATTTTACTTGTGTTTTATAATTCTAAATCGCTACGCTAAATTATACTCATTATTTAGTCAGTATATCAAGGCTGCTATTTATTGAGCATAAATAAATTGTGCAACCGCTAATAATTAATATTAAATTAATTATTGTAATTTCAACCGCTATTGACCACGTGTCATTTTGTACGTGATATTTTACTGTGAGTCGCATTCGCTATCGTGTATTAGTTTGAGTTAAATCCGCTATTCAGTATAAGTTCTCATAATTTTTTGAGTGTAAATAAGTGTAAATAAATCTGTAATTTATTTCTTATAAAAACCTGTGTAATTTTTAATTGTTTAATAACCTCGCCTAAACCAGATCCACTTTTGTATATTCGCACATTTTTCAATAGAAAAAAAAAATTGTTTTTTTTTAATTTAGTTAAACAAAATTATATGATCATTACAGTCATACATGACCATATATTGCCAATTTCTTTGTATAAGCATAAGTCTCCCATGCGATGCGAGGCTTATGCGGTTGCCTCATTTGGCGTGAACTCGGTTTAAGCTACCACCAGCAAGTATGGTTTCCAAACCGCTGCCCAAGAAAGAAGCCAAATTAGGTAGGGCCCCGAGTCGAAATCTGAAGACTGTTTTAATCGTATTTTTTTCTATACATTTCAGACCCATATTTGACGATTAGAACGGATCTCTACTGCATTCGTATCTATACGAGAGAACGCCTGGTTTCATCGTAACTAGTGGAGTTTTGTTCACTTTTGACTGCTTTACGATTAAACCAGGCTCGAGTAAAAATAATAATAATAATAATCATCTTTAAAAGTACCTAGCAAGCGTGGGTTCAAAACCCACGTAGATTTTTCAATTTTTTTTCTCTTTAATTTTATAACGACTCGAGGAAAACTTATTTTATAATTGAAGATTTAATAAATTCCAAATAAATTTTATAGAGTTCCCTAAAATTTTAGGGATAGTAATTATTTTTGAAATTAATTTTAAATCGCAAAAAAAAAAGTTTTATCTAGAAATATCCTGGATCTATTGGGTGAGGATATTTACTGAGATTGACCGAGTGTGTGTGGTGTTAATGAAAAAATCCTTGATATTTGGTGGTCTCGAACCCGGATCTATCTGATGCTAAGCCTTGCTGCTATCCGCTGCGCTAACCTACGTGCGTGATTGCATTTAAGTAAATGGTATATTTATTAAAATATGAAAAAATAACGTATGAAAAAACGTTAAATTCGTGATATCATGGTTGACTCCGTAATTCATATTCGGAGTAAAATATATTATTTAATGAACTACTTTTAGGGAGATTTATAAGTAGAATAAATTAAAAATATTCTTAGTTCAAACATCGTTATCATAATTGATATTATTTTTTTATAGTTTACCGAACTTTATAAAATTTCATAGTGATGTATAAAAACTTAGATTTTTATAACGATTTTTTTTGCTGGCCGTTCAAAATTTTAAAAAATTTTGAACCAGTTAGAGGACTACTATGAAAATAAATTAAATTTTACGCTTAAACGAAATTGAAATCACCACAAAAAAAATAGTATGAATTTTAATAAAAAACAAAAAAATTGTAAAATTCATATAAGAAATATCATTAAATTTTTAAATCTTTTATGAGATTTTTAAATGGTTCATGAGATTTTAAAATGTTTTATGAGATGTGTAAAAATTTGTAAAAAAAACCTAAACTTCTATCAAATTTTATGTAATTTTAGTTTATTTTCTTACAGATTTTTGAAGAGATATTTTTAAACGAATAAAAAATTAAAAAAAAAAAAGAATTTATCTAAGTGGGATTCGTACCCACGCTCGCTAGGTACTTCTGAAGATATTTGTTATTATTATTATTGTTCCAGGCCTGGTTTGATCGTACTTATTCTCATGTTTCATCTTGCACGGTCAAAACAGGCGTCTTTTTAGGCGGTAAATGAAACATCGAAGTGATTGGAAACTGTTACGATTAAATCGGTTCTTAAATTTCGACTCGGGGCCTTGCAACTGCGTTACTTGTAGGATCTTGACCTAGTTTGGTTGCCTCATTTGGTGCAAGTGTAGAATTTGGCATGCCGTATTTGGGCCTTACCACTGCCTACCTAAAATTTCTAGTCGGGATTGTATTCAATTGTATATAACACGTCCACAAAAAAATTAGTGTGTGCTAGGTGTCCGACTATGATTATCTATTGTATTTTTTCCCCCTGAACAACAATCTGAAGTCAGAATTGGGGTTCAAACTGCAAATATTGAAGAAAAACCCAAAATACAAATGAAAATCACGATATAGTCGGTTTTTCTGTATAACGGTAATGTTCTTATAGATTTCGTTATTTTCTGGCCCCTTTATCTTCAAATAACCTATGCAGTGGATTTCTGCTATGCTATTTTCCTCTCTTTTGAGTTTCCCGTTGGAGCAACCAACAGTAATTTACAAACATATTTACTGCCCACTGTCCCTGAAATCGTCGTTCGAATTCTTTAAGATCTTGGTGAAATCTTTCTCCTTGCTCTTTGCTAAAGTCTCCGTTATTCTCCGGATATTGGTCGAGATAGGAATAAAAAAAATGCATCTTCAAATTCATTAAGCCACCTAAACTTTGAGAGTTATAACCGGTTGTCACTGTGCTGGGCTAAAAATGCATCTTTAAATTCATTAAGCAACCTGAACTTTGAGAGTTATACCGGTTGTCACTGTACTAGGCTAGCTCTTGTCCTGACCTAAGGTTACTTTATTTGACTTAAATTAATTTATTTTGTAAACTGGGGGGGGGGGGGGCTCGTCTCGTTCTCCTGAAATCTGCACTTATAAATTTTAAAAGACAGGACCTGGTGGTTTATTAGGTGAAAGATTTTGTTTTACATTATTAAAGAGAAAATATGATATTCACCTAACCAAATACCCATTTTACATTATGAAAGTTTTCTCAATAGAATTAATTAGATTTCTCAAATTAATAGCAATTAAGTGTTACGTCCTCGTCACCCTTCAACACTTTTCCGACTATATCTACGAAAAAATATCATTATTCTGGGAAATGCCCAGCATGAACAACTCATACGGACCATCCCCGTATGATACTTTCATAAAATTTATATCTTAAAATAAAAACGTAAATTTAACTTAATAACTATATGTATATATATTTCGGGGAGTGTACACATATATATATGTATATATATATATTTATATATGCGTACATAAGATATATATATATATATATATATATATATATATATATTTATATACAGCTTTTATTATTATTAAGAAAATGCATAAGAATATATTAAAAGATAAATAATTCTATAGGAATTCTCTATTAAGAAATAAATAAGTTTAAAGGCAAATATTTATAGCCGCACATATACAAATGACATATGTACATATACATCATAATATTGTGTATATGTACGTATATAAGTATATGTGTAGGTATAAATATAATTAAAACATGTAAAAATCAATTCAAAAAATAATTATTTATAATTAAAATTAATTTGAATACGAATATTAAATTTAAGAGAATAATACGTGCATGTACAACATACAAAAAGCTTTGCATGTATACAAATATCTTTTATATACAATTAAATTTATAAATATATTTTTTTTTCATTTACCTAATATAAAATTATTGCATGTATGACATACATACATAAAACATTTAACATGCAGCATGCATAAACATAATTTAATTTCTAATCCACCATCTTTGTACGAAAGAGAGCATACAAGTAGGCGAGACAAAACATGAGTGGGCGTCAGGAATACCATGTGGTAACCTGAGTACCGGGCGGAGTAAAACAATAAGAGCAAGGCCCAAGAATAAAGGAAAGAAACGCCCGCAGCCAGAGTAAGCGACCAACTTACTCTTGCTGCTATCCTGATACTAAAAATCGAGAAAAGACAGTTCAGAGGGCTGTAAAACCCTCAAAATTAAAAGTAAATTTACCAAAATAGTAAATTTGATTATTGCCTAGTATCTATCACATTTTGGCTTTGTAACATTTAAAAATTATCTATAATTTTAAAGGATTTATTTATTAATAAATTTATCAGATGACGACAGCATCTTAAATTTGTTTAAATAAATATAATTGCTTATAAAGCATATCGTATTTATTTAAATAAATAAAGATTCCCGGTATTCCATCTCCGATAACGCCGGAAGAGCTGGATCATCGATAAAATTTTTGACGAATAAACAATAACTATGGGAGAGTGTTTCTGCGTCTTTTCTCATAGCCCCTACCATGGGGGTCCATCTAAGATTACAATGTAAATAAAAGTCACTGCAGCCGCTAATTAATCAGTTCGTTTTTACGCTTCGTTACTGCCGGGTGTGACCCCGTTTTTCTTTTTTTTTGAGTTTCGTACGAAGTACAGTTTTCGGGTGTGATCCCGTGTTTTTATTAAGAGGATTTCTTCAATTTTCATTTCAAATTATTTACAAGGATTTTTCAATTTTCATTTCAAATCATTTACAAGGATTTCTTCAATTTTCATTTCAAATTATTTACAAGGATTTCTTCAATTTTCATTTCAAATTATTTACAAGGATTTTTCAATTTTCATTTCAAATTTTTTACAAGGATTTCTTCAATTTTCATTTCAAATTATTTACAAGGATTTCTTCATTTCTCATTTCAAAATATTTACGAGGATTTTCATCATTTTTCATTTCACTTTGAGAGAATAACCTACAAGGACTTCAATTTTCATTCAGCATTTTATTCTGGGATTATTTCAAGGATTCCGATAGTGAATTATTTTAATTAACGTTAAAAGTAAAAATCATTGTTTTCCCCTGCGTTAAAACGGGTGCAGTGACCTTTATTTGTGTTGTGAATACATATGGGCATTTAAAACAAATAAATTAAAATATTACTCGAGGAAAAATTATAAAATTTTTGGTGAATTTAAAACAAGTGTGTGAATTTTAAGTTATAATTTCGTTTCAGCCTTTTTTTTCCGCAATAACAGGTAATGATTTTTGATTTTTGAAAGTATGCTCTCTTTCCTTTTCTTTTACAAAAATACAGAATTTGTGAACAATTTGTGAAACAATTGTTTTTTTTTCTAAAAACTCTAAGTAATTTTTATGAATAAACGTAATAACTCGACTTTTGCATGTCAATTTTCAAAACAGACCTTCCACACAAACAATAATCGTTAATTTAAACAACTAACATCAACTTCTAAATTATAAAATCTAATAAAATCTGAGGTTTCGTTAGTTAATTCAACCTAGTTGAGTTATCCGACGGACAAAAATCGGAAGTTATTAGATCGAGGAAAAATATCATTATTTTAATTTGTTTAATTCAGAAGCGTTTTGGGAAAAATATTATAATAAAACATAAAAATTTCCTAGAGAAATTTTGTTTTATAATCATTATTTTCTTTTATTTCGTTTGATAACTCAATTAAATTACAAGGAAAATTTACAACGTAAACATTCTTTTTTTATTATTTTACTACTAAAATTTAATCCAATTAAATTTAATTCAAACTTGCTTATAAAAGTCTTTCTTTTTCTTAAATTTGTTCGAATCAATCTGAAATATATTAAATAAAATTTCTTTTATTATTATTGAAAGCATTGATAATTTGAATTAAAACAAGAAATTAAACATCAAAAATGGGAATTTCCCTTTTTACAAATTTTATTTGAGAAAGTTTAAATTCATTTCTATTTTTCTTTTTTTTATATAATCAGTTGGCAGTATTTAAATTATAATTTTCTTTTTCCCAATGATTATTGGTATGTTTTTTTGAATTTAGATAAAAAGGTTTCTACCCTTTTATTTTTTTTTTATGACTAGAAACGTATCAATCCTTATATAGTTGGAAATTTATTATATTTAAAAGGCCTACTCAGAGAATTCGCTGACTGATTAAAATTTGAGCGGGAAGAAGTTCTACCCAAAAATCTAGTTTTTTTGGTATTATTCATTTAATACCAACCAATTTGTCTTTCTTTATATTTTAAGGTAAAATCCACTCAACCTGACAATTGAATCTTCCGTTTTCCATTCACCTATTCCAATTATCCCAGAAAATTTCTATCTCAAATTTTTCCAAAATACACAATGATGATGGATAGCAATCCGAGATCGACCTGGGTTGGTCAATGATCATTTTGTTAGTTCGCTGAGTGTATCTAAAATTTCCTGTAAGCCCATTACTACCCTCTTACCCCTAAAACCATAAATATAAAGAATTACAATCAGTTAGTCAAGTAGACATTTACTCATTTCATTTTTTTTTTGTGCACTACGAGACAGTGAGTGAATTCTGTGTTACGAGGTCAGAAACAACTGATTACTTTACCTTTACCTCTTAATTTCTACTATTATTATTTCTGAGAGCGCCTTTCGAGACAAATATCGTTATTAAAATGTTTTCGAACAGAGTCAATGGCGCCGAAATTACGTCGGCCTAAGGGCTCTGATCCTAAACCTAAATACTGTGAGTGCGACTCCTGTACGGAGTATGACAAGTTGTGTTCTGGTGAACGTTACCACCAACCGCTAATCAGACCTAATTTGTCCTTCGTTAGGAGTGACATTTCACTCCCAAAAACCTTTAGGATTGAGAAACTCAAATATAAATTGATCCCGATCACTGAGGTTGAGAGACCCATACCTCTCATCTACATTGGGGACGCAGATCCGAGGTTCCAGTTTTATTCGGATAAATTCCTGTCCGGACCTAGTCAGTTGGAGCCGTACATGGGGGTTCCTGACGACCACGTTGAGTTGATAGTTCTGGAATAATTCTTAAAGTTTTTTATTAGATTGTGTAATCTAATTAAAAATAAAGATCGGAAAGGCCATACTTTTTAAGTAGTGATTTTTCTGACCCTTACTATCGAACATACCCAAACAGCATGGATACTTCGTGAATCCAAATTGCCGCCCAAGTATCATGGAGAAAATCTTAAATCACCACATACTTGCCCTTTACGTTCTTCATACTTTATGACCTTTAGGATAGCTTTAAGGTTTGAACAATCTTCTTTCAGGAAAGTTGAGTGGGCCAAAGGTAAAGGAGCAAATTTGTTGGTGTTGTGGAGAAAGACTCCCTGGTTAAAATTACTGATTGAAAAGAATTGAGAAGCAGTCACTCCATGCAAACTGTATATCTATATATACAAACAAAAGAATTGAAATTATTGAAAACAATTCGAATTTCATCATTTTTAATTCTTTTCAATCAATATTTTCAAACAGGGCTGCCTTAAGACTGTTGAGACGAATCAATGAATAACTATCAATCTTCAGGCTTATAAAAATTTGGCTTTAAGTCATCAACAAGTCCTTTTACATCGACGCAATAAAGTACACGAAGTGCACAAAAAAAGCAAAAGACATTGGGATGGTCAAAACATTCATGATCATGACGAGTACTGAAAGTTCCAGCAAAATATTGAGTAGAAAAATTATCACAATCCATTAAAATAAAAAAACCCCGCACGCTAGAATACCCTGACCCAATCGCAGGTGAGTCAGTCGCACTAAGGGTGATAACCCTCATACCTCCTTAGGCATAAGTATGAGGGCTTTCCGACTTTGACGAGGACAATGTCAACTCGTCGTCGGCTACACTACGGCATCATACTCATATTCTAGCGCTTTCCTGCAAAACAGCGCACCTTCGCTGGCTTTAATACCACAAAATGTTGACTAGCGAATCACTCTACACATCCCATTAAAAGGCAGTTGTCATCGTCATCCAAACATTACGTGGTAGCAGATTTCTGTCGGTAAATGTACCGCTCTAATTTACCGATTTTATATTTTTTGTCAAAGACAAAAAATTAAAAATCTATTCCATCTGTTTGAGACCTAAATGAGAAACGATAGAAAATTAATCTATGCAATAGCAAATTGCGATTGGATACTACCGAGAGAAATAAGCAAAAACTGCGTCATAATAATATCATGCGGAAAAAATGCCGAAATCGTGATTTTTTTTTTTTTAGGTTTTCTGGGTTTTTCTTCAACATTTGCGGTTTGACCCCCACTTCTGACTTCGGATTCGTGTTCAGCGGGATAAATTATACCAGAAAGTCATAGACGGACACCCAGCACACACCACTTTTCTTATTTTTGTGGACTTGTGTAATTGATGTGAACAGATATTTAATATTTTATCAATACTTATTAGGGTGATTCAAAAAATAACAAATTTTTTTTTTCTTCTCGGAAATAGGTTCACAAGTTTTACTTAGATATAAAAAGACGCCTGTGTAAATTAGAACTCGATGTTAACATTGAGAGGTTTCGCATTGCACTTTTTTATTTTCCATGAGAATAACATGGAAAAAATTTTTTTGCGTTGTCTGATTTTTATAACTAGCTAACAATGCATCATGTAAAAAATCAACAGGCATATTTATGTAGGGAATTGAATCCTCTACAAAAACAATCTCTTATCATTTTTGATAACTTCATTTGTTCAAATCTTATTTGAGGTTGATGTCGAATTTATATTAAATTTTGAGATCTTTTTACTTTTCCGGCGAAACTATCAGACTTATCACAAAATATCACGGGACCTTTTTTGTAGATATTTTTATTTCCTACAAACTATTAATCAAAAAGTTTTTTCGAATTCCGCATCGTTTTCTAGTTCTTTTCAATTCAATGTCAAGCTGTAAAAAAAATAGACGTCTGATCGATTTTAAGAGCTTGACATTAAAATAAAAATAGCTTAAAAATAATGAAGAATTCGAAATAACTTTATTACTAATAATTTATAGGAAATAAAAATGTGTACAAAAAAGGTTCCATAATATTATGTGATAAGCCTGATAATGATAAGAGACTTTTTTTTGAAGAACATCCAATTCCCTACAAAAATATGCCTGTTGATTTTTTCTATGATGCATTGTTAGCTAGTTATAAAAATCAGAAGACGCAAAAAAATTTTTTCCATGTTATTGTCATAGAAAATAAAAAAGTGCAATGCGGAACTTCTCAAAGTTAATACTAAGAGCTCTAATTTGCACAGGCGTCATTTTATATCTAAATGAAACTTTTGAACCTGTTTCCGAGAAGAAAAAAAAATTTGTTATTTTTTGAATCACCCTAATACTTATAAAATATAAAAAAATTAGAGTTTCCTGAGTTCTTACTCATAACTTTATTAAAACTTAAATAAAATGAATTGATAAATTTACTTTGAATAATTACTCGTAAATAAAAAATTGTAATATTTTTGTTGTTTAAACATACTCGTAATAAACTTGAGCTGAAAAGTATTTCGATACTCGGTAAACACACTATGTTTACATCCATTTGATTACTTTACTAATATATTCACTGTGTATATTATCGAACTGAGAACAAAATAAACAGAAACTAAATACTAATTAGCAATTTTAGATTAGTTCACAAACTATGTAATATATTTAATTAGATTAACTTACTCGTATCAAAAGCTGACATATAGTGTTGATCTGACGCAAACACACATGTAATTATAATTAACAAATATAATTTAAAATCCGCTTATCGTATGAATTGAAATAAAATAAAAATTAATTATAGTATTTAACATAAATTTAATAGTTCAATTGTTTTAATTTTCAAGTTTACTGTTTTATAATTTATTTGATCTTTTTAAATATTATATTGTTAAAAACATCTTTAGTTTAAATATAAAACTACATATATGTATATAGTTTTTATTTATTTTTATTCATTTTTCCCCTGAGGATTAATACAGTATCGCCGGCTGGCGCCTGGATTTTTCCTCTCACGAATTTCGTTATACCGTAGAAATTGGTTACCTTATAATCACCATCGACTATTGGTTTAATAAAAAAACCCGAAAAGTTTGACCAACCACGAATACATACATTCACCTTTTTTTCTCTACTAATCGACTTATCGAGCTCGTGGGACGATTCTCAATAAATATTCCAAGCGCATTGTCCAAAGGGAAAGAGATATGGACGACGTATTGCTATCTATTTCTTTTTTATTTTTTGTTTTATTCACAAAATGCTCAGAATTGTACGGGGGTCGTGAGAGACAAGGAAGTCACGGAGTAAATGCTAAGCGACGAGATTAGAATTCCAAGCGAATTTCATTCATTTTTTTTTTTTTTACTTTTTTTGTTAAGTCGTGTGAAAGCACTCGAAAGATCTTTTTAGTAGGACTGCATCTTAAATGGTTTTCATGGGTTACATCAACGTCTGTCCATCACTATCTTTTTTTTTCCTTCTTTCCTTCCTTATTTCTTTCTTCGGCATAATATTTGCTACCGACATGTTTAGAATGATAAGAATGCTAAAAAAAGAATACAATGAAAGCAATTTAACGGTGACACGCGTTAATATCCCCGGACGAAATATCCCCGACAAAATATCCACGACAAAATATCCCCGCGACAAAATATCTCCAGACAAAATATTTTCATGACAAAATATATTTTGACAAAATATCCCTATCGTTGAATAATTAATGAAGTAATGTGTGAAAAAAGGGCACAATTTTATTGCAAGCGGGTGCATTCAGATATTTTTGTATTTACACACACACACAAAATGCCTGAAAAAAGGGCACGTACTATTACACGCATTTATGTTAACATATTTTTGTGATCACACACATCCAAAACCTTTAAAAAAAATGGCACAATACCATTTTCCAAACTTGTGTTATTTTCTTTTCAAATTATTTGAAGACATATTCATAGCTTAAATTTAAATTAAGCCGCGGTAAATTTATTTACACTTTTGCACCACTAAGTGTTGTATCATAAAACCATTTTCTGATTAATCTAAATTCGTAGAGGTAATGGGTAGATATTAGTTTTTTAATAGCTACTTTAGCTTGAAATTTACGGTAATTTTATGTTGATATAACCCAAAATTTGCTGCTTGAATTTGACAGCAAAATTTGAAAATAATAATTTACGGTTAATGTTTCTTCAATTTAAATTGTCTTCAATTTGACGGTAAAAAAATACTTTATTATCTTGCGTTGCTCGTATTAAAATTTTTCAAGTCAACGTCAATATTCGTAGATATTTTGTCAAAATATATTTTGTCATGAAGATATTTTGTCCTGAGATATTTTTTTTTGGAGATATTTTGTCGCAGGGATATTATGTCGGGGGATATTTTGTCGTGGATATTTTGTCGAGGATATTTTGTACGGGGATATTAACGCAGGTAACCAATTTAAGGACCCACATCCAAATAACCATCACTAGAAGTCACTTAGTCACATTATGTCAATCATGTAGATGCATTATTTAATGCCGTCCTTATTTTGAGTAATATTATAAAATAAAAATTCGATACTCTAATACTATTTTTCGGAGTTCAGTTTCATAAGTTAATATAAAATTACAAAGAACGATTAAAAGTTTATTATTTTCTTGAATCTGTTAATAAAATTTTATAAAGTCAAAAACCAACGATCATGGAAATATCATAAGAATTATTTTTACAGATATTTAAAAGCAATAGATTCATCAACTCTTATTCTGATTAAAATCAAAATATCTATGTATACTGTAATTTACTTAATGGCTCTACTATCGCACTTATTTGTTGAACCTCAACTATAGAATAAATAAATTAAATATTAAGATTTTTTTTTTCCGACAAAAATTTTAAATTATTCGTACTTTATTTTTTTCTGATAGTGAACGGGTGAACAAATTTATTTAATTGAAACATTGATATTTTATTATTCAAATACGTGGC
The DNA here is from genome assembly GCA_030273425.1 of Microplitis manilae. Taxonomy (NCBI): domain Eukaryota; kingdom Metazoa; phylum Arthropoda; class Insecta; order Hymenoptera; family Braconidae; genus Microplitis; species Microplitis manilae. The sequence goes on along the minus strand of CP092720.1, from coordinate 13,340,058 downwards.
AAAAATATGTGAACATTATAATTAAAAATTTCATTTCTAAACTGTAAAATTAATGTTTACCTTAAAAAACTACAGACTACTTACCTGGTAATTTAGCATTTTAAATCGAATGAATTCTATCGAAACATTGATTTTTAATACTATACTAGAATCAGATCATATATTGTTTTATATATTAGAAAATTATAAACTTTTACTGTTTAAAGTTCAATATAACAGAAAAAAAAAAAAATCTGATAAAAATGAGATTAGGAAAAATATAGATAGATACTTTTATTTTATCAATTATAACTTAATAAATGATTTAATTGTTTGAATAAACTGGGCATTAAATTTCTTACATTGTAATGATTATATTACATGAGTTAAAAACAGTGTTACCAACTTGAATTTTTTCAAATCCGTAGGTTGGCGTCAAAATATCCGTAGATCTCCAGACACTTCTTAAGGGGGAAAATTTTTAGTTTTGTGATAGAATAGATCAATTTTTCAGAAAATAGATCTACGAAAAAATCCGTAGAGTTGGCAACACTGGTTAAAAACTCAAAAAATTGATTATTTTTTGAGGTAATTAAGCTTGACTTTTGCAATTGAAATAGGATTAATAAAAATAATTTGGTTAATAAAAGCCCCTATACCCGCTCAGTACCATTAGTCGCTCACTTTAACTATTTAAGGCGTTTTTTTATAATTTCTATGAAATAAAAATTACAACTACAAATATTATTATTGATAAATAATTATTTGTGAATCTAAATTCATTAAAAATGATGTATCAAATTATTTATAATAGACTATAAATTTAAATGAAATGACTCTTTTCAAAATCGCGCTCAGCCGGGCATTTTTTACTTTAACGTTCATTCGTTAAATTAAATTTAGGTTGCGTCAAATTTTTTAAGAATTGTTATAACTATATCTTATTAAATATATTCTTAAAATTCACGAAATTTTATGTTTCGAAAGAATAACGTAGTATAATTTATAAATTAATATCCAAATGAATAACCCGGGTAAAAAAAATTATATCCCAGGTAGGAATCGCCAAGGCTGACAATAGGCCGAGTCTTGGCCCTGTTGTCACTTGCCAAACTTCGGCAGCTGACCATTGGCCCAAGCCTCGGTCAGGGCTTGATCCAATGGTTTGATTACGTTAAGCCAAGTCTTGGCAGCTAACCATTGGCCCAAGTCTAGGCCGAGGCTCGGTCCATTGGTTTCATTAGATCAAGCCGAGCCTTGGGTAGTGACCATTGGCCTGAGCCTCGGCCAGGGCTAGGCCCGATAGTTTAATTTTTGTCAAATTGAGCCTTGGCTGCTGACCATTGGCCCAAGGATCGGCCGAGGCTGGGTCCGATAGTTTAATTTTTGTCAAGCCGAGCCTTGGCAGCTGACCATTGGCCAATGCCTCAGCCTGGGTTAAATTATAATTTAATAGTAAAATTATCAACTTTACATGTATCTATATATATGTATATAGAGAAGACCAGGGCATAACCGTCTACCGAGTATACGATTAATATCAATAATTTTCATTTAATTAGTTATTGCTATGTAGAAAACTTTAGTTAACATGAAATTTTTATTTTGGCGGGCAAAATGGGGTACCCTTTAAAAAAGTTGAAAAAATAAATTTTTGAAAGTTGATCAAATTTCATTTAATTCAAAATTTTTGTATGTAATATACATAAAGAAAAATTACATTTCACATCATTGGTTTAATAAATTGTTTCTCTTCGATTATCTTACTTACTAATTTTTTTATTTAATAAAAAAAAACAATTCTATACTTTTTATTTGTCATTATTATGAACCCAAGAAACGTGATTTTTGATTTTTTAGATTACAGATTATTTTGCATTATTTCAAAAATTTTATCAATTAAAAAATAAAATATTAATTTCGAATATTTTTAGTGGCCGAATTCGCCCCGGCTATAGAGAATCAACCGAAAAATGGATTAATATATTAAATTTTTTTTAATTTGACGATAAAAATATGAATCATTTTTTCGGAATTTTCGGATGGTCCATTTTGCCCCAGGTGTCATGCGTAGGCCTAAAATTGCATCAGACAATTTTAAGTTCATTAAATAAAACTACATTTCACCTCATCTTTACGATCTAATATTTTTGAATTAAATTGTATTTAAATAATTTAACAAGCAAAAAAATCATTATTATCTGGACATCAGATTTAGCACTGTGGATAGCGTCCCAGCCTAGGAATCAGAAGGATCTCAGTTCGAACCCCGGTAGCCCCCAAATAATTTTATTCGTAATTTCCCATCAATTCAGTAATTACTTAATTACCCTCTAATGTAATGTCGATAAAAGTGTGATCAAACTTTTTTTTAATTATATTTATTAATTTAAATAACAAACTTTAGATCGAGCATTGGGTGAGCCATGGATTTTTTTGCTCCCCGAGGTTTGATCGAGGCTTGATTTTTTGTTTCCCAAGCCTTGGCCGAGGCTCAATTTTTCGTTTCCTAAGGCTTGGCTCAAGCCTAGTTTTTTTGTTTGCCAAGGCTTGGGGACATTGTTATCATCCTAGGCCTGGGCCAATCCTTGGCCCAATGCTTAGCCAAGGCTGGTGCCAAGGCTCGGAACTCTGGCATGACGACTGGCCAATGCCTGGTCCGAGCCTTGTCCAATGGTTCCTTCCTACCAGGGATATAATTCAATGTAATCATATATAATTTTATATAATTATATATGATTTATATAGAATTATATATGATTCATATAGAATTATATATAATTATACAGAATTATATATAATTATATATAACGATGAGAAAAAATCTCAACTGATTATATATAATTATATATAATTATATACACTTATATATAATTGCATACAATTATATATAATTGCATATAATTATATATGATCATCTGTCATTTTTTTAGCGTTATATATAATTATATTTAAAAATATATAATTCTATATGAATCATATATAATTCTTTACAAAAATAGAAAATGGAGAAAAATAACTTGGGAGTGAAGATATATATGTAAATATGGTTGTTTAAAAAAAAAAAAAATATTTTTTTTTTTTAATTTTCTAGCTCACAAACCAATCAACGGATTTTTATGCACCATAAATGATTTCGTAGGAAATTGAACGCTCTACAGAAAAAGTCCTTTATCATTTTTTGATAAATACCACTGTTCAAAAGTTATTTAAGCTTCAAGTCAAATTTATAGCAAATTTTAAGATTTTTTCACTTTTCCGGTGGATATAACGGTCTTATCAAAAAATATAGTAGGATTCATTTTGTAGATAATTTTATTCCTTACAAATTATTACGAACAAAGTTTTTCGAAATTCACCGGAAAAGTAAAAAAATCTCTAAATTTCCTATAAATTTGACTTGAAGCTTAAATAACTTTTGAACAGGGGGATTTATCAAAAAATTATGTGTGACTTTTTTTGTAGAGCGTTCAATTTCCTACGAAAACATTTATTGTGCATAAAAATCCGTTGATTGCTTTGTGAGCTAAAAAATTTAAAAAAAAATTTTTTTTTTCCGGGTTATTTAAACGGAAAATAGAAAAATTGATTGAGACAAACCTTAATACCATTAGGAGCCTGGAGTGGTACCAAAATTTTCATTTTTATTTATACTTTTAATTTTTGGATACCACAAAAAAAAAAATTGTTTTTTTTTTAACCTCTTATATGAGCTCAAAAGTTACTTTATATTACTAAAAAAATTCTCACTAAATTTCAGCCAAAGATCTTTTAAATTGAGTTATCACAAATGGGGGCCCCTTTTCCATTTAAAGTACACGCGAAAACTTTTCATTTTAATTTTTCGTTATTAAGACTGTGAAAAATTTTTTTTTTTAAATTCAACCTGGTATCATTTTGTAGGAAATCAATTCTCTACACAAAAGTGATTATGCATTATGTACGTCAAACAAACTGGAAAAAAATTACGGGGCTTCCAAGATCGACAGAAATTTAGTCTCCTCGAATTATTTTTTGTTATTTTTAATTTTTATTCGATAAAAAAAATTTTTTCGAATAATGACACGCAGTCTTGTAGGAAATTTAATTTCCTACAAAAAGTATTTGATATCATACATACATTAAATGAATAAAAAAAAAAGTTACAGAGATTTAAATGTCAACGAAAAATCAAGTTTAAAAAATATCAATTTTCTGAACTTAAATATCAACGAAAAGTGAACTTGATTTTTCATTGATATTTAAAACCCTTTAATGTTCTTCGCATTCATTCGACAAATATATAATACCGGATACTTTTTGTAGGAAATTAAATTCGCTACAAGGCCGTGCTTGTCATTATTTGAAAAAAAAATTTCGATAGAATTAAAATAAAAAACAACAAAAAATAATTTAATACTGAGGAAACTAAATTTTTGTCGATGTTTGACGCCCCGTAACTTTTTCCCAGTTTGTTTGATGAACAAATTGCATCAGCACTTTTTGTAGAGAATTTTATTTCCTACGAAATTATACCAGGTGAAATTAAAAAACATTTTTTATAGTCTTAATAACTAAAAACTAAACTGAAAAATTTTCGTGTGTATTTTAAATGGGAAAGGGGACCCCCTTTGTGGTAGTTCAAGTCTAAAGATATCTGGCTAAAATTAGGTGAAGATTTTTTTTATAATATAAAGTAGCTTTTGGGCTCATAAGAGTTTAAAAAAAAAGTATTTGTTTTTTTTTGGGACACCCCAATATATATATGTATGTAGGAGAGGGAAGTCACCGGTGCTATAAGCAGCAGTGAAAGTAGTTCGGAGCTCGCCACGAGATCGCGCCCACCACTTGTAGTGTGTCTCTAGTAAGAAACTTATTTCAGAACTGTTAAATTCGAAACTTGAGACTATTTTGGCCCGGGTACGCCTCCGTCATTTGGCAGAGTGACAAGTACCTTTTTTGATGGTAATATAGTACATTCTATATTACATAATGACAAAAATATTTATTATCAATGTTTCCATAAATAATTTTTCTTAGAAATTAAACTTGGACTTTACAAAAAAAATGATTTAAATAAGAAGCGTAGAGCCTCTACTATACAAAAATTCACAATTTATTTAACAAATTGCATAGGAATTCAATTATATATAGTTCTACATAATTATATATAGTTATATATAATTATATATAGTTATATATAATTATATATAGTTATATATAATGATATATAGTTATATGTAATTATATATAATTATATAGGGCCATTTTTCATATATAATTATGCATAATTATATATAATTATATATAATTTTTTTTACCCGGGAAACTTTTCATAGTTTAATTCATGTTGTATTTGAGCGACTATAGGGCCATGTGTTGATCGAGTAATAGTGCATCACAATTTTTAGTGAGCGACTATGGGTACAATCAATGACCTTATTAAAAAAATTAATAATAATTAATTATCAACATTATTCTTCAAACTAAAATTTGGTTCTAAGACTCGAAACTTCAAAAATTAACTATAAAAAAAAAATGTAGTTTTTCATTTTATTCATTAATTTATATTGGGTGGTATAATCTCACTCCAATGAAAAGTGAACGGATGTAGGGGCGTTTACTTTAATAAAAAATTAAATTTATATTAATGAAAGATATAAAAAGAGGTTTTAAGTAAAAATCCAAAACAACGAATTAAGCAGTTAATTTAAGTGAATTCTTTGAATTATAAGTTTGAGATTTAATAATAGTTTACTTAAATTTACATAATTCTTGAAGCTGCGTTAGTTTATTAAGTCCTGTGAGTTTTAATTATATACTACATGTATATTTAATGAATTTATAAACTTTTATTATGTGTCTGCTGTCAAAGCAAGAAATTTACTAGTTAGTTCATGTCAATTTTTTTTTTATTCATATAAATAAATCATCTTTAATATATAGTTATTTCAGTTCAACGAATTCACTTAAAGAATAATAATTTTAGTTAAAAAAAGTTTTTAACATTGATAAAATAATTTTATTGTCAATTTAATTTTTATTTATTAGATTATTAATTTAACAAAAAAAATAAACAAGTAACAAAAACAGAGATTAGATTAAATTTACGACAGTCGATTGTTTTTTTTTTTATTTAATCACAATTTTATATATATATATATATATATATATATATATATATATATATATATATATATATATATATATATATATACACATATATATATAGACATTTATATGCGTGTGTGTGTGTGTGCAGTATATACATACGAAACGATTAAATGATATTAGTGTCTAATGTCTTGTAAAATTGTTATTTACAATGTTATTAATATTTTATTATTATTATTATTATTAGTATTATTACGAGCAACCTGCAGTCACTACGTGACTGCCGAATTATCACTACCAATTTTATAAAATACTCAGAAGAAAACGATTTCTTGCCTCAAAAAATTTTATTTACATCAAGAAATTTTATGCATTAACCAATTCTATCATAAAGATATAGCGGGAACAAAATTTTCCTTATTCTCTTAATAATATAGATTAAGACGATCGTCTTTTTTTCGCGTAAGTTGAATGAGATACATTAATCAATTTTTCTTAATGATAAATAATAAAAAAGAATTGAAACTATGGAAAGGCACAAATTCAAGTCAAAACCTTTCTAACGATACCAAATTTATTAACATTAACCAATTCTATCATAAAGACATGGTGGGAACAAAATTTTCCTTATTCTCTTAATAATATAGATTATTATTGTTATTATTATTATTATTATTGTTATTATTATTATTATCATTATTATTATTATTATTATTATTATTATTATTATTATTATTATTATTATTATTATTATTATTATTATTATTATTATTATTATTATTATTATTGTTGTTGTTGTTTTTGTTGTTATTACCATTATTATAATTATAGTTATTGTATAATAAATGAAGAACTGATTTTCATAGTTTTGTAGGATCAGATTATTCTTTCCAAGACTTTTGTCTTTTGTATTTCTAAACAAAGCTATAATATATTTACTTTTTTAAGTTAAATTTTCTCAAAATTTTTATAACATTTATATACAGTGTTCACTATTAGTTTAACCTTTAAGGTATCATTTGATAAGTATTTTTTTTTTTTTTTTTTTTTTTTTTTTTACATCGACTGAATTACAACTCAACAATACGAGATATCTATTCATTTTTGAAACTTCTTTTTTATCCGTCAGTGCTCATTAATTAATAATTACACTTAAGTTAATTAAATAATAATATAAATAATTTTATTTTAATTCCGTAATAAATATCAAATTTTTTTTAATATGAGTTAATAAAGATTTTTTATTTGACAAAGAACATTATAATTTATATTAAGATGGATCAATATAATACCTTTGAAAATTGGTAGATAATAGAGATTTGGTGAATAGTCGTCTTCTCAAGTCAATTTTTATTCATTAATACTGAGCACTAACGATAAAAAGAAAGACAAGGATTCGGATGTACATATATATATATATATATATATATTATTTTTGAATTTGTTTAAGTTCAATTTTCTCTTTAATTTTGCTTTACGGTATTTTATCATTATCATTATATTTATTTTATTTTCCCATCTAGGTTTCACGCGTTTAGCTCATCCATCTTCGAGTTCCTCGAACTTGGTAAGCGTACACGCTAGATCGAAAATCCATTTTAACAGTAGTATAGGATGAAAGTACAGTTCACGAGAATTCCTGAAGACGAATTCACCCACTCGATTACGTAATTAACTTTCTGGTTTTTTGTTGTTATTTATTCAGTGAATGTGTTACTTGTACTAAACAAGTATTTAATTTTTTATTTTTTATTTTAATCTGATATAATTGTTTATTTAATAGTAATAATTTAATAAATATTTTCGCGTTATTTATTTATTGGAAGCACGCGAGGTTCAATCATTATTATTTATTTATAATTGAATGACTTTCTTTATTTTATTTTATTAATATCAATGAATAACCAAGTTCAGTGTGCTTTGGTAATTATTTATTTAAACACAACTTTCGGGAAGTCTGTTGGCCATAAGACGTCGTTTAATAGCTTCTCCATCGATACACTCTCCTGCAACGAAAACCCCTTGACCAGCGCCAACCACAACCCCTGTAATTGTTGAGTTGGGAAGTATTGGAATTGTACTTCTTGATGGTAATCGTAGTTCAGTAGGTCTTCCAGTAAATTTATGACATAGTTCGTCAATACTTGGTGTTGGACCAGGTGTTACCCAATGTGTTGATGAATAACCTGGGTAACTTGGTGGGCTTACTTCCATCAAATTTCCCTCTATAAAATATTTATAGCATCAGTTTATCATACTTACTATTTCAATTTCGATAAAATAATTAAACAAGGCTTCAGCTATTTATTCAACTAAAAAATTTTCTTTTAGGCTCTTACTTTAAACATTTTAGTATTAAATCATGTCTACTCATCTGTCAATTAATTTATTAAATTATTTAAATTCCCTATATTTTAATGGTTAACAGTTGAATATAAAATGGTACGCTTTAGATTTATTTAATTTTCATATTATTTTTAAAACAAAACGCTTATCGGAATTACTCTATTTTCTATCTTTTTTTTTTGTTCATTCTTCATTCAATAGTCTGGACTATTGGTAGTTAAATAGTTTTATGACGATCCATCTAAAAATTGAGTTATTCTAATTTATTTAATAAATTTAAAAATATTTAAATATGGAACCAGCGTCTGCCTCTTAATAGAAGTTACATAAAGAATAATCAATTCTATATAATTTTTTAATTATAATCCGACTTTTAATTATCAAAAAAACTCAAATATAATATTTTACTGCAAGCTAGCAAAAATTACAGAAAAAAAAAAAATATAATTTAATTATGGTAATAAATAATTATTGCTCTCATCATCACTTAATTTATTTTTGATAAGTAAATTATTAATTATGACATTTATTAATGAATAAAAAATGTCTTATAATTTTAAAATCTAAAAATATATCAAAATTTGATTTTTGGAATTTTTTAAATTTCAACAGTGGGTGGCTTTGATCCGTTAAGTAATATTGCGCTGATAAATCGCTTTGTCTAATAAACAAAAAAACTATTTTTTTTTTTTAAGATGACCCATTGTAGAGCAGCGACTAGTGATGCGAAATAACGGTCATTTTTAACTTTGGTCAAATCATGAGCAATTGACGAGCAAATGCTTGTCAATTGACGTCATTTCTTTTTGGTCAGTCACAAAAATTCATGAGCATTTTTTTTCTTGTTACGAAAATTCTTCTAGAAAACAAAAAAAAAAGCAACCTATTTTATATGCAACCTAAATACTTTAAATATTCAAAATAAAATTTTCCGAAAATTCTGACGATAATAAACAAATTTGGCTTGCTCAACTACTTAGATGGAAAATGACCGTCAAAAATTTTTCGGTCATTTTTTGGTCAAATTTTGAATAATTTTTTATTCTCATTTCGCGGGAATCGACATTGAATTCAAAAAATGACCGGCGGTCTTTTTTTTTTTTTGGTCAATTGACGTCAAATGACGAGCATTTGACGAGTACATGCTTAGCTTTACATCATTAGCAGCGACTCATCTTAATACCACTTCCGTTAATCAATGTGGGTTCCCGTGAAAAATGAATCATACATGGCCATGCATGAATGCTCCATGCATGGCTATGTATGGAAATTGGCCAGACATGGCCATATATGGCCATATATGACCATGTATGGCCATGTATGACCATGTATGGCCCTGTATGACCTTGCATGGCCATGTATGACTATACATAGCTTGATACGGCCATACATGACTTGATATGACTAGGTATAGAAATTTTAACTAAATAAAAAAAAATTTTTTTAATTTTTTTTTTTTTTTTTAATTATTTTGGCGACGCAGAGATTATCAGATATACGAATAATTGAATTCCTAATCGAATTGGAAAATTTTAATTCAGAGAAAAAACGCTAGACTTATTAATAACACCACCCGCTTTAGTAGGATTCGAACCCGGGACCTTCCGTACGAGAGACCGACGCTTTGTTGACTAAGCTATGCGACCAACAGTTACAACGAAGTTTACTTGTGCTACGTAAGATTGAAAGGATATAATCACTTTCGAAAAAGCAAAATATAATCATCAATATGCTGTTAGTGATATCAAAAAAATTTTCTATTTTTTTTCACTACAACATTCTGTTTATAAGTAATTGTAATAGTCAGCTCAAATTTTTTATATCCGTGAAAAATGAATCATACATGGCCATGCATGGCCATATATGAATCATACAAGGCCATGTATGGTCATGCATGGTCATGTATAGTTATATATGTCAGTGATTAGTTGGACATATATGGCCATGCATGGCCGTATATGGTTCATACATGGTCATACATGGAGCATATATGGCTATACATGGGCATACGAACTTTTTTAATTTTTTTTCTTTCATTATCTCATAAACAACAAGACCTACAAAAAAAATGTAAATGACAATTTTATAGGAAATTTAATTTCCTACAAAAAAGGACCCTAGCACCGAATCACTCAGATAGATTTTCTGAGATATGAGTCAAATAAAAAATCAATATTTTCTAAGATTTGATTCGACATTTTATGAGAATTCAGTGCTACGTAAACTTCAATGATTAATTTCTCAGAAAATATCGATCGTAGTGATTTAGTGCTAAGGACCTTTTTTGTAGGAAATTGAATTTCCTATAGAATTGTTACTTATATTTTTTCTGTAGGTCTTGTTGTTTATGAGATAATGAGAGAAAAAACAAGAATTCTATGAAAAAATTTAGTTTAGAGGTCCGTACTACCCCACTCGTATGAGTTACGACTTCGCGAAAATGGGTACTTTTGAAGAGCATTCAATTCTGAGAAAATCCCGACTTTGGGCGAGATGATGTCATAAAATGCCACGGAGTTACAGAAGTTTAAAACATAAAAACCCAAGTTTACGTGTATTTTGAATGGGAAATCTTCGCCTGCTCTGGGAAAGTACTTTATATTAATATCAAGGGCTTCAACTCTCAGGGAATTTTTTTTTGGGGGGGGGGGGGTATTTCCAACAAAATTTCAGGATCGGAGCGAAAAAAAAAATAGTCGCTAAAAAAAGCAGTCTAATATATAGTCATCCATGACTATGTATGACCATGCATGGCCATACATGGCCTTGTATGATTCATATATGGCCATGCATGACTATTCAAAAAGTTCGTATGCCCATGCATGGCCATGTATGAACCATATACAGCCATGCATGGCCATATATGTTCAATTAATCACTGACATATACAGTCATACATGTCCATGCATGGCCATATATGGCCTTGTATGATTCATGTATGGCCATACATGCTCCATGTATGCTCCATGCATGGCCATGTATGCTCCATGCATGAACCATATATGGCCATGCATGGCCATGTATGATTCATTTTTCACGGGTTGTCAGAGGTAAATTAACTATAATAAAACAAACTGTGATGACTATTGATATCTTACACGCTGAGAATTTTATACTAATGATTACTATCTCATGGTGGTAAAATTGATTTTTTTTCTCGCGACATCAATTAATCTCATAATTATTGTAAGGTTCAAAATATGATATGTTAATAATTAAAATACACGAAAGCAATAGCTATCATCGCGGGTGTTAAATTAGTATACTCGGGAAAAAAACATCAGACGATCATGCATGATCATGCGTTAATCTCATGCATGATCATGCCTGAAGATTTTTCAGCCATGAGCATGCGTGGTCATGCTAGGTCAGGCATGATCATGCTTGAGCATGCATAATCATGTTTGACCAAGCATGATCAGTCCTGATCAAGAACAATTCCTAGAACTATTAAATAAAAAAATAATGATAATTCAATTTTAAGTTAACTTATTTTGTTAGTATTGATGTATAGTTAATGTTTACTGGCTGAAAAGTGTTATTGAAATTTTACCCGTGACGGTTCTCGAACCCACGAGCCCTTGCATGAATCGTACAGTCATGCCTGGATCATGCAAGATCATGCATGATCAAGCATGATCAGGCTAATAACTAACTAATAAATTAAGCAATCAATTAAACTATGATAAGTTTCCTAATGCTTGCAACCCAGACAGTACTACTTTCAAATAATGCCGCGCGATGCTCCTTCGTTTTTCTTTATGAAGTCAAATGTCACCACCCTGATAACCTTTACACCTATGCATCGTTGACTTTACATTTTACTCACTTGGGCTCTCCACATTCTTTCTAGTCTCTACTAGCCCAAATGATATCGAAATTCATTTAAAATTTTAAATAAACTATAAAACAAACTAATAATTGTTAACAAAAACAAGGTAATAAAATCTATGATTGACACCGTTGACAGTAAATAAAATCATAAATAACGCCTGATACGCAAAAGTAGCTATTGCACCATAACCCAAGAGCTTTATTAGTAAAGTAAATATTAATAATTTGAGACGCAATATCCCATTGTATAGATAAAGAAATAAATAAGATAACAATTAACTAACTCCATAACATCGGACGACCATAACATACCATGACGGCGCAGATCACCATAATAACAATTCCTTAATAATTAAATCCATAGCCACTTACCTATAACAATGGGAATAGATTAAATCGATCAGTAGATAAAGAAAAATAAAATTCGAGATTAAATAAAAACTTATATACTAACTAACTAACCATCAGAGGTCAGTCAAGGAACCTAAATATTTGCTTCACCATTGTGTTCCACTAATACATATGTAAGCGCGTAACTTCTGTCTTAAATAACTTAACTAATGAATAAAATACTGATTAGCCAAGATTCCCATGACAATTCACCAGTGTCCCTTTAGCGATGGGATTATTAATAATAACGAATTATTAAATATTTAAATTCCAAAACAGGCATAACTCCTAAATTACTAACGATAGGGATGAATAATCATAACTCATCGATAGATAAAGAAAAATAGATTATTAATTACTAAACACTCGAACCTTAATTTTAACGAATAATCTGAAATTAACCACTTAAAATAAGCCCATTCAATAGCATGGGATTGCATCTCTTTCTTCCATCAATAGAACTACTACAGCCTGCGGTATTTATATAGAAGTGGGGCTCCACACATTTTTCAATGTTCTGAGTGCTTACACCTTAAAGATCTATAATTAAACTTTTTCCACGTGTTCAACTACACGGCGGATTAAATTTTCTGTATGAGTTTATGTCTCTAACACTCGATATCTATCCGAATCTTGTAACTAATGTGCACAAAATTGGTAAGAATAGGATCAATTTGTAAACTAATTAATAATTATCACGTGTCATATAATCCTCGAAAGTAGTTTTGACATAAGATATTATGATGTTAGAAATTTTTTGACATAAATAAGTAAAACAAAAAATTGTAAGCAAAAAACATATTCTAACGTTGCATACTCGGAAATCTTATGGAAAGTTCATTCAGAAAATTTCGCACCGTTTTTTTTTTTTTTTTTTCATAAAAAGGCGTCTAAAAATAAAACTTTACAAAAAAACTTTTTTTTTACTGAACATATAATTCTTTAAATTAAAAAAAAAATGAACCCCATCGATTGCCCATTACGGGACTAGGCTTGAAAGTTGGGAAATAAGTGACAGTTTTTTAGAAAAAATTTTCAAGAAAATCGATCGCTACGTGTTTTTGGGAAATCAACATTTTAAAGTCAAAATTTGAAAATCTTATAGAAATAGAGTTAAAAATTTTTTTTGATTTTATATCCTAAAAGTGTGTTTAATAACAAAAATTTTGAAAAAAAAAAACGTCCCGATTGGCCCATTTTTCGCAAAGTTACAGATATTTGAAAAAAAAAGAGCGATTTTTTTCAAAAATTGATATCTCAAAAACGGCTTGGCAAAAAAAATTGAAAAAAATCATGGAGATCTTTTTCAATGAGTACTATAACATAAAAAATTTTTAAAAAAATCGGAGATGCAAAGGCAGAACGTTGTCCGATTTGGCGTGGAATGCCCCATATACACCTTAAACCTAATTAATAATCGGTAATTAGCAACTTAAAATAATACTCATCTATTAACATTGAGCTGGATCTAGAAGCTTCTTTCTAAGGTGTGGCGCATGACTCACCACGATCATCTTCTCTCTAACACATACGACTTTCCCTTCTTAAGTAACTCGACAAATAATTAAAATAATGAAAAACTGAGATTATCACCATAATTCTTTAGCGCACATCTATCAATGAACATAATAATAATTACAATTTATTGAATATTTTAATTAAAAATAGGTGTAACATTTAAACCACTGACGATAGGAAGAAATTACTATAACCAGTCAAAAGATAATGATAAAAGGATCAATAATCAATAACTACCTATACCATAAATCAAATTAGTAACCCGTAATTAACAGATTAAAATAACTCCTGCCTATTAACATGGGGTCGGATCTCTTTATTCCACCCGTAATTCCTACCATCGTCTTTTTTTTTTGAGTCTTTGTCATTGTTCTAGAAGTTTCGATCCGAGATCGTCACGCACGCCTTTTCTTACACCACACCTCGCAAATATTCGACTCTGCTCAATAACATTAGTTTTAGGTAACAAAATTAAATCTAGGTCACGCGTGCTACCCCTCGCCTATGATTGGTGCCTATAAAAACCGCCACAAATCGGTCCTCTATGCCCATTAATTATCAAGCTCTCGATTACGTAAAATCTTATTATTTTAAATTATTAAAATTTAATTTTTTTGTTCTAGTCGTTAATAATTACATTCAATGTTTATACAATTTAAATTGAATTATTCTAAATAAAAATAATTTCGATTTTTAATTCTTTTATTCAATATTACAAATAATTTAATTAATTAAATTATTTCTGTTGAATATTATTACTGTCTTAAATATTATTTTTCATATTTAAATAAACTTCGTCATTTTAAAAATGTACATTCAGACAGATTGTCAACTACCTAGTATAAGTAAACACCCTTGCTCATTTACATCAACAATTCTTAACATTCAAGAACCGTAACCAACTATCAAGCCACCTGACAACAATTTAATACGAATCGAATCTTAATCAACAATCTGGTCTCCAGCCCAGCCAAATATTGTATCCTGACAATTTATTATATTGAATAAAACAAATGTAAGTTAAATTAATTGTTCATTGATCTAGTAATAAGACACATCCATTCACCTCGTACATCCTATTTTCGTATATTGACATACTCGACACTAAATAGTGAAGTCCCCGCTACCCGAGTAAATGGCTTGAGTGCTTTGACTTAAAATTAAGGTACTGAAGTTGTGTTCGTCATCTTTGACGTAACAATCACAAAAATAGTAGCTATTAACATATCACATAACAAATATAACAATCACTCGATTTTTCACAATATAGTGATGGTAGTAGTTGCTATCTCGTGATCGTAATCATTACAAATTTGTATGGCAAGTATCATCTTCCCCAAAAACTCAAAAATATTCGACTAAGATAAAGAAAAAATTTTCTCCATCTTGATTAGAAATTATTTGTATATACACTTATCCGAAAAATTAAAGGAACAAGAAAATTTTATAAAATTTTTAGCGATTTTTGGAAGTCTGTATTTTCGTGAAAAATGATCGTATCGAAAAAATAAAAAAAGCAAATTAAAGCTTGAAATCTCGAGTTTGAAGATCTTTCAGCCAAATGATTTTCTCAGCCACGGTTTTTGCGGAATCATAAGAAATAGGCCGCGACAAAATTTTTCTAAATTTTTTGGTTTTGTTTTTAAGGTCTACGGGGCGAGGAAAATTTTTTTCGAAAGAACCAGTTCATAACTCGTTAAGGAAATTTATTCAGCTACAATTTACTTTTTTTTTTATTTCTCTGTGCGACAATATGCTGCTGAGATATGCCTTCAAATGAAAAAGGATCCTTTTGTCTTTGATTATCGATATCTCAGCAACTAATGGTCGCACAGTAATTTAAAGGGCAGCTTTAAAAACTTGAATAAATGCCCTACAAGCCCTATTTTTGATTTTTTTGAAAAAAAATTTTTTTTCATCCTTAATATCAATTTGAAAAACCCACAAAAAATGGCCATTTTCTGGTTTTTTACTCAACTCATCGCTACTTTGTAAATATCGATAAAAAAAATAATGTTGCCAGGTGATTTTACAGCTTAATGTACCCCTAAAAACCCTGGAAATTTTCAGATTGATCCATCGAACCGTTTGTCCGGACCGATTGCTCAAAGTTTTATGAAACAATTAAAGGAACAAGTTTTGTTCCTTAACTTGTGTAATCATTACCAAAATGAAAAAATTAATTTTTTTCGGATTTTCTTCCATTTTCACGTTAGTTATTCGGTAAATGTAAGGTAAAGAGAAAAAAAAATTTTTTTTTTCAAAAAAAGATAAAACAAGAGTTTTTTTAACATTTTTCTTTTACATTTTATTCGAGTTTTTTTTTTTTTTCGCTTTTTGAAAAAAAATTTTTTTTCTCTCTTTACCTTACATTTACCGAATAACTAACGTGAAAATGAAAGAAAATCCGAAAAAAATTAATTTTTTCATTTTCGTAATGATTACACAAATTAAGGAACAAAACTTGTTCCTCTAATTGTTTCATAGAACTTTGAGCAATCGGTCCGGACAAACGGTTCGATGGATCAATCTGAAAATTTCCAGGGTTTTTAGGGGTACATTAAGCTGGAAAATCACCTGGCAACATTATTTTTTTTATCGATATTTACAAAGTAGCGATGAGTTGACTAAAAAACCAGAAAATGGCCATTTTTTGTGGGTTTTTCAAATTGATATTAAGGATGAAAAAAAATTTTTTTTCAAAAAAATCAAAAATAAGGCTTGTAGGGTATTTATTCAAGTTTCTCAAACTGCCCTTTAAATTACTGTGCGACCATTAGTTGCTGAGATATCGATAATCAAAGACAAAAGAACCCTTTTTCATTTGAAGGCTGATATCTCAGCAGCATATTGTCGTACAGAGAAACAAAAAAAAGCAAATTGTAGCTGAATAAATTTCCTAAACGAACTATGAATTTGTTTTTTGGAAAAAAATTTTCCCGGCCCCGTAGACCTAAAAAACAAAACCAGAAAATTTAGAAAAATTTTGTCTCGGCATATTTCTTATGATTCCGCAAAAACTGTGGCTTAGAAAATTATTTGGCTGAAAGATCTTTAAACTAGAAATTTCAAGCTTTAATTTGCTTTTTTTATTTTTTCAATACGATCATTTTTCACTAAAATACAGACTTCCAAAAATCACGAAAAATTTTATAAAATTTTCTTGTTCCTTTAATTTTTTGGATAAGTGTAGAAGCAGATATAGAGATGGATTGAGATTGATATCCAAATAGATATACGCTTATCCAAGCATATATAAATATATCTGCTCAGATCCTATCTATTTATCTTCTTCTATATAAAAAAAAATCAATTGCTGTTCGTTAGTCTCGCTAAAACGCGAGAATGGCTGAACCGTTCTAGCTAATTTTGGTCTTGAATTATTTATGGAAGTCCAAAAAGGGTTTGAAAGATGAATAAATATGAGTTTAGTATAGTGCTGGATAGCTCAACTGGTAGAGCACTCGGCGCGATACCGATATGGTCTGGGTTCGATTCCTAGTTCGGGCTATCTATATTTTTCTCAATTTATCTATAGATTGTCTTATTGAGAGGGTTCGCATGCTTAGGTTTCCACTATATTAAATTGGTTTCCACTATACAAAAAACCAATTTAATATAGTGGAAACCTAAACATGCAAATCCTCTCAATAAGACAATCTATAGATAAATTGAGAAAAATATAGATAGCCCGAACTGGCAATCAAACCCAGACCATGTCGGTATCGCGCCGAGTGCTCTACCAGATAAGCTATCTAGCACTACTATACACGAAGAGAAATTAATTATTCTATCTACAATACAAAAATTGTAATTCTAACTATCTAAGATGGTAATAATATTTTTCATTGGTTATAATAATTAGTATTACTATTGACAATGATAACAGTTATAAATGATGATGGTAACGATTACTATGGCAGATGCTCATTGTAATTATAGAAATTTATAATTGTTACATTCGAAAATGGTAACTCTTACTGTTCAAAATTGTAAAAATTCTTAACTAAGAATGTTTGTGTGCATGAGTGCGCTCGTGCGTGTGTGTGCACATGTGTACGTGCGTGGGTATATGTGTGTGCGTGGGTGTACATGTGTTCGCGCGCGTGTGTGCGCATGCGTGCGAGTAAGTGTGGGTATGTATGCAGGTAAGTGTGCATGTGCGCACGCACGCATGTGTGTATGTGTGTGTGTGTGTGTGTGTGTGTGTGTGTGTGTGTGTGTATGTGTGTGTGTGTGTGAGTGTGAAATTAGTTCCTTCCCCAGTTAAACAAATTACACATAGACAAACGTCAGACTATAACGTTTATATTTTAATTTTTTAGTAGCTTAGATGGTCATCAGTATTTAGGCTGATAGTAACCATTTCCATCAGGTTGGTCAGGAAGGGAAATTTAAACAGAGAGTTGATTTTTCTATTTTGCTCTACAATCGATTGAGGCAGTACAAAGTCTGCTTGGTCAGCTAGTAAGTAATAAAAGTAATGCTTTTAAAATGTAACATAGCTGTGAAATTTACAAGTTATTTTTTTCACAATAAATACAACTGAGAAAACTTAATTATAATAGGTCATGCATAAGTTACGTGGAATGAAAACCATATTTTTATCTTCTTTTGATTCTATTAAAATTTTCAACGCTATCAAATTATTGGAAGAAAAGGCCAAAAAATAATGTTTGAGGCCACAAATTAAAGCTTATTAGACAAGCTTTCATCTACTTTTTACGAAAATTGTCTATGATTATTAGTTTTAGAACTATATGAACTTGGAAGTGGATAAAAACTGGTTTTTTCAAAAAATCGTGGAAATTTCAAACGGCCATAACTTTTAAACTATTTGACCGATTTAGCCCATCTTCGAACTCAACCGTGATAATCGTCTATAGAATAAGTGTAGAAAATTTCATTAGGATCTGATAATAATTGTAGACGCTATCGTGATGACAAAACTTCGGTATATCCCATACATATTTACATATATATACATACATATATATATATACATATATATATATATATATATATATATATATATATATATATATATATATATATATATACATACATAGATAAATTTTTTAACGAATGCTATTTTTGAACCCTACTTAACTAATTATTATAGGTTTTGACAAAATTCCTGGAAAAATCGACCATGAGGACCAATACAATAGTTAGAGTTTAAAAAAATCTACCTAAAAAGACAAGTTTATTATTTTTTTGTTCTTTTCATTGATCTTGCATTTACTGAATAACTAACTCAATAACCTAAGAAAAGTAAAAAAAGTGCCATATATTTTACAATATACTGGAAACCAGATATTTTATATTATTTTAATATACTACCCGATAAAAAATGTTTAGATCCAAGCATATATGATTGGATCCAAACAGTCAGACATGCTTGGATCCAAATTTTTTTGCAATCCAAGCGGATCCAAACAGATCTGACAATATCTAAAGAGATCTCACTATATCTAAATATATCCAAACAGATCTTAGAATATCAAAAGAGATTCAAACACTCTCACTATATCCACGAATATATAAGTCTATCCAAGCAGATCTGCGTAAATGTCGATCTTTGAAGAAATCTATATAGATTTAAGCACACATATCTAAAGAAGTTTCACTACATTCTAATGAATACATGTATAAATATATTATACTTTAGACCATTCTAAAAACAATCTCTACTCACAACTTTGATCTTATTGCTATTAACTCTAAATGCTTTTAATAAATCTAATGTATAACATATGTAACAAAAGTCAATTGATATTTAAGTGAAAAAAATAGATGAATACTTGAGAAACATTGATACTTTTATATTCAATTATTTACGATTATATTTAATTACACACGGAAAAAACGACTCTGTCAAAATAACAGATAAAACTGTCAAATTGACAGATTTGCCGCTGTCAACCCAAAACTGTCAATTTAACAAATTTGGAAATGTTATTTTCACATTGTGGAAACTGTCAATCTGAAACTGTCAATTTGACAGTTTTTCGGTGCAATAATCACATTCAAAAAATGCAAAATTCAGTTAAAAAAAAAGTGTGGAATTTATATTAAAGCAATAATTGAAATTGTTTTTAATGAGTAAAAATTATACATTTCGTAAAATGTAAACAGTACATCCAAAAATATTCTGAAAATTGAAGTTTTAATTGAAAAAATTAGGTATTTATGTAAAATAATTGTTCAAATCTGCAAACAATAGAAAGTAAAAACCATTAAGATAGGGGGGGGGGCAAAACGGGGTACCCCCAAAATTTTATAAAAAAAAAAAATTTTTTTTTTTCGTCTAATTTCTATAAATCCGATATATTTGTGTACTTTTACCCTTACGCATGACACCTGGGGCAATATGGACCAGCCGAAAATTCGGAGAAAATGATTTTTTTAAATTTTTATCTTCAAACTCAAAAAAATTCAATATATTAATCCATTTTTCAGCTGACTTTTTTATAGCTGGGGGAAAATTAGCCACTAACAATATCCAAAAATAATGATTTATTTTCTTAACTGATTAAATTATTTAAATAATGCAAGATAATTTGTAATTTGTAAAAAATTAAAAACCACGTTCTTTGGGTTCAAAATAATTCATAAGAATGAAATTTGGTTTGTAAATTTTATATAACTTCATAATCAACTTTATACAAATTATTTTTGTGAATTTGACAGTTTTTATCTGTAAATTTGACATATTATGGTTATGTTAATTTCACAGATAATATCTGTTAATTTAACAGTTTTTCTTTGTAAATCTAACAAATTCTATCCATGTCATTTTGACATTCCCATATCTGCCATTTCGACATATTATTTTTTTCCGTGCATATAATCAAAAACATTATGAATTTTTTCGTAAACTTCTATCTATTACATGAGACTAAATATATTTTATTCACCTTAACCCGACTAGAATTTTCCATAAGGATCTGACAAGGTCCTTATCAGGTTAACCTTATTTAAAATAAGGTCCCGATCAGGGTATCCTGACGAGGATCCTGATATGGATGTAACGCTTAAGACCTATCAGGTCCTTATCGGGATTGCCTTATAAGGTCCTTATCAGGATATCCTCATCAAATCCTTATCAGGATCACTTTATTAGTAATTATTTTTAAAAAAATATTAAATTGCAAAAAAAAAATAAGAGAATTCTAATTCGATCGATAATGTTATCTATTGTATTGAGAGCATTAATTAGAGGAAGTAAACATAGTTTTTATTGATGAAAAAATCCCGATGACTGCTGGGCTTGAACCTGCGTCCTTCCGATTCAAAGTCTTCGATGCTATCCACTGCGCTGACATACATATGTGATCTTGTAAGTGTAAATATAATATTGATTATGATGTTAAAGAATAATGGATAAAGAAGTAAAAAATCCGTGGTGCAATGATTGACGTGATTTTTGTACAATATTTTTTTGTACTTTGTTTAATTTTTAGCCTGCAAAGAAAACACTTGAAAGGATGGGATAACTTTTTTTTTGAATAAGGATATCCTGATGAGGTCCTGGCAAGGAACTTGTCGGGTTGACCCGATGACAAATAACTTTTTTTTAAATAAGAAGTTCCTGACGAGGTTCTTATAAGGAACTCGTTGGGTTAACCCGATGGCAAATAACTTTTTTTTAAATAAGGAGTTCCTGATGAGGTCCTAATAAGGAACGCGTCAGGTTGACCCGATGGCGAATAACTTTTTTTTGAATAAGGATATCCTGATGAGGTCCTGACAAGGAACTAGTCAGGTTTGCCCTAATAAGGCAAACCTTACATTAACCTGATAAGGTCCTTATGGTACTTCAGGCAAATCAGGAAGAAATTCTAGTCGGGAATCTATGTAGTTAAATGTAAACAGATATAATACTACTAATGTGTAATAATTTATTTTTGGAAATATTTATATCTGTTTGGATGAAAGTTTTTAATTTTAGTATAATACTCAGATATTTGTGTATAATTAGATAAAAAAAACTTTGTATTTAATGTCTTATTCGCAGTAGAACCTTGACAGTTTGACGATTCAGGAGCCTTACCTGTATTTAAATATTATTAGATCTGATTAAATATAACTACATATATACATACATTTTTGGATGTAGTCATAAATTCTTGGATATATGTATATCTGCTTGGATATGAATTATTTTTGCATCTATATACCCCCATACATACAGTTGGGCGTAAGCAAATATGACTATATGTACTTGTATATGCTTGGATATATCTGCTGGGGTATAAATCTTTATATCTGCTTATATATAGTTGGACCTGAGCAGATATAACTGTATATACTTGTATATGCTTGGATATAAGCACATTTGCATGGATATCAATTTTTATATATGCTTATATATAGTTGGATCTGAGCAGATATATTTATATATGCTTGGATATGCGTATATCTATTTGGAAATCAATCCCCGTGAAAAAATTTTCTGATCAAGCCTTATATGACCTGATATGGCCATATCAAAAAATTTGATATATTCATATCTGACCTGATATGATCTGATATGCCCATATATAATTTTTAATATATTCTGATATAGTCTGATATAAAAATTGGCCATATCAAGCCATATCAACTTGATATGTCCATATCAACTTGATATTTCGATATCAGATTTGATATGTCTTGATCTGACTTGATATGCTTGTATATAATTTTTTTTATATGTCTTGATATGACCTGATATAACTTGATAAGGGTATATATATTTTAATATGCTTGTCAAAAAAATCTTGATCAGGTTTGATATGGCTTGATATGCCCTGATATGGACACGTATACTAGTTTTTTCGAGTTTTCCGTATACATACGT
The DNA here is from genome assembly GCA_030273425.1 of Microplitis manilae. Lineage (NCBI taxonomy): Eukaryota > Metazoa > Arthropoda > Insecta > Hymenoptera > Braconidae > Microplitis > Microplitis manilae. The sequence goes on along the minus strand of CP092720.1, from coordinate 13,317,053 downwards.
TTGGTAAAATAATTTAGAAATGACCAAATAACGTAACATTGTTCGGAACAACCGATTTTATAATGGTTCATAAAATCTTATGAAGTCTGTTAAATATTTTAATTTACCGCATTTATAAATTGTATAAAGTGCACAAACTTTTTATTTTAATTTTATCCAAATAGATATAATCAACCTTACATATCAAGTTCATGATTTGGCACGGTGGTTAATAGATCAGACTTTGAATCAGAAGTACTCGGGTTCGAACCCATGACCTGGATGGATTTTTTTTTCTTTTTTTTTTTTTTTTTCATGACAATTATTGCATATACAACTTTACAAAGTTATACACAATTTTATAAAATTATCTATAAATTTAGTTCCCGAGATAACAATGTTAATCTCACTATATATAGTCTGATATGTCCATATCAGAACATATCAAATCTTATCTGTACATATATTTTCTGATATGGCCAATTTCCATATCAGGCCTGATATGAACCGCCGAAATCAAGCCATATCAGGCCATATCAGAAAATTTTTTCACGGGATCTTAATACATCTCTATATCTGCTTATATATGATTAGATCTGAGCAGATATACTTATATATGCTTATATCTAGCAAGATCAAATATTTGGACATAAATAGATATAACAAGATCCAGACATATTTGGTTGGATCCAAACGTTTTTTATCGGGTATATCAATATAAAAAAAGATATATTAAAATATATATGTAAAACATACAAAACAAAGTCATATATTGATAAATATATTAGTAATATATTCTAGCAAAATGTTTTTATTCAATATACAATCATATATTAATACGACAAAAATATTAATATTATTTTATATATTGTACAATATATCACATTATAATATTTATATATTCAATTATATATGTTTTCATGTATAAAGTTTTTTCATGCGGGCGGTCCCTCGTACGGAAGGTCCCGGGTTCGAATCCTACTGAAGTGGGTGCGGTCATTAGTGAGTCTAGCATTTTTCTCTGAATCAAAAATTTCCGATTCGATTAGGAATTTAATTATTCGCATATCTGATAATTACTGCGTCGCCAAAATAGTGTAACAATTGATTTAGACGTATCGCGATTTTACCATTTTTATTTTTCTTTCAAGCAAAGTTTACCAAACTACACCCCAACCTTTCTCGTTAAGATCCTTTCACCTTTCGCAGGTACCTATGTAAGTACGTGCACGATGAGTAAGAATAGACAAAGATCGGCAGATATGATACTATACCTGTCTTTCTCTCTCTCCATCAAAAGGGACGCAGTCTATGCTCAAACCGAACTACATCACTTAGCCGTATACTCATCTTGCATCCACACTTACCTGCGTACATCTATTTACAATACAGTTATAAGAGAGTGTGTATGTGTGTGTGTGTGTGTGTACAGGCGTAGTACCCAAAAACAAGTTTAGCTGCGACTCAGCGAGACACCTGCCCGTGTGCATCGGACTTCTTATTAAAATTCAAATATATACAAAGATTCTATGACCATCTCAATTCCATATTCCGAGTCTCCTATGGCATTTCGAAAGTCATACCCGGATCTATGTACTTCCAATAGACCATTTACTCATCCGTTGTTGTTTACACAAAATAATATAAAAAAAATCTCCGCTCAAAATCTCCGATTAGTTCTATCGACCCAAGTCCGACTAGTACCGCAAATCAGAGATAAAATCGTAATCGTTGTCCACGTGACGGTCCACCGCCTAGGCAATCGGACTCCTTGGCCAAATATGTACCTAAATTTTTCACCTTGCGAAAATTGCGGCCGATTTGACTCACCAGGATCATCAGTCTCGTGACGGTCTATAGCCTAGGAATCCAGACTCCTAGATCGAAATCTTAAATAAAATCAAATATTCATACTCGTACTCGACAGATAGGGGAGTGTATCCGCTTGGTACCCCAATAGCTCCGAGTCCGAAAAGTTCATCGAATTCCGCTGAATAAAATCCCTAAGCCACGGGCAGGATCCCAGCGAATCAAAGAAAACAATTCCGCAATCATAAATTCAAAGTGGTGAATTGTGAGAGAGTGTGATCAGCGAGATTGAAAATGTAAAGCACCTCAAGCTGAGTGGTAAATTAATTGTATTTGTTTTATTTTAGTACACACATGTAAAACAACATTATAATTTTATAAGAATATACAGATTCTTTTCTTTTTTTTAAATCATCATTCTCTTATTTATACCTCTTACTCTAACATTCCTAAGTCAACGGGTACAGAAAGAGACAGACATAAAAGAACAAGGACTTCTCGAGGGCCCATATTCACCTACCTGCTTTCCTCTCACTTTAAAATCTCTGACCTACCCCAAAACCACGCAGGTCAACGATCAGGATTGTCTATCGTACTTCCGTTCGGTATGAAATAGACTCATTTAGTATTCAAGAACTTGCCAAATATTAAACATTCTCACACTAGCCAGGTGACGGTCCTATTAAGCTCCTTGGTTAAGTAATAGAATAAATATTGAGGGTAGTTTTACTAAATAATTAATTAATATTAACCCTTTCGCCCGTCGCCTTCACTCTCTCCGATCGTTACAATACCAAAAAAATTTAATTTAATTTTTTTTTTTTTAATTTAGTTAAAATTTCTATGCTAGTCAGTTCAAGTCTATGCTAATTATATGGCCGTATCAAACTATGTATGGTCATACATGGCCACGTATGATTCATTTCTCATGGATTGTCATAATAAATATGAAAATAACTCATTTTTTAATCTAATATTACAAATTTAGAAATTGGAATAAGATTAACATTATACCAGCTATAAATACTTTTTAGTAGTCTGGACTTACATAACTAAGATTAAAATAAGCAAACGTCAGCGTACAGACAATAAAACCGGGTTAATAAAATTAACAAGAAAATCAATAAAATAATAGAGATCTTTTAAATTAATAGAAATCAAGAATCAATAATAAAAGGTGATCATATTTATTCAAATACTTCGTAAATTAAATAAATCCTACTAATTCATTTAATTTAAAATCAATTATCTTTAAAACAAAAAACACCCAAAAAAATGTAAGGAATATTTTTTAATGTAAAATAGGTGAAGAAAAACTAAAATATATATAATTACCTAAATGAATAGTTAAATTATAAACATAATATTAAATGAGTAAATATAATAATAATGTGAGTATTTACCAAATTTGTTTGGGATAACATCTGGATCAGTTTCCACTGTTTGTTGCGGACTTGGATTTGAATATTGCTGTTGTGGTAATTCTCTCAGTTCGCCAGGCTTTTGATGGCGTGATTTTGACATTCGTTCTCGTCGTGCTTTTACAACGATTGCAAAGACAACAGACACAAGGGTAAGAAGAGCACCGATGACTATACCAATTAGAGGAGATAATACGATCCCTGCATCCTGACCTGGTTACCAAAAGATGATAAAAGTTTATCACTAATTTATTTTGGAATATCCATATTATTATAAACATTTTCATTATTATTTTTGTTTGTTTAAATGCTCAGAGAGTTATTCAAACACAGAGATTAAAATTAAATAATTTTTACTAAACTTGAAAAAAAAATTGCAATCCGAGAAGTAATCTCGAAACGTTAAAAAACAAATCAAAACTTTTACCAAACTTAAAATAAAAATTACAACATATTATTTAGATTAATAATTTCTGTTGATTATAGAAATTGCTGCACTCAAGATAAAATTTACTAACGACGTAATAAAAATTAGAATGGACTAATAATTTTTACTATTGTACTTCCCATGCAAAGTTTGGAAACCAGCCCTTAGATGGCTCATTACCGAGCGAAGTATGATGATTAAGTGGGTATTCTGGTCTAGGAATTTGAAGAAATCGATTTTTTTTATATTTTCAAAGTTTAGACTCTCAAAAATATGCCCTTAAACGGATTTTTCAAGATTCGAATTATTTTTGGAGATACATAGGATTTTATGACGTGGCATCTGAGCTGACCAAGTAGAGTAAAACACACAATGAACAGCAGATGTTGCCGGACGGCTTGAAGACTCGTTCTTTTCAAGATAAGGCCCAATATGTGGATCTGAGATTGCTGATTTATTCGAAGTGAGTATTAAATATTATTATCTGAGTTATTTTACTGAAATTGTTTCTCAAACTTCAATGAGGGGTTTTTCTCAAAATTACTTTTTTGAGGTGGTTGACATGATATCTCGAGTTCTACCGTACTGAATCCTTTGAAATTTGGTGAAAATCTTTTTTATATATCTCTCTATCGCACCTGCCTTATATTTTGAAAAATTTTAGTTTAGAAAATTCGAAAAGACCAAAAAAGGAGGTAAAAAAACATTTTTTTTTATGTAGACGCCATTTTGTGAAAAAAATTTTTTGTTTCTTGGCAAGGGTCCATACGATAGCGATATCTTTACTGATAAAGAATTTTCTAAATTTGTTTTTTCTTTTATTACTACAAAGGTTGGAATCATGTCAACCAGGGAGCATGGTTTTTTATGGAGCCCTCACTTCACCGGCCTGTAATTCGAGGATTTTTTTATTTTTTAATTTAAAAAATTTTTATTTATATTCTTTAAATATCAATAAAAATCACATAAAAAAATATAGCAAAAATGTTCTTCATTTCTTTTTTAATCTAGTTTGACAACTGCCTAAAATTTAGGCTTCTAGACCAGAATGCCCCCTTAACGGCCAGTCATTGACAACTTTTAATGGCCCATGAACGGCTGAATATACAAATGATAACCCCAGCCTATTAATGGCACTCGAGTACCCAGGTAGGAATCACCAAGGCTGACTGTAGGCTAAGCCTTGGCCCGATTGTCATTTGCCAAGCTTCGGCAGCTGACCATTGGCCCAAGCCTCGGCCAGGGCTTGGACCAATGGTTTGATAACGTTAAGCCATCTTGGCAGCTGACCATTGGCCCAAGTCTAGGCTGAGGCTTGGTCCAATGGTTTGATTAAATTAAGTCGAGCCCCGGGTAGTGACCATTGGTTCGGGCCTCAGCTAGGGTCAGGCCCTATGTTTCGATTTTTGTTTAATCGAAACTTTGCCGCCGACCAATGGCTCAAGGATCGGCCAAGGCTTGGCCCAATAGTATCACAATGTTAATCTGAGCCTTGGGAAAGGACCATTGGCCCAAACCTCAACCGAGGCTGGACCCGATAGTTTAATTTTTATCAAGCCGAGACTTGGCAGCTGACCGTTGGCCAATACCTCACCCTAGTTTAAATTTTTATTTAATATTAAAATTAGCAACTTCACATGTATCTATATTAGGGTGATTCATTTCCGCAAAAGTTTTTTTTTTTTAAGTGCTCAAGCAAAATCTCAATCTACATCGAAAAACAAAAATTCTCACCAAATATGAGCTCTAAATTCCAATGCTAAGTACTTACTATTTGATTTCAAAGATTTCCCATTTAAAATACACGTAAATTAAATTACTTTTTTTTTAACTTTCTAATACTCAGCTGCGTTTCATGACATCAACACGGTTTTGGTCGCAAATTGTAGGGCATTTGGTGTTCTTCAAAAGTGCTCATAGTTACTCAGCTGTTATTCCAGCTGTTTCACTTGTGTCCGCTGCGGAACTCATTTTTCCTATGAAATTGACTTTTATTGGCTTGCAGAACGTAAACCAATGAAAGTACACTAAAATCGCTGATGGGAATTTTATAGGAAATTTTATTCCCTTCCAAAAAAGTCCTATGAGTCAAGCCGCTAAAGTCCATAGTTTCCGAGTTATAGTCATCTTAATAATTTAAAGAATAAAATTGCAATTGTAATTTTTTTTTTTGTATTATCTTTTTCAAATTATTTAAATGACTATAACTCGGAAACTATGGACTTTAGCGGCTTAACTCATAAGACTTTTTTTGAAAGAAATAAAATTTCCTATAAAATTTCCATTAGCATTTTTAGTGTACTTTCATTGGTTTACGTTCTGCAAGCCAATAAAAGTCAATTTCATAGGAAAACTGAGTTCCGCAGCGGACACAAGTGAAACAGCTGAAATAACAGCTAAGTAACTATGAGCACTTTTGAAGAACATCAAATGCCCTACAATTTGCGACCAAAACCGTGTTGATATCATGAAACGCAGCTGAGTATTAGAAAGTTAAAAAAAAAGTAATTTAATTTACGTGTATTTTAAATGGGAAATCTTTGGAATCAAATAGTAAATACTTAGCATTGGAATTTAGAGCTCATATTTGGTGAGAATTTTTGTTTTTCGATGTAGATTGAGATTTTGCTTGAGCACTTAAAAAAAAAAAAACTTTTGCGGAAATGAATCACCCTAATATAGATACATGTATATAGAGAAGACAAGGTCATGACGGTCCACCGAGTATACGATTTATATCAAGAGTTGAAATTTTCTAAAAAGTTAACTTATTTGATATACAGTAATTTTCATTTAATTAGTTATTGCTAATTACAAAACTTTAGTGAACGTCAATGTTAGAGTTCAATAAAAAATATAGTTGTGCTACTTGATCTTACTCTTAATTTGGTCATTTACATCAAATCATAAAATAGGAAATTATTAAATATATGCCATTACTCATCCGACAATTCTAAGTTCATTGAATAAAACTACATTCCACCTCATCTTTACGATGTAATATTTCTGAAATGAATTGTATTTAAATAATTGACAAGCAAAAAATCATCATTATCTAAACATCGGATTTATTACAGTGGATAGCGTATCGATCTAGTAATCAGAAGGTTCTCAGTTCGAACTCCGGTAGCACCCGAATAATTTTATTCGTTATTTCCCATTAATCCAGTAATTAGTTAGTTACACTCTAATGTAATGTCGATAAAAGTGTGATCAAACTTTTGTTTGATTATATTTATTAATTTAAATGACAATATTATAGATTGAGCATTGGGTGAGCCTTAGATTTTTTGCTCCCCGAGATTTGGCCGAGACTTGATGTTTCGTTTCCTAAGACTTGAACCATGGCTTACCCAATGGTCAGCGAAGGCTCGACCCAAGCCTTGCACTAAGCCAAGAAGCATTGGCTGACGACGGACCAAGGCTTGGTCCAAGCTTTGGCTAATGGTCCCTTCCAATCAGGGTATCGGCCGATTGATGGCGGCCGGCAATCGGCCAAGTATGCTAATGAATTTAATTAAAAAAATTTTTTTCTATGACAGGAAGGGGGAGCAAAATGGGCTCCTGAGAATTTGGGGACCCATTTTGCTTCCAAATCATTCGAGGCACTCAAAATTTTAAGGAACCAAATTGCCCCCCCTCCCTTTCTTGCTCTATTATCCTAGTAGAGTTCATTATCATTAACATTTAAATTATTTAAGTGAGGTAAATGATGTTGAAAAATCTCGATGAAAATTTCTAGTGGGCTCTGGGCACGAACTGCCGTCCTTCCCTCGCAGATTTGGATCATGGTGGAAATACCGTGAAAGTGTGAACACCGTCCCAGGTAGGAATCGCCAAGGCTGACCATAGGCCGAGCCTTGGCCCTGTTGTCAATTGCCAAGCTTCGGCAGTTGACCATTGGCCCAAGCCTTGGCCAGGGCTTGGCCCAATGGTTTGATTACGTTAAGCCAAGTCTTGGCAGCTAACCATTGGCCCAAGTCTAGGCCGAGGCTTGGCCCATTGGTTTCATTAAATTAAGCCGAGCCTTGGGTAGTGACCATTGGCCCGAGCCTCGGCCAGGGCCAGTCCCAATAGTTTAATTTTTGTCAAATTGAGCCTTGGCTGCTGACCATTGGCCCAAGGATCGGCCAAGGCTGGGTCCGATAGTTTAATTTTTGTCAAGCTGAGCCTTGGCAGCTGACCATTGGCCAATGCCTCAGCCTGAGTTAAATTATAATTTAATAGTAAAATCATCAACTTCACATGTATCTATATATATGTATATAGAGAAGACCAGGACATAACCGTCTACTGAGTATACGATTAATATCAATAATTTTCATTTAATTAGTTATTGCTATGTAGAAAACTTTAGTTAACATGAAATTTTTATTTTTGGCAGGCAAAATGGGGTACCCTTTAAAAAAGTTGAAAAAAAAAATTTTTGAAAGTTGATCAAATTTCATTAAATTCAAAATTTTTGTATGTAATATACATAAAGAAAAATTACATTTCACATCATTGGTATAATAAATTGTTTCTCTTCGATTATCTTACTTACTAATTTTTTTATTTAATAAAAAAAAACAATTCTATACTTTTTATTTGTCATTATTATGAACCCAAGAAATGTGATTTTTGATTTTTTAGATTACAGATTGTTTTGCATTATTTCAAAAATTTAATCAATTAAAAAATAAAATATTATTTTCGAATATTTTTAGTGGCTGAATTTGCCCCGGCTATGGAGAATCAGCCGAAAAATGGATTAACATATTAAATTTTTTTTAATTTGACGATAAAAATATGAATCATTTTTTCAGAATTTTCGGATGGTCCATTTTGCCCCAGGTGTCATGCGTAGGCCTAAAAATGCATCAGACAATTTTAAGTTCATTAAATAAAACTACATTTCACCTCATCTTTACGATCTAATATTTTTGAATTAAATTGTATTTAAATAATTTAACAAGCAAAAAAATCATAATTATCTGGACATCAGATTTAGCACAGTGGATAGCGTCCCAGCCTAGTAATCAGAAGGATCTCAGTTCGAACCCCGGTAGCCTCCAAATAATTTTATTCGTTATTTCCCATTAATTCAGTAATTAGTTAATTACACTGAGAAACATTTTTATTACATAGTAATAAAATTTATTTGTATTTAGTAAAACACGTATTATGGTCATGCGCAAATAAAAAGTTTACTAAATACGAATAAAAATTTTAATAAAATCCCAGTTCAAATTTTATTAGTATTTAATACGTGTTTATTAGTATCGACTACGTGTTTATTCATATACTAAATGAATTAATATTGTAAATGATTAATAAATAAATATGTGAAATCTAAAAATTCGTTATATTCCATAGATGAATTGAAAATGAAAAATTTTTTTACAGATAAATTTATTTATTAGTAGTAAATAATATCATAATATTAAAAGTTATCCTTAGATTTGAAGTAAAAAATATTAACTAGGTTAGAATCTTGAATTTTAAACTTCGGGCGATTTTTGAGACGTGGATATTTTTTTTAAAACACATAAATTATAAAATAATTTCAATTTTTTAATGGATACTTTATTCTTCATAAGTTTATAAATTAATTCCAGTATAGATCGTCAAACAACAACATTTTGAATTTTTGAAGTTAGGTTAAGTTCATGAAAAAATAATAAACACATAAATCATATCGAAAAAAACATTATTTTTATTGAAAATTTTCCATTATTAAACGTCTTTCGTACATATTTCACGAATCTTTTTTTTTTTTTTTTTTTCAAATTAACGGCAGTCAAATTTGACACTTTCATACGAATTAAAGATGGCCGCCATAAAACAAAGCTTGCGGTGATTTTAGTAAACACATATTTGTATCTAATGAAATTTTATCAAATACTAATAAAATTTCATTGAATACTAATAAAATTTCATTGAATACTAATAAAATTTTATTAGATGCTAATAAAATTTTATTTTTGATAAAATTTTCATTTATCTCTCTGCAATCGAATTTATTATTATAAAATAAAATTCATACTTATATGTAATTAAAATTTATTAATATGTAGTAATGTTTTAGAAAAAATTCTAATACGTGTTTTTATTACTGGGGAATAAATTTGTTTCTCAGTGTACCCTCTAATGTAATGTCGATAAAAGTGTGATCAAACTTTTTTTTAATTATATTTATTAATTTAAATAACAATATTTTAGATCGAGCATTGGGTGAGCCGTGGATTTTTTGCTCCCCGAGGTTTGATCGAGGCTTGATTTTTTGTTTCCCAAGCCTTGGCCGAGGCTCAATTTTTCATTTCCTAAGGCTTGGCCCAAGCCTAGTTTTTTTGTTAGCCAAGGCTTGGGGACATTGTTATCATCCTAGGCCTGGGCCAATCCTCGGCCCAATGCTTAGCCAAGGCTGGTGCCAAGGATCGGAACTCTGGCATAACGACTGGCCAATGCCTGGTCCGAGCCTTGTCCAATGGTTCCTTCCTACCAGGGATGAAGTATTTAATGAATTAAATGATAAATGTTTATAAAAATATGATTTTAATAATTTTCTTCGACTATTATTTTAACAACGAAAATTTTGATGTGATGAATTCATATCTTTGGTATATTAATTTTTAAGGATATTTTGTCATGTGGCTATTTTGACTGCGGATATTTTGTCCCGGTTATATAATTATTATAGATTTTAAAATAACATTATTGTAAATATAATTGTACTTCTTATTGAGTGTGCTAAAAGCATTGTAGTTTTAAATAAAATAAAAATTACAATTTAAAATAAAAATTATTAAACTTGTGAGCAATTTTTGAATTTTTTAAGTTTTTATCTCTCCTTAGGATTGCAATTATTATGATAAGTGAGAATTACAATTTGGATAGTAATAATCGAGGTAGAACATTAATTTTCTACTAATTATCGTAATTTTTTTTTATTATGGATTGTGATTTTGCATTAGAGATAGCAAATTTTTAATTATCCTACGTGTCTCGCACTTCGAGATTACGTAGGTAGTCCCACTACTTTCATGTTACTTACCACACATTTAGAACTTTTTTTTGTTTTTTCATATCTCACCTGATTGGACTATCGTGACGCTGTTCTGTTGTTATTTTTTCATTCATTTCTTTTGTGTCATACGAACCACACGTTTGAACAAATTTGTGCGTATTTATTTAATTTATTTAGTTTATTTTATGTTAATTACGGGTTATTATGGGGCATAAGAATAAACGTTCAAGGAGTCGTGATGGATCAAGTGAGAGAAAGAGTTCGAAACGATTAAAGAAGGTTGAAAAAAGGATGGATGAAATTGTTGCCAGTATTTCGTGGCTCCGAGAAGCATTTTTATCTAAAGTAGGAAACGAAATGGTGGAAGATGAGAATACTAATAATCATGACCAAATTCCTGGAGGTAATTTTGACTTTTTTCAATAATGATTAAGCCCGGGAGGCTTTAATCATTAATTAAGCACGAGATGCGTAATTGAATGACAAGCCCGGGAGGCGTAAAATTTTTTCCTTTTCTTTCTGTCTCTCTAAATTTTGTTTATGTGATAGTCATTCATTTTTTTTATTTTTTTATTCGAGAGGTAAAATAATATTTATTTTTAAATAATTTGAGTCTGCCTGAAAGACTCAACAAATCGAGTATGAATTATATCTGGTGCAGCTTAAAAAAAAAAAAAATTTTATTAGATCTATAAACATATATATATATTTTTTTATACAATAAAAAAGAAAAAAAAAAGAAAGAAAGAAAGTAACATGAGGAGAAAGAACGAAATAAGGATAATATAGATTCAAAGAATTTTTTATTCTTAAGGTCATGAATTTTATTTATTTCATAGATGATTTTTTGATTCTTCCGGAAAATCAAGATTCTTTGACGAAAAGTCAAGATGTGGAGGCTGCAGGCTTGTCTAGAGAAACACACTCAGACAAAGTTAATAATTCTCCTGTGATTACTAATCCAACATCCCTGGGGAATCCTTCAACAGACGAGTCGGGAAAAAATGCAAAGGATCCTGTTATTATACCTGATTTACTTCAGGATATTCCTGTTGATGCTGCTTCTGCAGCTAAAGTTTTGGAAACTACTCAGACAGAAACTAAGACAAATGATTCTGAAGATTCCGTGGACACTTGATGAGAGTGTTCTTCCAACTATGGGTGCTGAGCTTGCTGCTGATGAACCTCAGTTAGTTTTACACTCTAGTGTAATGAAGCGCTGGAAAAGATACATGACAGACGGTCTTAGAAAGGAGGATAAGGAGTCGCTGATGAAAAAATACCCTAGAACTGGAAAGTTTTCTTTGGAACCTCCTATTCTCAATGATGAAGTGATGGGAAGCTTGAAGGAGTCTGCGGTAAAAAGAGATAATTATTTTTGCTGGACACAGAAGCTTGCGGGTTTAGCGTTATCAGCTCGTTCTCTGGTCATCGAGTCTCTTGCAACTTCCAAGGTTCCGGGAGATGTGAAGACGTTGGATAATGTCTGGGCTGCATCTAAAATGCTCATTGAAATACATTGTTCGCTGACAATGGCGCGTAAAGCCTGTATTCTTCCTACCCTTTCAAAACAATGGGCCTCTACGCCGGAAAAACGTGTAACTGATAAATATCTGTTTGGCGATAAGTTGGCGGAAAAAGTCAAAGAAGTTAAGGCTATGGGGAAAGTAGGTGAAGAAATGAAGCCTTCTGTACTCAAGAAGAATTTTCCAACACAGTCGTCTTTAAGCTTCAGGAGCTCGTCGAGTCAGTAGAAGGCAGTTTCTCAGACGAGCTACAAGAATTTTGCTTCAAGGAAACCGCCAACTTTCAAGAACCAATCAAAGCAACTAGCATACCCGAAGTCGAGTCAATATCGCCACAATTGTCAGTGGAATCAAACACGTCAGATTCTGAAGGTCAAGTAAGTAAACTTGCTGGCCGCTTGAGCCAATTTTTGAAGATCTGGAAGACAGTTACGAACGATAAGTTTGTTATACAATGTGTTAGGGGGTATAAAATACCTTTTACATCTACTGCATCTCAAGATTATCCACCTTCAGCTAGATCATGGTCAAAACAGGAATCTTTCCAAATGGAAATAGACAAACTGTTGAATATTAGGGCGATTGTACGAGTAGAATCTGTCGAGGGTCAATTTTTATCTCCTTTCTTTTTGGTACCTAAGTCAGACGGTAAACAAAGATTTATTTTGAATTTGAAAGGGTTGAATCTGTTTATTCGGACAGAACACTTTAAGCTTGAGGACCTGAGATCTGCTTGTAACCTTTTGAAATCAGACTGGTTCATGGGAACCATTGATCTTAAGGACGTATATTTTTTAATTCCTGTATGGAAAAACCATAGAAAATTCCTCAGGTTTGTTTTTATGGGACAGATTTTTGAATTTGTCTGTGTGCCTTTTGGTTTAAGTTCGAGTCCGCATGTTTTTACTAGGCTCATGAAGCCAGTAGTTGGCTGTCTTCATTCAAGAGGTTTTTTTTCAGTGGTATATCTTGATGATTTTCTTTGTTTAGGAAGATCTTTTAAGGAATGCGATGAAAATCTTAAATCGACCGTTGAACTTCTTGAGCGTCTGGGTTTTATTGTTGACAGAGATAAATCCAAGTTGAGTCCTGATTGGCGGTGCAGATATTTAGGTTTTATTTTGGATTATCATTCAATGATGGTGGAACTACCAGAGGAAAAGAGGAAGGCCTTGTTACAACAAATTAATATTTTTCAGCGTAAAAAAGCCGTCAAGATTCGTGATTTCGCTGAATTGTTGAGCTCTTTAATTGCCTGTTGCCCAGCGGTAGAATATAGCTTGTTACACTGTCGTTTATTTGAGCGAGCAAAGATAAAAGCCTTGAATGACAGTGGGGGCGCTTATGATGCGGTTCTGAGATTACCAAGTTCGATTCAAGAAGATTGGAAATGATGGAAGAAAGCTCTTTTAAATCCATACAGAAAGATTCGGAAAAATATTTATGATCGGATAGTTTTTTCGGATGCTTTGTTGACAGGATGGGGTGCTTTTTGTGATAATGAAGGAGCAAACTGTTTATGGAATCAGGAGGAAAGAACCCTACATATTAATCATTTGAAATTTAAAGCTGTTTTATTGGCTATGAAATGTTTAGCGTCAGATTTACGTGACTCGGAGATTTTGCTTAGAGTTGATAACACAACTACGATGGCCTACATTAATCGTATGGGCGGTGTTAGATACGCTGGTTTACATGAACTGGCTCAAGAATTTTGGGATTGGTGTGAGGAACGTCAATTATGGGTACACGCATCATATATTTCTTCAGAAGACAATGTTGAGGCGGATTGGTCTTCTAGAATTGACAATTCTGATGCAGAGTGGGAACTTGCGGATTATGCTTTCGACATCATAGCAAGGAATTTTGATAATTTGGAGATTGATGTATTCGCGTCTAGGATCAATACGAAATACCTGATCTATTGTTCCTGGAAAAGAGATCCTAATGCGTGGTCTTTTGATGCTTTTACTATTTCCTGGAGTGATTGGTTTTTCTATGCTTTCCCTCCTTTTTCAATAGTGGCTAAAGTTATTAAAAAAGTTAGGGAAGATAAAGCTGAGGCCGTTTTGATAATACCCTACTGGCCAACACAAAATCGGTTTCCAGCTTTTCAAAGATTGGCAGTTAATGAATGGATTTGGCTAGACGCAAACCCTAATTTACTTGTATCTCCTTGTAGATTGCGGCAACATCCTCTAGCATTAAAGCTTACCCTGGTTGCCGCCAGGCTATCAGCGAGGCACTTGTGAAAGGGACACTAAAGGAAGCTATCCAAATCCTGCTGGCTTCATTGGAGGAATCAACTCTTAAGCAGTATAATGGGACGTTGAAATTATGGTGGCAATGGAATATTCAGTGTAATGAAGACCCATTGATAGTTTCAACAGAGAAGACGCTTAAATTTTTAACTGAGAGATTTGGCACCGGTATCGATCATAGTTCTCTTAATTCTGCCAGAGCAGCACTATCGCTGAGTTCTAATGAGGATATTGGCAGTAATCAATTAATTAGCAGATTTATTAAAGGTTCAGCAAAAATAAGGCCGAGTTTACCTAAATATGACAAGATCTGGAATGTTGATCCGGTTCTTGATAATTTGTCTTCGTGGTATCCGCTAGATAGTTTATCACTCAAAAAGCTTACAGAGAAACTTGTTGTGCTTTTAGCTTTGGGAACTGCCCACCGTGCCCAGACTTTATCTTTAATAAAAATTTCAAATATATTTACGTTTGAAGCTCGTATAGAAATTTGCATATCGGATAGAATAAAGACTTCAAAGCCGGATAAAGTTCAACAGCTGCTGAACATCCCCTTTTTTCGTGAAAAACCAGAATTATGTATTGCTAATACTTTAACTCAATATTTGGCAGTTACAAAGAACAAGAGGAATAACAATGATTTCCTGTTTATTTCATATCAAAGTCCCTTTAAGGAAGTTAAAAGTGAGACCATTAGTCGATGGATCTGGTCAGCATTGGTAGATTTGGGAGTGGACAAAAAATTCCCAGCTCATTCAACCAGACATGCGTCTACTTCAAAAGCTTTTGAAAAAGGTGTAACCATTGAAGAGATTAAGAAAGTGGCTGGATGGTCCGAGCATTCTCAAACATTTGCAAAATTTTATCAACAACCGATTCAGTTGAGAGTTGATAGATTTGCATCAACAGTTTTAACTACCTGTTAATCTGCTATATGGTTGATTTTGTCCTTTTTTCTATAATGCTTAAAATGATCATTATAAGAAGTTTTTTCTTTCTTTAAGTTATAATTATAGTTACATTAGTTTATTGTTATGGCTAATAAATAATATTATTTTTATAAATTTTTTAATTTTCACAGTAATGTCAGAATACAACATTCGCTCTAAACAGTTACCTACGTAATCTCAAAGTGCGAGATACGTAGGATAACTGAAGAATCAAACTTCGCCCGCCGAAGGCGGGCGGAGTTTGATCCCAATTATTCGAGTGTCTCGCACGAGAGATTCCCTCACTATAAAAATAATTTTTTAACCCTTTCCCGAAAGTGTGAATCGAAATGAATCGGTGTGAGCTCTACGGGGGTAGCGCCAATCAAAGTTCGTTGTTAAGGCTGTGTGAGTAACGGTTTAGTCGTGTGAGTGACGGTTTGATCGTAGTAGTGCATACATGCGCCCCCTTCTACTATTTTTTCTGCCCCTTCTCTTCTCAACAGGCTAGTGGTCTCTCGCTTTAAAACGAAGACGTACGATTCAAATTGAGAGTAGGGATTCAAGGTCAACCGGGAAAGGGTTAATCCCAACCCAAAGTACAAAATTAAAAAATTTTTCTCCGTGCAGTACCCCGACTACCAAGGGCCGCTTCTAAGCGCCATCCGTTTCTGCTGCGATGCTCCATGAACGAGACAGCAAGTGTAGCAGGCTGTTTCGTTATCTGAGTCATTCAATCTAATGTAGCGTTTTTTTTTTTTTTTTTTTTTTACCAATATAGGGCATTCTTTTTTTGTCATTCAATGCAAAACATATTATATCACATTAAATAGGATGGGCTTTCTACTCGATTCGTTAATATACTAATTTTTCGTGTATTGTTTTTCGCATTACGTGTAAGCTACTCGATCGATAGACTCCAAAATCTAATCGGTTTTAAGGAGGCCCTTTTGATTGCCGCATATCACATTCAAATCGGTCGTTTCGTTCCAAAGACATCGTCAATCAAAAAAAGTTTACATTTGTGTTGAAAATTTCCATTTTTATAGCGGAAAGTTAAAAAATATTGAATTAGCGATTTTTAAATCTTACTCGTAATCAATCACTGGCTTTAACGGCTCAGTGCCGGGGTGAAATCCATGCGTTGAACGACTAAAATCATAAATATAAAAACCCGTACCTACCCATAACCTAGAAGCATAATTTTACTCCATATGCTACCGTCCCTGTTGAAAAGAATTCATAGAATCCAATAGTTTCTCATGAATTCCCATAGAGATTTTATAAAAATTAATGAGTTCTATGAAATATGCTATAGTTAAGTATAAAGCCTTATACATACAGCTATGGAAACTGTATACCTATATACCTATCGAGAGTGTATAGTCTCCATACATACAGCTATAAGAGTCTCTAGGTTTTTTTAAGCAGGGGTCCATCTGACGGCACTAAATAAACTAGTATTGAATTAGGATTTTGAAATCTTATACGTTTATTATTATCATTATTGAGATAATAAAAAATTTAAATAAAACTAATTTAAATAATTTAATAATAAAAGTAAAATCATAAAATCAATACTCGATTATTATTTGAATAAATTTACCAAAAGGATTATATAAATCTACCGCCGAGCATTTAATTGTTAACGATACAATAAAACTTGAATAAAATTTATTTTATCGCATAAAATTATTTACTTTAGAATCAATATTGATATTATTTATACTTTTATTTTATCATATGTCTTTTATTACTGAATTATAAATTATAAATTTATATAAATTTGAATATAAAATGATTTATTCTTTCTTTCTGAACTGTTCATCTTTACCCATTTATTATATCATTGAAAATTTTTCAGCCTCCAGATGAGAAATAGTTTCGAAGATATGAACTGCGATAGCTAGTCAAAGGATTTTAATACTTTCTCAAGATTCGACTGAGTCTATTGAAAGTTGATATGAACCTCTATAGAATGTATAAGTCGGCAAAAGTACTTCACATATTTTTAAAGATATTATTTCCGAAGAATATTGAAATTCTTTTACATTTTTTAATAAAACTTAATTTACTTTTCAAATCTAATATTAAAAAATATTATTTCAAATAATATGAGGTAATATTTGATTATAAATACTTTTTTACACAGTAAATTTTTTTTGTTATTATTTAAGAATGAGTATGAATAACACACGAATGTTCGTAGTTGCAACGTTTATTAAAAATTAAAAATAAGACCGTGAGATCCAACCTACTGTTTTTATAGGATTAACAAACAAAATTACTGACGAAAGTATAAAAACACTTTGTATATGTTGTCATGAATAGTCCAATCACGATATTAAGTAAGGTTGAGTTGTTATACTGAGTTTTAGTTTTACTGCAAGAGAAATAATGGACTTATATTTTATTTATGTTTGTAACTTATATACAAACTTTATTTTCATTAATTTATTGTTTTATTATTACTTTAGTTTTCTTCTGCTATTTAAAATTTTGTTCGATTTTCAAGGATAAATGTCATGTAAATTTAATGAAATTTGATAATTTTACATGAATATCGATTTTTACCATAAGTTGAATAATTAAAGCATGAGTGAGAAAAAAATATATACAATAATTCTATTTGAAAATATTTATTCCAAGTGGTTAATCAGAATATTAGCTTGAATTTTAATTAGAAAAATTAAAAAAAATTTGGGCATCGATTGGCCCTGCAGCCAAGCCCAAATCTTCCCGTTGTTTTCAAACTCCTTGAGCAATTTGACATTAGTCTACATACATTTTCGAACTTTTCAAGCTTGAAAATATCCTTGCTCACTTTTTTACGAGCTTTTCAAGCTCTAAAGAGTTTCGTTTTATGCTATAATTGGGAAATTTAAAATCGAAAATAGTTAATGAATGAGCGTGTTTCTTAATATTTATCCACGATCATGTTCATTAAAAAAAAATAAGCATATTCCGTCAGAAATCAATGTAAGTGATCAAAATAAAGATTGAAATGAGTTTTGACTCAGATCAGAACGTCAATATCTGAAATAAATGAAAACAATATTAAATACGGTGTTATTTCGATTTTTTCAGTAATTATATGATTTGAACTAAAAAACGAGTTACATTACTGTATGTATAGTGATCCAAGTGACCATAAAGACAACGTGTAAGCGTGATTTTGGATACATTTCAGTAGATTATATTATGATTTACTTGGGAACAATTACATACAATGTTATTTTTTTAACTTTCCGACACTGTTATCTTTTGAAATAATGAACTGATTCTGATGTTCGAGGTGGCAACCAGCATGTATTATTCAATTCTAGAACTAATTGCATTTTGAAAATGTTTGATTTAGTCGTTTTAATAATATTCGTAAAAAACCGATTTTTAACATTTTTTCCTCCGGCGATATCTCTCGAGTAAATAAGCCGATTATGGTGGTTGAGGCGGCAATCGACGCCTTTTATCAAGTTCTAGAGCTGATTAGATTTTGGAGTTGATCATACGAATGGTTTTTCAGAAATTTGGAAAAAAAACTAGAAAAAATCGGTCTATCACTTGACCCCGCGGTCCAGCTCCAAAACTTCCCGCTGTTTTCGAGCTCGTTGAGCTCGAAAAAATGGTTGTGAATACATTTTCGAGCCATCGAGCTCAAGAATAGTTTGCATGCCGTTGTTTTCGAAAAAACAAACATTTTTTACTACTAATTTTTTCAACGATATCTCTCAAACGAATTAACCGATTGAGACCCCGATTTTCGAGAATCGAAATTCCAACAGATGTCCACGTTTTGAGGTTCTAGGAAGCTATTCTGACTAAATTTAAGATGATGTCCGAGTGTATGTATGTATGTACGTGCGTACGTACGTACGTATGTATGTAAAAATTCTGTAACTTATTTCGAACGGATAAACCGATTTCGATCGTCGAGGTGTCATTCGACACGGCTCGTTAAATACTATAAGCACTAAAAATTTGAGCTTAATCGGTAGAGCTCGTTCGGAGATATTCTAAAAATAAAATTTTTTCAAAAATGTTTTTTTTTAAAATAACTTGAACGGAAGAGCCGATTTTGATCGTCAAGATGCCATTCTATGCGGCTTGTTAAATACTGTAAGCTGTAAAAAATTGAGCTTGATCGGTCATGTGTGTTCGAAGATATTCCAAAAATAAAATTGTTTCAAAAATGTTTTTTTTTTTTTAGATAACTTTCAAAGCACTCGATGGATCGATTCTAAAATCTATTCAGCTCTAAAACTTTATAAGCCACGTCGAATGCCACCTCAACCATCAAAATCAGTTGATTTGTTCAAGAGAAACCGTTAACGAAAGAATTTAAAAAAATTTTTTTTTCGTTTCTCAGAAATTTCTCTAAAACGACTTCATAAATCAATTTCAATATTTGATCAGCTTCAAAACTTGATAAAACGCGTCGATTGCCACCTCAACCATCTCAATCGGTCAATTCGTTAGAAAGATATCGATGATGAAAGAAATAGTAAGAACGTTTTTTTTTTTCGAATATCTACAAAAAATTTGAATTAATCGATTTCAAAGTTTAGTCAGCTCTGGAACTCAATAAAATACGTCGATTGCCGCCTCAACCCTCAAAATCGGTTCATTCGTTCGCGAGATATCGTGGGAGAAAGAAATGCTAAAAACGGTTTTATTCGAAAACAATGGCATACAAAAGTATTTTCGAGCTCGAAAATGTATTCACAACAATGTTTTCGAGCTCAAGGAGCTCGAAAATAGCGGGAAGTTTTAGGACTGGCCCGCAGGGTCAACCGATAAACAGATTTTTTTTTAATTCTTTCGTGAACGGTTTCTTTTAAACGAATCAACTGATTTTGATGGTTGAGGTGACATTCGACGTGACTCGTAAAGTTTTAGAGCTGAATAGATTTTGGAACCAATCCATCGAGTGCATTGAAAGTTATCTAAAAAAAAAAAAACATTTTTGAAAAAATTTTATTTTTGGAATATCTTCGAACACACATGACCGATCAAGCTCAATTTTTCACAGCTTACAGTATTTAACAAGCCGCATGGAATAGCACCTTGACGATCAAAATCGGCTGTTCCGTTCAAAAGTTACAGATATTTAGATAAGTACGTACATACACCAATACATACCCTCAGACATCATCGTGAAATTAGTCAGAATAGCTTCCTAAAACCTCAAAACGTCAAGAACTGATAGAAGTCCGGTTTTTGAAAATTGGACCGAAACCAACAACTTCCCGAAATTTTGAAAATTTTTAATTTTCTTAGCGGGAAGTTATAAATTTTTTTTTTCGTACCCGGGTCAAAAAATTTGATCTGATTCTAGTCTAACTGGACTGCATTCGGACTAATTGGTCTGTGTTTGAACTAGTTGATCTGTTTTTGATCTAATATAAAAATTTGAAACTGTTTTTGATTTGCTATTTTAAAAAACAATTGCGACACAGAAGGACAAAACTAGATTAATTCTGGAACAGAAGAAAAGAAAGTGGATGATGTTAAATTTTTTTTAAGTTATGTCTATATGTTGTAACAGGGTACTTTTTCAACCTTGCTAAGTTTGGCCCCTTTATTAATTTATCTTAATAAGGGCGCCACTGGAAGATAAGACTCGGCCTTCCAGAACCAGAGATGTAATTTTGAAATCAGGGTCGTCGAATTTTACAAGAGTGAGGAAGAATGAGGAATTAAATTTAATTAGACACAATATTTTAATTAATATAATTATCAAATTACATTTATCCCATAACAATTACATCCACCGGGTTTTTACTTAGTTTATACTTTATTAAAACAAAGTTTGTCCCCCGGACTTTATAATCTTACGACCTAACTAGTCCCCTGGATTTTTATTACAATAAATTATTTAAAAGAAAACTAATTAGTCCCCTGGACTCACAATAAATTTGGCCACCGGCCTGATTCTCTAGATCATTATTTAAAATTGAATCCCCTGGACTTTATTTATAATAGCCACCGGCCTGATTCCCTGGATCAATTATTTTGACTAAGTCCCCGGGACTTTTACAAATATTTTTGAAAAAAAAAGGCAATTTGCCAGATCCCCTGGATCTTAAATTAAAGTTTAAATGCCCTGGAATTATTTTATCGCGCACACACACACACACACACACACACACACACACACACACACACACACACACACACACACACACACACACACACACACACACACACACACACACACACACACAATTTATTTCACAATTTTCATTCCACGATGGAAAAATTTAACTTTTAATGACTCTAAATTTTTACTTTTTTAAATTATAATAATTTCTTTTCCGACCCGACACGACTTTACTTTACAAACTTTTTCAGTATTAGTATTTGAGTAATGAAGTTAATAGAATTTACTGACGCCAGCGATCGACGCTATCTCTCTTTACTTCATGCGTCTATTGCTATCTCTCTCCGTTTCGTGTATTATTTCTTTCGCGTTCAATTTCAATTTCTTTTAACAATTTATAACTTTACAGACATCAATTTATTACTCAAATTTAATTAAATACAATCTTAATCTTTATTACTATTTTCGCAGCAGATTTTCAGTCTTGTGAATTTTATCTTATTAAATAATACTGATTAATTTATCATATAGCAATGACTTAATAACTGTCATAATTTCTGGCCTCCTGCCGCGAAATTTTTTTCCTTAATTTATAAGTAATGAATCATCATTAATAATGATTAATAAATTCTGGCCTCGCTGCCGAGAATTATTTGACCAAGCACGTGGTTAATTTTTACTTTATTTTTTTACAATAAATTCTGGCTTTCCCGCCGAGAATTTATTCTATTGAAGACGCTGGTTTATTAATACTTTTGATGGTTTTATACTCGATATTAATTAGTTTATTACTTCTGGCTTACCTGCCGAGAATTAACTTACGCACAGCACTACGATGTTAACACTAAACTTTGCACTTGTTCACCGGATGTTACCCTTGGCGTCTATCTGTGGTTCCTTGGTCTTCACTGGGCTTCTGGCCTCATGGATCAGGCTCACGGCAGATGGATGGAGCCCGTTCAGCTTGTCGGCTCGACCGACTCTCCTCGATTTTGCTACTGTCCTGTGTTTATATATTTTCAGTTCGGCCATTTTCGGCAACTTCCGGAAAATGGCTTCCCCACTTAATTAATTTTAAGACAGAAAATCCGAGCTTCTTCAATTAGCGCACCCAGCGACAAGTCGAAAACCTCTAACGGGTACTTATTTGGGGTTATGGCTCGGGTAACTGACCAGCCGCGGAAAACCACGATTTTTCTTGTTGATAAATTAACAATAATTATAATATCAAAATATAATAGTATAGCGCATGGAAAAAGAGAGAGTGAAATAGAAGTAAAACGAATGGATAGACAAATATCTGTCTTTCTCTCTCATAAGCGCATCTGCACTGCAATGGCCGGTTTACTAGGTGAAGTGCTCAACGGCAAACCTACATATAGAACTATTTTGATCTCTTTCTTAATACTTCTCACTTGAGCCTTAAGTAAATTTTAATGTCCAAACTAAGTTAGCTTAAAAATTCTCCCATAGATTTAAAATTTTATTATTCGAGCACTTAATTTAACATCATCTAACATCGATGAATATTACAGTTCCCACGGATTCTCTGTTGATATTATTTACCCGAAACGTAGAGTAAAGAGCTCCTGTATTTAAATCAAAATTTTATTTCTTTTTGTCTCACTACTAATGGAATTAAAGAGTTCATATCCGCCCGCTAATGAATTCAACGGTTTCCCATGAGCTCTGGTAGCCGATGATTTTCTGACGATATAATTTTCAGAGGCCCAAATTTGAGACAAATGTCACTTAAATTTACGATTTCCTGTTATTTTCTATCATCTCCATACTATTCTATAATACGGAGATCAGAGGTAAATTTTAAAATCTTTTCTTAAATATTAAATTATCGCTCGTAAAAATATGTACCACTAATGGATTTAAGTAATTAATAGTAGGTTGCTAATGATTCATTCGTTTGTATCTCTGAATCCCCTACAATTAGTAAATTTTCTAATATGATATAGGTTTCCGAGAATGCAAATAAATGTCACTCAAAATTATGACCTAATCCTTTATTCTCATGCTTTCAAATTCTTAGCCCCACTTTTCTCCCAAAATTTTCATGTATAAATCCAGGAAAAATAATTAAATTCAGTCATTACTTCAACTACTAAAACCCTTTTTGGATCTATCCGCGAGTAAAGCTCCAAAGTTCGTTCTCGTGACGCTCCACAGCCTAGACAAGCGGGGGTCCTAGATCGATAATCGGAATTCAATTTTAAATTAAACATGAAAAGGTTAATACCGTCGTAACCAAAACCTTTGTCGGATCTATCCACGAGTAAGACCCACTGAGTCGATTTCAAAATTCGTTCTCGTGACGCTCCACGTCTAGGCAATTGGGGGTCCTAGATCGATAATCGCAACTCGATTCTTTTACTTAAAATATATATTACGTGACTTAAATTTTATTCTTAAAACCTTTCCTCGTGAGGTTTTACGCCTAGGCATCTGGACTCCTAAGTTGGATACCTAGAGTAAAATCATTTGAGTTCACATTAGAATTGACCAAACTCTTTCACGTGACGTCCACCGCCTAGGCAGCCGGAGCCCTTGTTCGGGAACAGTTAATCCTGTTAACTAAAACCCTAAAAATCATTATAAATTCACTTGAAGGCAAAGCCGGCCTCTCGGTTCAGCGTGCAGTGCGTTTGTGTGAATAGATTCAACCTGTGAATCTCAGTTAAAAACTGTCATAAAACATTGTAAAACTCCTGTGTACACAAATTCAAATTGGTGAATCTGGAGTGAGTGTGTGTGCAAGTATATCAACCCACTTGGGTAAGTTCATTATTGTAATATTTTCGTTACATTTAACCTGCCAATATAATACACATGTTTTTGTATATATTTGTCTCTTTCTTTGCTGTCCTTTTCCTCAGGCATTCGAGTGCTGGTAATTTAAGTCATAGTAACCTTAAAGTAAGACAGGGAAAGAACACGGTCTTCTCAAGGGCCCATATTCACCGGCCCAACATCCCTCTCGCTCAGAAAATCCCTGACTTACCCTAACGCCACGCAGGTCATTGAACGGGACGGTCTATAGTACTCCGCTCGGTACGAATAGACACATAAGTTGTAAAACAACACGAAATTATAACATTCTTATATTAGCCACGTGATTACGTATCCTTGGTTGAATGACAGAATAAGAATATTTTCATATTATAATTCATAAATTAATAATCGGTGCCCGATCCCTCATACGTTCTCACACTAACCACGTGACGTTCAAGCGAACTCCTTGGCTGAGTTATAGAACAGGGAAAATCGGCATTCCGATATTAAACAATAAATTAAATTACTCTTTGGCCCGTCGCCTTCACTCACTTCGATCGTGATACCTTGCGTTTTGGAGGATCTTTACACCACTACGAAAATGATGAATGCCATCCGGCTGGTTCGTTACATTAACAAACGAATTTCATTCGAAGAGTACAATGCATCATATTCCTACACGGGGGATGTGGAGGGTATCAGAGAGATGGCTGAGGTATTGATTCGGTTTCTCGATTAATTAATAAAAAGAAATACAAGTTATGTTCGCAATTTCATGTGTTCGAGTGTTTATTACCATAATAATAATATCGGTATATTTACTCTTAGTAAATAAATATTAAACCCGAATATGAAATTCGAATTAAATATTTTTCCCTCTGATTTGAAGGGGGGGGGGGCTTCTGTGGTGACAATACCTCAACGTTTGTTCAATGATTATTTCCTATATCAAGGTACGATAGAAAATGATATTTTCAAATTTTTGTGTTCTCCACCCAGGTCGTACCAGACAGGAAAAGTCCGATTTTGATCTAGATTAAAACAAAAACAGACCAAAAATTATTTAAAATAAGTCTGAAAATACTCTAAATAAGGAATAGTAACGGCAAAACTAGATTAAAATTCACATATTAATTAAATTTAAAAAAAAATAAAATTGAATAAAAATAATTTAAAATTTGTAGTTGATTTAAAACAGATCAAATTTTTAGACCCAGGTAATTCTTAAACATCTTTGAGTCTACTCGATCTAATGATCTGAAATTTTAAGAAAATTTATTGGCCAGCAAACTCTTTCGATTGCCGCAAGAAGTAATTGAATCGGTTAATTAGTTCAAAAGTTATAAGAGGTCCACATGCACACACACACACATGCACACACACACATGCACACACGCACACACACACACACACACACACACACACACACGCATCATTCTGAAAATAGTCAGGATAGTTTCCTAGGACCGCAAAACTTCGACATCTGATGAAAACTTAATTTTCGAAAATTGGGGGATGAAAACAATAACTTTCCGAAATTTTTGAAAATCATTGATTTTCTTAGCGGGAAGTTGAAAAAGTTTGAGTTTATTTGTTGCGTCTGGCGAACTCTATGGTAACAAACAGATACACAGACCAGCGCACGTGACTATAAAGTAACTTTTAATCTGGGAAAAAAATCATCAGAACTGATCATCCGTTAATCTCACGCACGATCATACCTGAATATTCGCTAGCCATGAGCATGCGGAATCAGGCATGATTATGCTTTCTCATGCATGATCACGCATGCTCATGGCTGGTGAATATTCATATATATATATATATATATATATATTTGTAATATAACCAATTTTGTCATCACGATTACGCCTACAATTCTTATTGGATCCTAATCAAATTTTCTACACTTCTTCTATGTGTAATTACCACGGTTAAGTTCGAAGATGGGCTGGATCAGTCGATTAGTTTAGAAGTTATGGCTGTTTGAAATTTTAACGATTTTTCGAAAAAATCAGTCTTTAATCACTTTTACAGTCCATATAACTTTTGAACTAAAACTCATAAATGATTTCTGTAAAAAGTGTTTTAAAGCTTGATTAATAAGCTTTAATTTATGACCTTAAACTTTACATTTTGACCATTTCTTCCAATAATTTGATAGCCTTGAAAACTTGAATGGAATCAAAAAATGTTGAAAATATTGTTTTCATTCCACACAACTTATGCTTGTCCCATTAAAATCCAGTTTCGTCAGTTGTATTTTATTGTGCACAAAATAACCTGTAAATTTCACTGCTATTTTATATTTTAAAAGAATTTCTTTTATTATTTATGATATATTAAATGTACCTCTAATCCCTATGATCATCACTGGTCTTGTCATTACGATAGCACCCACAGTTCTTATCGGATCTTGATGAAATTTTTTACACTTATTCAATAGGCGATTATCTTGATCAAATTCGAAGATGAGCTTAATCGGTCGATTAGTTTTAAAGGAATGGCTGTTCAAAATTTTTACGATTTTTCGAAGAAATCAATTGTTATTCACTGTTGAAGTTCATATAATATTAAAACTAAAACTAATAGACAATTTCAGTTAAAAGTATTTCCAAGCTCGTTTAGTAAGCTTCAATTTTCGTCCTTAAACTTCATGTTTTGATCATTTTTTCTAATTATTTGATAACTTCGAAAATTCTAATGGTATCAAAAAATGTTGAAAATATGGTGTTTATTTCATATAACTTATGCATTTCCCATTATAATACAATTTTGTTAGTTGTATTTTATTGTGAACAAGATAACCTGTAAATTTCACAGCTATTTGATATTTTAAAAGTATTTCTTTTGTTATTTATTGTGTTTCAATCGTACCTGTACGTCCTATAATTATAACTGGTCTTGCTATCGTAATAGTTATTATAATTATGATCTCATACTAATTAAATTATCTATACTTTGTTTACATGATGTGTAGTTTCGTACATTACCTATATAGTGTTTTGTCAAATCAACTATCTGAAGTTCTCTATCGAAAATAGTCGTTGTCTTTTTTTACCCTGACCCTTAGAAAAACGAGCCTAATTTTATATCATGACTATACACTAACATGTATCACAAGATATGTATATATTAAACTTTTTATATAGATTAATCGGAAAATCTACCTTCCATTTCGGCTGCCGAATGGCCTTTTATGTATATTGAAATTCATTACGAAAATTTGAAATTCTCTCAGATATTTGAAAATTGATCTCGTTAGCTTATTGGAAATATTTTCCAACAAAGTTTGTATACTTTATACTATTTATAAAATCGGCAAATTAAAATATTTAACAGACTTCATAAGATTTTATGAATCATATAAAAGCGGTTTTTCCGAACAATGTTACGTTATTTGGTCGTTTCTAAATTATTTTACCAAACGTATGTATACGGAAAACTCAAAAAAACTAGTATATGTGCCCATATCAGGACATATCAAGCCATATTAAACCTGATCAAGATTTTTTTTTGACAAGCATATTAAAATATATATGCCCTTATCAAGTTATATCAGGTCATATCAAGACATATAAAAAAAATTATATCCAAGCATATCAAGTCAGATCAAGACTTATCGAATCTGATATCGACATATCAAATTGATATGGACATATCAAGTTGATATGGCTTGATATGGCCAATTTTTATATCAGACTATATCAGAATATATTAAAAATTATATATGGGCATATCAGATCATATCAGGTCAGATATGAATATATCAAATTTTTGATATGGCCATAATAGGTCATATAAGGCTTGATCAGAAAATTTTTTCACGGGTCTTTTCCGTCAAGCTTGAATCCAGAGCATTTAGAGTCACGTAACTTTTATAAACTCAAAATTGTATTAATAAATTAATTTACGCGAGGATTCAATGCTTTGAAATGTATTAAAAATTAAACATATTTATCATTTATTGTAAGAATAAAAACGTGGTCAAAATGGCGGAATATAACCACAGTGTTATTATTAGTTCGTACTCGTAACTTGGAGTTACTTTGAGTAAGCCGTAGTATTTATACTTGCACTAATATGTCGAATGTAATGTGTTTGGTATTATTGTGTACCAGTGTACGGTATGAATGAGATATGTGATATTGAATGCGTTACAGGTTGCCAATTATAAGTGTTTCTGGATTTCACTTCCGGTAGGTCCCCGGTGGTGAAAAATCCGTTACAATATATATATACATATTTATATATATATATATATATATATATATATATATATATATATGTGTGTGTATTAATGTTATTATTATAAAGAAAGAGGTACCAAGTTGTCGGCAATCGATAGGGGTTGATAATCTCATACAAGTATCTGTTTTATCGTCATAGCGAATGAAGGTATCATACGGGCATTGAAAATGCATTTGCTCATAAAACTTGTAATAGGACTTTAATCGAGTTTCATACGAGAATGAATTCTTTTTGCTACTGGAGTAGTAAAGATAAAGGGTCCATTTTACTTCCATCTCCACATTTCTCTTTACTCGTTATTCACTAAATATTCCTGGGTCACTATAGAATTTCAGGTTTTGTTAGCTTTCATGAGCAGAGACATGAAACAATGTTATCGAAAGATATCATGGTTATTTTATAGGCTGAATTATAACAACCGTATTGTGTGGAATAGTCATTTTATTCTCTGTGTCTTATTTTGATTTAACTGCAAAATATAATAGCATTTTTGATAACCTCAGTATTATTCGCTTTGTTTATTTATATTTTACATCATTAAATTTTTTAATTCTCATCATTTAAATAAAGATAATAGATGTTAAATTTTAAATATACAAAGTTTAAACGTAGGGAAATAAAATTTCTTCATAAGCGTCGTTTGAGTCATTTGTGTAGATCTGGATTTCTATTTTAGTCAGTTTTATAGATTTTATTATTTGATTACATTTCATTCTTGTCAGATTTTACTTTTATTTCAAGTACTTAATTCTTCTAGCTATTTTTCCTTTATTAATTTTACCTATTTCTCTTAGCTACAATGATAATTCAAAATTTCGATTTTACCAGTCATTTACAATTTGGTTAAATTTTAATATATTTATTTATTAATTCAATTTTCAATTATTATTTTAATTACTTTGACTATTAGTCATTAATTTTATTGCATGTTAAAATAAATAACCCAGATTTTCAATAGTAATTTAATATTTTAAAGCTTATTATTTTACAACATTTGAAATAAATTTCCCTGTTTTATTTTATTCTTATTCACTCTTACAGCTTATCGGCTTTGTTTGAATATTTAATCCTAAGCTCGTGTTTATAAAAGTAAATAAGTTCACATTCACAAAACGGTAGCTCGTACTCGGTCAAATGCGACTACAAGTGCTGCGCGGGTAGGAAGACGCCACAACAGCGATGATGTGGTCGCCGTTGTTGCTGGTGGTCCTAATGCCCCGCCATTGATAGCTCAGCAGGGAGTGGAGTGTGTTCAACACTCACCCCTACCCGCTAGCGCCGCATCGCCGAGTGCTGCGTTAACGCTTACCACTACGCGTTTAGTAACATCTACCGTTAGTATAGGGACAGTATCGTCGATCGGAGCTGTTTTAATACCACCGATTCAGAGCAATACAAATCGAATCTTGGTCGATACGAGAGCTGGTTACGCCTCTTTTCCTGGTATAAATCCAAAACTGGCTCAAGTCGGGGTAAGAATCGAGAATATAGTAGCAACTCAACAGCAAATCAGAGCTAAAATTGATAATTTGTCAAGGTTAGTAGATATGGGGCATTTCACGCTAAATTGGACGGTTTTAAAAATTGTTTTTTCTGATTTTCTTAATTTTTTGGTATTTTTTAGTACCCCTCAAAAGAGGCATTTTGGTAAATTTTGAGATTGTTTTGATCAATAGTTCAAAAAATATTGAATTTAAAAAAAAATTGCTCTTTCATCGTTTTTCTTATTATAACTGTCGTAATTAATGGTCGAAATTCAGTGTATTTTTGCACGTCTCAACGTGAAGCGTGAGCTGTGCTTTACTCTCACTCTCTCAAGGTCAAACAATTTTCACGGTTTAAATTGCTTTTATCCGATCATTTTTGCATTTGGAGTATTAAATGAGTTGACAAATATCCACAATAATAGTTTTCTATGACAATAGATACTTCAAAAACCACTATTTTTTGTAAATAGTAAAAAAAAACCGTTCTTGAAAAAATTTTTCGCCGGACGTCGGGTTGTCTGTATGTGCGGATGATGTATGTGGTCACGATAACGCCCAAAAAACTTCACTTTTTGAGTCAATTTTTTTTTCATTCGCTTTAGTATCATTCTGGGTCATAGCCTACTAAAAATTGCTGTCTAATTCAATGTAATTTAATTAAAAAATGAATAAATTCATTAACAGTCTTTCTTGTATATCTATATATCTATATATATATATATAAAAAATAGTTCAATCTTTGGCCATACATGAGCGCTTCCGATCATCTCAGTTTTATCTTATTTCATTTTTAACAGATTCTATTCTAAATATTTTAGTCATTAAGATACAAGAAAAATCTCAATATTATTTTACAAACTTAAAAACTTTCTTCAAATAAAATTTGTTACACGCAGGGACATAAAACAAAATACCTGGTATAGGGATTATTTTAATTTTTTTAGTTTGTCCGCTGAAACGTGGCGGGGCGCTTAAGTCGCGGAATAATAAATATTATTCGCGGGAGAATTTGAAACAAATTTTTTTTTTTTATTTTATTTAATACTTTTACGGAGTATTTATATACTTAAATTATGAGTAACTGATTAATGATTATTTTGTCATAAAATGAACGTTGAGACTTGCACTTTTGGATTTTCCAAACTTTTTTTTTAATTTTCGTTTTTGGATGGCCTTTACAGAAAAAATTACAAAACAAATATTCGAAGTGTTTTTAATCGAGATTTTTGAATTTCAAATTTTCAATCGTGTTTTTTAGACTGTGTGTATACACATAGAAGGATATATCCTTCGATTTTCTTGAAAATTTCCTATCTTAAAAATCTATCCATTCTGCAACTTTTGAGCCCGGTCCGGTAGTGGGCCTCCCATAATCACTATTTTTTTCGATTTTCGTATATTGAAAAAAATTTTTTTTTTTCACTATAAATTATTAGCATTACCGATTTTTGACTGTACACTTGTTTTTCCTACATATTGTGTTTGATTTCGATATTTTTTTCTTCTGAGTGGGGATTTAAAAGCAGTAAGTAAAAGTTAATGCTACTTATGAACAATTATAATAAATTATTTTATTTATTGAGATGCAACTATTTCGAAGCGCAAGAAACATCAGATTTGCTATACAATACAGCTAAGACCATTACAGGAACTCAAAAATTTCTTGTAACTATTTGAAAAAGCGACGAAACTGTATTACGAACGTTTTTAATTATTTCCGCGTTTCTTGAAAAATTTTACGTTAACGATTATTTTATGAACTAGAGCACTCCAATATAGTTCCATCGCTTTTTCGATTAATTATATGAAATTTTTGAGCTCCTGTAATGGTCTTAGTTGTATTATATCAAGCTTAAATCAAGAATTTCTACTCAATCATGGCCATTCCAATCGTTACCCGAGCCTGGGCCAGGACTAGGTAACCTAACTTTGGCCGTTACACTAATTACCTTTGGGTTCCCCTTTCTTGACCATTTAATGGCAACCCAGACTTGGGCCAAGACAGGATTATCGAAGTTCGGGTATACCTACGGTTATCCATCTTTCGGTCAGAACTTGCTAGCCCAGGTTTTTTATTAATTATTCAATTAACTGATTATTATGGTTTTATTAAATCAATAATTATTTATTTATACTTAAAATAAGTTTTAATTATTAAATATTTTAACATTCCGATTGACATTATTTACAACTTATGGTTAAGATATTTCTTAGTTCGTTATTATTCGCAATCAACAACCGTAATTTTATAATTTTGCTTATAAAAATGAACTTAGTATAGAAATAACTCATACATTTTTATAATGAATGTTATTTTTAATGATGGTGGTAGAGCAAGATAATTTAACTAGGTTCTTGATGAATAATCAATTAAATTAAATAAATTTTATTGCACGCCTCATAACGCGAATCGATTAAATTAGTGCATTACTCTCAACATGTTAAAGTCAAGCAATTTTCCAAACTTAAATTGCTTGTGTTTCATTTTTTTAAAATTATGTAACTATAATAAAATTAATACGAAAGTCTTTTTTTTTTTATTAATCGAAAATATTAATTAAATTTCTCTTTATATCTCATAAAACCGAGTGGTTGTAGTAAAATGAATAACTATATTTTATAAAAGTATCAGTTCAATATCAGGAGGTTCGTCTAGTAGCAACCGTTCAGATCCAGCAATCAGAAGTATGGCAGTTTGCACCCAGAGCCCAGCAGAATTTTCACCGCGTTTTTTTTTTTTCACATCATTTACCTCACAAATAATTTATTAAACGTTAATGATTCCAAGCTCTGTTAGGTTAGTAATAATTAATTTTTTTTTGTAATTAAATGTATTTGTTTCGTCGATTTGTGGACCAAGTCTGGCTAGCACGCATGGACCAGGCCTGGCAACCAGGCTTGGGTCAGAGCTGGCAACCAGGTCTGGCCCAGTATTATCATTCCAGACTTCTACCAAAGCTGACTTACAAGCGTAGTTCAGAGTTCTAAATAGTTGGGCCAAGCCTGGCTCCGTCGTACTTTCCTCTCTTGGAATTCGTTCGCGAGATATTGTGAGAGAAAGAAATGCTAAATAGTATATTTTATACCTCGGGCAGGAAAGTAAAAAATGTCTCAGATCTCATGTAATTGTTGGCCGAGGCGAAGCCGAGGTCAACAAACATGTGATCTGAGGCTTTCTTGTTTACTGCCCAAGGTTTAAATACTATTTTTCGCCTCGACGGAGGCGGAAAGCGTCAACTCCGTTTCACACAGCGGGAAAAAAGTTGACGCTTTTCACCCGGAGGGGTGAAAAGACAGTTTTTTCTAAATATTTTCGAAACGGTGATACTGATTGACTTCAAAATCTGATCAGCTTTAGAACTAAATAAAACGTGCCGGTTGTCATAGTGAATGTCAAAACCGGTTGATTAGATCGAAAAATATTGGCATCGGAAAGTTTAAAAAATAACATTTTACGTTACTTTTCCCTGATAAAAATCATCATATAAAGTACTAAAATGTATTCTAAATCATGCTTAAATTGTCTTTATGGTCTCTTGGATCACTATACATTAGGGTGTGCCAAAAAAAATCAATAATTTTTTTCGAAAACAATGGCATCCAAAAGTATTTTTGAGCTCGAGAGCTCAAAAACGTATTCACAACAATGTTTTCGAGCTCAACAAGAATGAAAGCAGCGGGAAGATTTGGAGCTGGCCCTTAGGGTGAACTGATAGACCGATTTTTTTTTTTGACTCTCCCACGAAAAATTTGTTGGCCAGCCCTAAAAAAAAATTCAGTTAAAATTTCAGCCTTTAATTTCAAATTTCAGAGGTCCATCATCGATCTCAAAGTTTTCCCATTTAAATAATATGGGAAAACAATTTTTTTACATTACTTATGGCTGAAAACTGTGAAATGTTTTTTTTTTACATTATTGATCATCGAACCTTCTTAAGTAAAAAATTGTCTATAAATAAGTCCAAAGAATCAAATCTGTGCACTCAATATTTTGTCTATTAATGACGTTAGAATATGCGAATTTTACAAAAATTCGTTATTTTTACATTTGGCGGCTAAGCTGTTGATTGTAAAAAAAAAAGTTAAATAGTAATTTTGTAGTACATTTGATTCTCTACAAAATTGTCATTAATAACTTTTTTGTATAATGAACAATTCAATAGTTATGAACTCTCGAAGTCTTATTATTTAAATTATTTACTTGTAACAATTAAAATATTGACTATAAAAAAAAATTGAATGGTAATTTTATAGAATATTTGATTTTCTACAAAGTTGTCTTTATGGACTCTTCGGTATGATAAACAGTTCGATAGTTAGGAGTTGTTGAAGTCTCATTATCTGAATTATTTACTTATGACAATTAAAGTACTGAATATAGAGACAACAGTTATTTAAAAATTCGGTAAAAAATCCAATACACTACGTATATACGCGGAAATTTCATCTTCAACAGCTCAGTAAATTTGAGTTCTAAAAGTCTCAATTGCAGATTTATTTAAATTATCAGTTTAACCTATTATCTGACGGAAATAATTCAAATCAAGATTCCTTAGCACTATTCTAAATTTATAACAAAAAACTCGTAGAAAGTCCATCATATCATTAATAAGTGATTGTTCATTTGCTTTTTCTATTCCTTGATTACAAAAATCTGATAAAATAAATTTTTTTTTGTTTTAAAGTAAAAAAAAAAAAAAAAACATTTTTTAATTTCTATTTGGAGTATCCGAAACTTAAATATTACTAACGTATGCTATCAAAGATTTTTTCGTTTTTTAAAGATAATTGTTGCGGAAGTTTACCAAAAGTTAGTAATTTTATATTTGAATTTCGATTTCTTCATGCAATTTTAAAAAACTAGCATAATTTTTAATAGAAATTCCATTTACCAAGTTAAAAGGTATCAACTTGTGCCATTAGTCAAGATGTCGAGTCGAAGTTTAGTTTTAAAAATTAAAAAAATACAGTGCTATCCATGTAGGAAGAAAAATATTAATAACGGGGCCGGTCTTGGCACAATACTGGACTGCCAAGGCTCGGCCTCCCAAAGTTGGCCAGAAACCCGACCAACGTTCAAGTGTCGAGCCTCGGTTCGCCAGCTTTGGGACAAGGTTCAGCCAATACTCAAGTGACAAGCCTTCGTTTGCCAGTCTTGGGACAAGATTCAGCCATTATTCAAGCGGCAACCATGGTTTTCCAGTCTTGGGACAAGGTTCAGCCAATACTCAAGTGACAAGCCTTCGTTTGCCAGTCTTGGGACAAGATTCAGCCATTATTCAAGTGGCAACCATGGTTTTCCAGTCTTGGGACAAGGTTCAGTCAATACTCAAGTGACAAGCCTTGGTTTGCCAGTCTTGGGACAAGGTTCAGCCAATACTCAAGTGACAAGCCTTGGTTTGCTAGTCTTGGGACAAGATTCAGCCATTACTCAAGTGACAAGCCTTGGTTTTCCAGTCTTGGGCCAAGATTCAACAGACATTTAATTGTCAAGCCTTGGGTTGCCAGTCTTGGGACAAGGTTCAGCCAATACTCAAGTGACAAGCCTTGGTTTGCTAGTCTTGGGACAAAATTCAGCCATTACTCGAGTGACAAGCCTTAGTTTACCAGTCGAAATAACAAATAGTACCTAAAACCTCTGGCTTCTATGAATAACGTAGCAGCCTAGTGGATAAGGCGCTTGCCTACCAGCCTTGAAGGACCAGGTTCGAGACCCAGCAAATGCAAAAAAAATTAGTTTCATCGATCTACCTGATTTCTTTGTGTACAAATTTATTTCCATATGTTACCATCACGCACATGTCTACTAATATTTTTTGTTTTTTTTTTTTTTAAATTTATTTTAAATAATTAGAGGTGCTTATTTAGCAACCGTCTTGGCACAATACTGGCTCTCGATATTGGCCAATACTTAAGTGCAGTCTTGGCACAACTCTGACACTCAAGCGTGGGCCACTACTAAAATTTAGTTGTGGCACAAGTCTGGCAGTCAAGCTTGGGAGGAGGTTATCATTTCGAGACTTAGACTGGCTTGGGCCAAGCTTCAATTTAACTCTTGTCCCAAAGTTATGTAGAGTTGCGCCAGTCGTTTACCAAGCTTGGACCAATCACTGTTTCCTCTAAGGGTAACTATCTTTTAAAATCCTTACTTAGTTTTTGACAATGTTGAATCTACTGAAAACATGCTATGATATTTTCTGATCTTAAAAGGTAATTATCGATGAAAAACATCATCTTTATTATAGAATTTTTTTTAATAAAAATGATGGATGTTTCATATAACTGTAAGCTTTAAAATTAATGTTATTTGAAGTTGATTCTATAAACACCGAAAAACAATTATTGAAATGAAATACGGTAAAATACATTGTGACTTTAATTTTTATGACTTAGAAGTTTTATAATAGTGTGAAAATAAAGTATATTAATAAGTAAATTTATCGTTGTATCCCTAGTAGAAATAATCTAGACTTTACTCGATTTCAGACCAGTAACTGGCCAGCGATCCCGGCTAAAAACTAGAAATCCTGCCACCTACAACTAAGGTGTACACATTGGTCACACTAATATATTTTCTGTACTAGTGTGTACGTGTGTGTTTATTTTTAACTTCCCGCTAAGAAAATTGCAAATTTTCAAAAATTCGGGAAGTTATTGGTTTCAGTCCGATTTGTGAAAATCGAAATTCCAACAGATGTCGACGTTTTGAGGTCCGAGAAAGCTATTCTGACTAATTTCACGATGATGTCCGAGTGTATGTATGTACGTATGTACGTACGTATGTAAATATCTATTACTTTTGAACGGATCGACCGATTTTGATCGTCAAGGTGTCATTCGACGCAGTTTTTTAATATCTTGAAGCTGAAAAAAAAATTGAGCTTGATCGGTAGGGCTCGTTCGGAGATATTCCAAAAATAAACTTTTTTCAAAAATGTTTTCTTTGGATAACTTTTTACGGGCTCGATGGATTAGTTCCAAAATGGACTGGGCTCTGGAGATTCATAAGCCGCGTCGAATGCCACCTCAAACATCGAAATCGGTTAATTCTTTCACGAGAAACCGTTGTCGAAAGAATTAAAAAAAAAAAATTTTTTTATTATTTTGAAAATTTCTCAAAAATGACTCGATGAATCAATTTCAAAATTTATTCAGTTATAGAACCCAATGGAACGCGTCGACTGCCACCCTAAACGTCTCAATCAGTTTATTCGTTCGAGAAATATCGTTGTAAAAAAAATTGTAAAAAACGTTATTTTTTGAAAACAAAAACATACAAAAGTATTTTCGAGCTCGAAGAGCTCGAAAATGTATCTACTACAACTTTTCGAGCTCAAGGAGCTCGAAATACGCGGGAAGTTTTAGGGCTGGCCCGCAGGGTCAACCGACAGACCGATTTTTTTTTCTGTTTAACCTCTATTTTCTAATGTGTACGTTAATATGTAAATAGTTAATGATATACACATTAAAAAATGAAATCAATGAAAAAAATCAATACAATAAGTAAATTGCGACTATGGGCAATCGAAACAAATATTGTAAATTGTCATTTAGACGAATTATTAAAAACTGGGAAAGAGGAAGTCGAAAAAAGGAATAATTAAATAGAAAAAATATTATATATTATTAATAATAAAATTTTAATTATAGTTAATTTTTGGAAGTACGATTTAATGATAACATTTATTTTTAAAATATAATAATGCTGCCGGCTTTATAGTTTAACATTCATAAATTAAACTTTGATTTTTTAAGTCAGTGAAAGGCTCAATAAAAAAATTTTATAATAATTTTGTTTGTCAATTATTATTTTTATTATAAGTTATAATTTATTTATCTAAATTAATTAATTTTTAATGTCTGTCAATACGGGTCAATATTTATTTATTGATCTATATATATCTATGCTTCAGGTAAGATTTATCTATGGCATATAAATTTTTGGAGAAAGATACATTAATTTGAATTAATTTTTGATTTGTCTGGGTATTTTTTAGAAAATCGTTTTATTTTTCCGAGGAACTGATAATTTTAATAACCTCAGAACCTAAAATTTTAAAGTGACGGTTTTTTCAAAGCCGCCATGTTTCTCTTGGATCTCAAAACTGGCCAGTTACTTGACAAAAACTCGATATCCCACTGGCCAGTTTCTGGTTTAAGTCTAGTAAAACTGGCCAGTTACAAGACAAAAACTCGATTTCATTTCTACTAGGGATATATTTTTTTCATTTTCCACAAACTTAAACTTTTAAATTACTATAAGTAAGTTAAGTTGCATTTCGTAAAATAACAAATTTCTTAGTGGGTTTTATAAATTTAAATTTGAATTTATCGAAGGATTAACTACTAGCAGGTAGAATACTTCAAATAGAAATGAAAAAATATTTTTTTTTTTTACTTTGAAACAAAAAAAATTTTATTTTATCAGATTTTTGTAATCAAGGAATATATTCCTATATTAATATTTCTATAGTTGAAATAATACTATATATTTCTATAGAAAAAGTAAATGTACAATCACATTAATGATATGATGGACTTTCTACGAGTTTTTTGTTATAAATGTAGAATAGTACTAAGGAATCTTGATTCGAATTATTTCCGTCAGATAATAGGTTCAACTGATGATTTGAATAAATCTACAATTGAGACTTTTAGAGCTCAAATTTACTGGGCTGCTGAAGATGAAATTTCCACGTATATACGTAGTGTATTGGATTTTTTACCGAATTTTTAAATAACTGTTGTCTCTATATTCAATACTTTAATTGTTATAAGTAAATAATTCAAATAACGAGACTTCAACAGCTCGTAACTATCAAACTGTTTATCATACAGAAGAATCCATAAAGACAACTTTGTAGAAAATCAAATGTTCTACAAAATTACTACTCAACTTTTTTTTTATAGTCAATATTTTAATTGTTATAAGTAAATAATTTAAATAATAAGTCTTCGAGAGCTCATAACTATTGAACTGTTCATTATACAAAAAAGTTCTTAATGGCAATTTTGTAGAGAATCAAATGTACAACAAAATTACTATTTAACTTTTTTTTAACAATCAACAGCTTAACCGCCAAACGTAAAAATAACGAGTTTTTGTAAAATTCGCATATTCTAACGTCATTAATAGATGAAATATTGAGTGCACAGATTTGATTCTTTGGACTTATTTATAGACAATTTTTTGCTTAAGAAGGTTCGATGATCAATAATGTAAAAAAAAAACATTTCACAGTTTTCAGCCATAAGTAATGTAAAAAAATAGTTTTCCCATATTATTTAAATGGGAAAACTTTGAGATCCATGATCGACCTCTGAAAATTGAAATTAAGGGCTGTTCAGTCACGAGCTTAGACAATTTGAAAAGCTTCGTGCATTTCCGCAACAGCCGTGAGTTGCCGAGCTCGCTACTGACTGATAGTCAGTATAGTGCCGGGTCACTCGCTATTTGGGCCCGGTACATACAAATTCTAGCTCATGGCCGAGTCAAGTTGGCATGAGAGCCCCGCTCCCAGCCGACCAATCAGGAAATTCGCTTTACACATCGAAGCTGCCACGTCACCACCAAGCGGCTACGTCGTCTCCAACTACATTTTCTCCGAGTCTTTTTCGCTCCTGAATTCAAGAGTAGGGGAGAGGTGCTGCAGTTGTAACAAAAAATTTTATTTTTTCGATTCCATTTGTTTTTTTTAAGATATTAAACTTAAAAACTGTTAGAAAGTTAGCTGATAGTATCTTGTATGTGACCGACTTGGTTAATTAGTAAAAAGTAAATGTTAACTTATTAAAAAATCAATTTATTTAACTAAAGTCAGGGGCCAAGATGGCAGCATGCGTGGGCTGCAGTTGTAACACAGTGCAGGGGCAGTTGTAACACGGATCGAAACAGATATTTTGTTTGCTCACGCTATTAAAAATGTAGATTTGTTTCTTTATTTTATTATATGTTTTTTTTTTTTTGTATTGCTTAAATCCTTGGGAATTTCCAAAGTGTTTTTAAATTTACTTTTCCAGCAAACTTTACTTAAATATATGTATTTTTTAATAATATTTCATCTTAAGTCCAACATTTGCTTTTCTATTTGAAAATAAAATCACAATTGTCATAAGTCGAGGTACGGATAGTAACAAAAAACTTAAGCAAACTAATAATTTATGACTTAATCCTCAAGGGTTCAATCCTAAGTTTCCAAAAATATCCATTTTTTTTTGCTACTATCTCGCCAGCTGAACTAAATTACTTTATTACTCCTTCGGTCCCAAATACTTTCCCATGCCTTTCTCAAGCCCATGTGTTTCTTGTATTGTTCTCCCGTTTTACAGTGCTTCAAGATTTCTATCCTTTTCTATTTTCTATCCGTCTTCTCTTGGTTTCTCTCGTTCGTGCTGCCCTTATTCCTTCACCTATTTGTCCCTCCTGCCTGTTTTCCGTTTGCCAATCAGATGTCCAAATTTCCCGAAGATACCCCCAGCCGACCTTTTTCCACCCACCCTTGGGGACTTTGACGTCACGAACGGGGACTTGGACAAAATACTAACTCAAAAACGGACTTCAGTTATCACCTACCAGTCTAGCCGATCTGTCGAGATTCATTTGAATTCTCTCCAACATTAAAAATATAATTTTGTCGAGACTCGCCGAGTTCTCTCCGTAATAGTAAACCCTATCCGTACGTCGACCAATAGTAATTGAGAATTCTAGTTTATATCCAAATTTATTTTATAACGAAATTACAGTTTAATTACTTTTGTTGTATATTGTTGTAATAGTAACGGAAGTGAATTAAAATATATAACTATTAATAAGACATTAGTTTGTTCTTATTAAATTTATCTTAAATTTATTTAAACACCCATTTTAGATTTAAATATTTTTTTGATAAAAAACATATTTTTCACCAAATTGCTTTTATTATTCAGTCTTAATACATACTATTATACTTAATTAACTCTTAGAGTCAAATATTTAAACTTAAAGTAGCACAGATATTTGTATCTTTAATATAAATTAATAAACATTCATAAATATTAAAACTACACTATTCCAGAGTAGATTTGTGGCGCATCCAGTTTGCGCAGATTCCATACACGACTTTGAGTGTTACAATCGCTATTCATTCAAGTGTTACAACTGACCCTCACGCAGAATTGTTAATAAAAATCTAATTACAATAACAAAAATCAGTAAATTGATATAAAATTCGATGATACAATACTCTTGATATGTCCCTTGAAGTATGAATGCAAGTCTCACATCATAACATTAGAAAACAAATTTGTTATTAAAAAAATTGTAAAGCGTAAAAAAAAAAGTTTTCACGCGTATTTTCAAACATTCTCAATATTTTAATACCGGAACAAGATTAATAACTGAAACTTTGATCTAATCAATAATTTACTATTTTGAACAAGTTAAAAAAAAAATAATAATAATTTTTAGTTTTTTTAATAGTTTTTCACTGAGTGTTACAACTGCCCCTTGTTACAACTGCAGCACTTCTCCCCTACAACCTCGTACTCCAAAAACCGCTCCGCTATACTATTTGTTAGTTGCTTTCGCTATCTCGTATACGTTTTATTGCATTCGCTTTTTCATATTATCTTCTCACAGTTTTAAGTGTAAATAGTGTTAATAAATATCTAATTTATTTCTTATAATAATTTGTGTAATTTTTTAGTTGTTAAGATTACATCACACCTAAACCAGATCCTTTTTGCGCATTCGCTCACTTTACAAGGGCTGAAGTTTTAACTGAATTTTTTTTTAGGGCTGACCAACAAATTTTTTGTGGGAGTCAAAAAAAAAATTATCGATTTTTTTTGGCACACCCTACTATACATACAGATAATTTCACTCGTTCTTTATTTAAATCATATTGCCTTAAAAAATCGAAAAAACACCGTTTTTAATATTGTTTTCATATATTTTATACATTGACGCTCTGATCTAAGTCAAAACTCATTTCAATCATTATTTTGGTCACTTACAGTGATTTCTGACCGAATACTCTGTGAAAAATTCGCGGAGTGAATGTGGATTAAATCCGGAGTGGATGCGGAGTGAATGAATTTTTAATGATTCACTCCACCTGGAGTGAAATTCACTCCGAAGAGGAGTTTTCGCGGAGTAGATAATTTTTTATTAGTTTAATTCCTCCGGAGTGAATTTCACTCCGGAGAAAGGAGTTTTGAAAATAGAATTAATAAAATATAACTCCACTTAATATCCCTCGTAGAAAAATAATATTGACAACGGGGCCGGCCTTGGCACAATACTGGGCTACCGAGGTCGACCTCCCAAAGTTGGTCCAAGATTCGACCAACGTTCAAGCGACGAGCCTCGGTTCACCAGCCTTGGGCCAAGATTCAGTCAGTATTCGAGTGACAAGCCTTGGTTTGCCAGTCTTGGGACAAGGTTCAGCCATTACTCAAGTGACAAACCTTGGTTTACCAGTCAAAATAACAAATGGTATCTAAAAACCTCTGGCTTCTGTAAATAGCGTAGCAGCCTAGTGGATAAGACGCTTGCCTACTAGCCTTGAAAAACCAGGTTCGTGACCCAGCAAATGCAAAAAAAAAATTAGTTTTATCGATCCACCTGATTTTTCTGTATGCAAATTTATTTCCATTGTAACAGGGAATTTTGAATTTTCCACGCTCAGTTGCCGTGATTTTCTATCATGTGCACGGTCGATATAATCTATAACTGCCCCAGGGTTATCCGGGGTAGAGTGCGACTGTCGTCCCAAGCAGAAATCGTAGGGGCTTGTCTGTCAGTCCCATTTAGTTATAAGTAGGAGTGTCCAATTTTCCGGAAGTTGCCGAATTCGGTCGAGTGGGTGTTTAACTGTAAGTGCAAGGTGAATTGAGGCCGGGACACACAACCGGACCAGACGCCGAAACATTAAGACGCTTCGATTATACAGGTAATTAATTTATTGGTAGACTTGGATTCTAAATTGTGGAACCAAGCGATATTTTCTAATAAATATTGTTGATACCAGGCCATTAGCCGATATTCTTAATTATATTACTAATTATTGGGAAAAGCAGGTGAAGGAGCCAGCAATAAGGAAAAGACGAGAGAACGAGAGAGGAAAAGACGAGAACGAGAGGACAGCAGGAGGACCTGACGAGATGGACAAGGAGGAACCGCTCCAGGAAAATAAAGTTCAGGTATTAATTAAATTAATTGTCTTAGGCCAAAGCCAGGATATTAATTTAAATTAAAAATACTTAGTCGTTCGTCGGGGTAATCCGCGTCTAGGCCCGTAAAAATTTAATTAGTAATTGATTAATATAACTAGCATTAAGCCAGACGTTGTCTAACCGGGTCCAGGCCCAATTGCCGGATCCAGGGCGTCGTTTTATAACT
This sequence comes from Microplitis manilae, assembly GCA_030273425.1. Taxonomy (NCBI): domain Eukaryota; kingdom Metazoa; phylum Arthropoda; class Insecta; order Hymenoptera; family Braconidae; genus Microplitis; species Microplitis manilae. The sequence goes on along the minus strand of CP092720.1, from coordinate 13,273,692 downwards.
CCAGGCCATCGCCGGAATTATATGCGTCGTAGAAATTTCTAGGCCGATTGTCCAAGACAAGCCAGAAATTTTCAATTTCGTATCCAAGTTGTATATAAAATAAAATCAAATATTAATTAAAATAAGTAAATTAATTAACTAAATAAAATAATTCAATTAAATAGAATTAATAAATTATAATTAAATTAAATTAACAAATTTTCTAAGAATTAATATCCAGAAAAAAAATAAAAATAAAGTAAGAAGTCAAGTGGCCGCGAAAAAGAAAGATGGCGGAACTCGAGTAAAAATGAGTGTCGAGTAAAGAAATGTAAACGAGGTAAATTCCCGACTAGAAAAAAAATTGTAAGACCTATTGGAATCCAATTGGGTTCCCAATTGGGAACCCAACGTTGGGTTGTAACGCATAGCCCAAGATGATCCCAATCGGGTCATCCCTATTGGGCCCCAATTTGGTATACCCAACTGTTTCCCAATTAGGCACACTCTATAGGGTTTCAATTGGGTTCATCCTACAGAAACTTTAGGCCAACCCAATAAAATCCCACTAAAATCCCAACATAAGAAAAATTTGGTTAAATAAATTTTATTTAAATCCTCTCATTCTAGTACAATTTTTTTTTTATTTATTCAATTTTCGTTATGACTGTTAATTAACAATAGTGTTAGCTCACAAAAAAAATTAATTATTTCACAAATTCTCACGTTGCACGAGACACAATTTTTATAACCTATATTCACTATACTAGCACTTTAATATTATTTTGATTAATTATATTGCACTGCACTAGCACTTTCTTTATTATTAATTCTATCAATTATATTGCACGGTATTGTAACTGTAAAGATGTCAAAAAATTACGCCTTGATGAGTTACTTAGAACGTTTTCCAATGCAAGAGTCACGTGTATATGGGTTTTTGTCCACTAGTTATTTGTTTTATGCGCGGACCTGTCTGAACTTGTCTACGCTCGTATTATAGTCACAAGATTTTGTCGCCACGTGCATCATTGGTGTTAACATACACAACTATTCGATTTTTATCTTTACATATAATAATATATGAGCATAAGAAAGTTAGTAGATATTTCATATGGATTATTTTTCCCTTAAAGTTTTAGTTTTTTTTTTAAGTTTATAATTAAATTTATAATCTGCAAGTGATTAAAAATACGTTTTACTATTGTTAAGTTTTTTTTCTATATTATTAAAGTTTAATCAGTTTTTTTTTTTTTTTCGTTTTCATGTTAAAATACAGAATAAAACGTAAATATTTTGCATGTAAAAATTATTTTTAATTTTTAGAAGTAAAAATTTTTTTTTTTATAAATTTCATGTTTAGTTTTCCTAACGTGACCCCAATTATTCCCCAATTGGGTAAGACCAACAGCTAGTTATTAATTTTGACGTTGGGTCATCCTAACAAGTTCCCAATTATTTCCCAATCGGGCAAACCCATTGTCGAATCATTAATTTTAGCATTGGGTTTTCCCAACATGTTCCCAATTATTTCCCAATCGGGTAAGCCCAACAGCAAATTATTAATTTTGACGTTGGGTCGCCCCAACAAGTTCCCAAAAATATCCCAATCGAGCAAACCCATTGCCGAGTCATTAATTTTAGCATTGGGTTAACCCAACATGTTTCCAATCCTATCCCAATTGGGTAAACCCAATCGCAATTTTTTATTTTAATGTTGGGCTTACCCTATATGTTCCCAATCAAATTCCAATAGGGATAACCCTATCGGGCTTGCCCCATCAGTACCCAATGGGGTCCCAATGTATGCTTGGGGGTAATTTCTAGTCGGGTTACGGACCGAAACTCGAAATACGAAGTCTCGTGGAATCTGAAAGCTATTAAATTTGATAATTAATGTTAGTCGTTGAAAAGAAGTTATATTAAAATTAATTAATTTATAATAATTAATTTCTCCAAATTTTAATTAATTAATTTGATAAAGTACGTGGCGGGAAAAGCCGGTTTTAAATTCAGTGTGCGTGTGAATTATAGTCCAGGGGACTCGTGTGTGTGTAATAAAATATTTTAAAATTAGTATTGTAATTAATTAATCGGGAGGTAACCGACATTTTATTGTAAGTCCAAAGGTAGTTGGCAACATTTTAATCAAGTGCGTGTGTGTGTGATGCCAATGTAGTAGCTAATTTAGTATAAGTAAATTTTAGTCGCCAAAGGTAATTGGTATATAAGTTATAAGGTATAAGGTCAAAGGTCTAAGGTATATAGGTTATAAGGTCTAAAGTTATAAGGTTTATATAAAGTTATAAGGTCTAAGGTCAAAGGCTTATATAAGTTTATGAGGTTTAAAATTAATAAAGTGAATATTGTGGTAATAAATAAATCTAAATTATTTATAAAATTATCCTTCCTCTTCCTACTCTTACAATTAATTTTACAACGACCCTGAGCATAAAGAACCGGTTCTGGGAGACCGTTTAATCTTTCCAGTGGCGCCCTTAATAAAAAGGTAAATTAAGGACGACCAGAGTAACAGCATAGCCCTGTTATACCATATGTTACCATCACGCATATGTCTACTAATATTTTTTTTTTTTTTTTACTTTATTTTTAATAAGCATAGGTGCTTATTTAGCAACAGTCGTGGCACAATACTGGCTCTCGATATTGGGCCAATACTAAGACGCAGTCTTGGCACAGCGCTGTCACTTAAGCTTGGCTTGATGTTATCATTTCGATGCTTAGACAGACTTGGGCCAAGCTTGGATTTCGAGCTTTCCCCAGAGTTGATAAGTTTGCGCCAAGCCTAAGTCAAGCTTGGGCCTATTGTTTCTTCCTATAAGGGATAATCGAAGTAAAAATTTGTGCATCAAATTACTGATCAGCTGATACGCACGCACGCACGCACACACACACACCCGCACATACGCACGCGCATGCACACATTCACACACATACACACACATTTGCACACCCGCACACATTCGCACACGCGTACACACACGCACATATTTGCACACGAGCACACGTACACACATACGTACACATTCGCACACACACGCATTTGCACACAGCCGAACACACACATTTTTGCACACGTGCACACACACACGCACATATTCGCACACATGCACATATTTGCACACTCGAACACACACACTGTTTAACAGTTTAATATAAATTACAATAATTTATTTGAGTGTTAAAACTTCTGACCGGAGTGAATTGAGAGTGAAATAAAATCCGCATCACTCCGCAATCACTTCGCCAAAAAAAAACTCCCTATTTACAACGCATGCGGAGTGATTTTTTTTTTAATTCCGGAACTCCGAGTGGCGAAGTGAATGTGGAGTGAATTCGGATTTAATTTCACTGCGGGTTCACTCTCGACTTTTTGCAATGTACATTTATTCTATTGATTATTATTGGGAATAAAAATAAAAAAAAGAACGCGTGTTTATTGATAATTTCCGATTCATGCGTATTCAAACTCTAACATAAAACATAACTTATTATAACTTGAAAAGCATATAGAAAGCAATCGTAAGCAAGAGTATTCTTGAGCTCAAAAATGTCATTTCACTAATGTTTTCGAGCTCCTTAGGCTCGAAAACAGCGGGAAGTGTTAGGGCTCGACCGTGGGGCCAACCGATGTCCGGATTTTTTTTATAAGTAAAACAAAAATAAGTGTCATAATTAAAAGTCAAAAAATAATATCATAATTGCGAACGAACATTGGATATTTTATTCTTAAACAGTCAATTGTTAGCTCAAATCCCACTTGACCTTTTTATTATCTCTGTTTTTTATGCTCATTAATTATACAAGTATATATTTTTATGTATAGGGAAAGGTTGGACAAAATGGGAAGTTATTATTGTAAAATTATAGAATCAAATAATTGAAAAGGACAGAGATTATCATCTCTGGAGTTAATAAATATTTAAATAGTTATGAATTGATAAAATTATTTGACATATATAAATTGAAATTGATTTTTGAAATAATACTACATTAATGACTAAATCACCGGATCCATATCATTTCTGAATGCAACAACTTAATTACACATATGAAATGTCCATGTTTAAATAAAAATGTTGATTAATTATTAATTGTCAAAAAACAAATTACAAAAAAATAATAAAAAAAAAAATTAATTGAAGGCAAAATATGTTATCACAATTCTGCAATAGATTAACCAGTATTTGCATTAGTATCAACAACCAACTATCTCAATACATAGACTTCTTACGCACTAGTTCACCCATTATGGCGAATATTATAATTCGCATTATCACTATCACTGCCGAACAAAATACAATCTAGTTATTCTACGTTTAATTAGACGTTAATTCTGCTTTATAACGAAAATATACAAAGCCATTATTTGGAAACACTTTTACTGTATGAAGAACATTAGTTATAATAAAATAATGATTATACTGTTCTAAAATACACTAACGCAAAAAATTAAAGGAACAGAAAAATTTTATAAATTTTTTAGTAATTTTTGTAAGTCTGTAACTTTGTAAAAAATAATCGTATCGAGATTTTAATAAAAGCATTTTATAGCTTGAAATCTCTAGTTTTGGTGCATTTTTATCAAAATTTTTTAAAAGGTCTGGTTATTACGCTAACATGAGAAATACCGCGAGACAAAAAATTTCTAAATTTTTTTTTTTTTTCCAAAGAGCCCACAGACCGTCGAAAAATTTTGTCAACTTAACCAAAGCATAAGATATTTGGCGAATTTAATCAGCTTCAATTTGGCTATTTTTTTAACCTCGTAGGACAAGTTGTCGCTGAGATATCAGCCTTCAAACAAAAAATGATCCTTTTGGCTTTGATCATCGATATCTCAGCTACCAATGATCGCACAATAAATTTCAGGGCTGCGTTAAAAACTTGAATAAATTCCCTACAAGACCCGTTTATCATTTTTTGGAAAAGACAATGTTTTTTATTTTTAACATCCTTTAGAAGTAAGTACAAAAAATGACTTTTTTTGGTTTTTTAGTAAATCAACCGCTACTCTGCAAATATTGATAAAAAAATATTGTTGCCAGGGACTCTTTTAGCTTAAAGTATCCCCAATAACCCTATACATTTTTAAATTGATCTATCGAGCCGTTTTTTGGGGGTGATCGATTAAAGTTTTGCTAAACAATTAAAGGAACAAGTTTTGTTCCTTTAATTGTGTAATCATAATCAGAATGAAAAAATAATTTTTTTTTTCCTTTTCTTTCAGTTTTGCATTGGTAACTCAGTAAATGTGAGGGAAAGAGAAAAAAAAAACGAAAAATTTCCAGAAAATGTCAAAAAAAAAAAATTTTCGACCCCAAAAAACAAGTTTCAATTTTTTTGATTTCTGTGATTTTCTTTGACTTTTTTTAATATATAAGATATTATAAAACGGTATTAATAATTATCAATACCGTTTTATAAAATTAAATGTTAAAAAAAATTTGTTCGACACAATTAGTTTTTAATTATTTATAGGTTATTTTTAGCTATTACGACTTCATTCCTTGAATCAATGTTAATTGATTTTGATTCGGCTTAATACAATGAAATAATAAATTAAAAATCGTAATTTTCTTTTACTGTCTTGGATATTTCTGAAAACTATTTGAGAAAGTACTGGTTACTATCTCAGAAAGTATACATCCGTGAAAAATGAATCATACATGGCCATGCACGGCCGTATATGGCTCATACATGGAGCATATATGGCCATGCATGAAGCATATATGGCCATACATGAAGCATGTATGGCCATACAAACTTTTTTAATACAGTCATGCATGACCATATGCAGTCATACAAAACCATGTATGGCCATACATGGCCTTGTATGGCTGTATTAAAAAAATTGGTAGGTCCATGAATGGTCATATATGCTCCATGTATGGCCATGCATGACCATATATGCTCCATGTATGGCCATGTATGATTCATTTTTCACCGGAATGCACGCTTCGAATGCTCATCCTGTGATAAATGAATCATACTTGGGCATACACACTTCTTCAATACAGTCATGCATGGTCATATACAGTCATACATGGTCTTGTATGATTCATATATGCTCCATGTATGGTCATGCATGGCCATGTATGATTAATTTTTCGACTACTACAATTACTTATAAAGAGGATGTTGCAGTGTTAAAAAAATAAGAAATTTTTTGATATCACTAACAGCATATTGATGATTATATTGTGCTTTTTCGAAAGTGATTATATTCTTTGAACGTTACGTAGCACAACTAAACTTTGTTGTAACTGTCGGTCGCATAGCCTAGTCGTCAAAGCGTCAGTCTCTCGTACAGAAGGTCCCGGGTTCGAATCCTACTAAGCGGGTGTGGTTATTAATAAGTCTAGCGTTCTTTCTCTAAATTAAAAATTTGCATTTCGATTAGGAATTCAATTAATCGCATATGTGATAATCTCTGCGTCGCCAAAATAATAAAAAAAAAAAAAAAAAAAATTAAAAATTTTCTTTTAATTTAAGGTACCCGCGGGTAATAAGGCCTGTCGGGTAATAAGGCCTAAGTGACAGAAATGATATTTAAAATAATCGCCTTCACTAAAGGCTACTCTAGAAGAAGGGTCTTGCATAGAGATGTTATGACAAATTTATAGAGTCCCGATACCACGTTCCCTGTCTTCTATATTTCATCATCCATCATATGCTGTCGTATCGCAGAAGAAATTATAAAAAATAATCTAGTCTTCTGACTCTCAAAAAGAATACTGATAATTTTAAGTGCTGTTGAGCAAAGCAATCTAGTCTTCTGATTCTTAAAAAGTATTGTTGCTAAATTTAAGTGATGATTCACCTCTAATACCAATTTTATTAAGTACAGTCAAACTATTCCAGTTTGTTTAACCCGAAGGCCTTATTACCCTACCGTAGTAAAATAAGGCCTATTCGTATGGTTTTTGTAAAAGTATAATTATTTGTTTGTTTATGGTAAAAATTACCATTACTTCATTACATTTTATGGCTAATGTATTGAAATAAAGATTAATGATACATTTCGATAATTAAATGCAATATTTTCGATTCTATTCAAAATCTCCCTTAGCTAGGCCTTATTACCCGCAGGTACCTTAGTTAAAATTTCTATACATAGTCATGTATTGCCATACATGGCCATACATGGTCATATATGGTCATACATGGCCATGTATGATTCATTTTTCACGGGCAGTCCTGCCTTGCGCACTAACCACTGTCATCTACAGATCGACACACGTGCTATCTGCAGATAGTATCTTGTAATATCTTAGAAACGTGCCTATACTTTCCAGCAGAGTACTCGTTACTTTACAGATGCCACTGACTACTATCTAAGAGTGTACTATATGAGATATTGGTGGTTGCTGTCTGGGATAGTAACCAGCACTGTCCAGAGAGTAGTGGATACAGTCCAGATAGCATACAGTACTTTCTGAAATTTTTTTTTTACAGAAAGTACTCAGTACTATCTCAGAGAATTGCCACTACTATTTTTTATTTTTCATGTACGTACACTCTAGGGTGCTTCATTTCGGAGCAACATTTTTTTTTTTAAGTGCATGTGGAAAAAATGATAGTTCAGCCCAAAAAAAAAATTATTCGCGCAAGAAAAAAAATTCTATATCGATTACAGACCTAGCTCATTGAAAAATTCGATTTTCCCATTTAAATAACATGGGAAAAAATTTTTTTTTAGCTTTAAGTATTGTTAACTCTTGAATAAATCAATAGGTTAGGGATGGGCGATGTTAGCAAAAAAAATCGACATCGGACTAACGATTTTTGAAATTTTTCACCATCGATCCATCGATGTTTTGACAAAAACATCGATTGTAGACATCGATGTTGAAAATACGCGCGAAAATTCGAAAAAGTTATAATTATAACTAAACTTGACATAAAAAAGGAATAATTTTAAATTGTTACTAATTATAACCTAATCATCAATGATTACTAATTATAAAAATATACTTTTAGGAAAGTTAAATAATTTATTCATCAATAAATAATTTACTATTAAAAACAAATTTATTATTAAATTCAATATTGTCATATACTTTGTCTAGGCACTTACGAGGCACATGTAAAATGATTATATCATTTCCAGCCATTTAAAATATTTATGTTTATAAAAATATTTGAAATAATTTACAAATATCAATTTATAGGTTTTCAATCAATTAAAGCTTTTAAAATTCTTCAAATAAAAATGCTACGAAACTTGAAGTTAGTCAATAGTCGAAATTTGCAAAAAAATGGGACACAATTCCTTATTGGTTGAAATTAAGGCTCGCTCGTAGCGCGCTATTTAAATTTCTAGTAGAAATTTATTTCGATGTCGATGGTTCATTATATTACATCGAACATCGATGTTTCGACTTCAAAAAAAATCGACCAAAAAAATCGATGTTTCCCGAAAAAAACATCGATAGTCGAAACATCGATGTATATCGCCCATCCCTACAATAGGTCGAATAGACTAATACATATTTTTGTAGGTAATTGAACGCTTTACAAAAAAGGTCTCTTATCATTTCTCGAAAAATCCACTTGTTCAAAAGTTATTAGACCTCGAAGTAAAGTTGGAGATCTTCTTACTTTTACGGCGAAACTATCAGACTTATCACAAAATGTTGTAGTATCTTGTTTCTTGACAATTTTATTCTCTACAAATTATTAAAAGTAAAGTTTTTTCGAATTCCGTATTGTTTTCTGTTTATTTTTATTTTAATAACAAGCTCTTAAAAAAGTGGTTTTGATCTATTTCAAGAGCCCGACATTAAAATGGTAATAACTAGAAAACAATGCGGAATTTGAAAAAAATTTACTGATAATAATTTGTAGAGAATACATTTGTCAACAAAAAAGATTCTACAACATTTTGTGATAAGTCTGATAATTTCGCCGTAAAAGTAAAAAGATCTCCATCTTCGTTTCGAGCTCTTATAACTTTTGAACAAGTGGATCTATCGAAAAATGATAAAAGACCTTTTTTGTAGAGCGTTCAATTTCCTACAAAAATATGTATCAGTCTATTCGACCTATTGATTTATTCAAGAGTTAACAATACTTAAAGCTAAAAAAAAATTTTTTCCCATGTTATTTAAATGGGAAAATCGAATTTTTCAATGAGCTAGGTCTGTAATCGATATAGAATATTTTTTCTTGCGCGAATATTTTTTTTTTTGTGTTGAACTATGATTTTTTCCACATGCACTTGAAAAAAAAAAATGTTGTCCCGAAATGAAGCACCCTAGTACACACACATACACACATACCTAATACACTCGAACATCATCATGCAAATAGTCAGAACAGTTAGTCTTAAAATAAAAATATCAACGTCAGTTGAGAATTTTATTATCGACTTTTGAAAATTCGACTGAACTCAATAACTTACATTTTGTTTATTCTAAATTTTTCTGCGGAAAGTTATTAAAAAAAAAAATTGAGCTGTCATTTGATTGGATTATATTTGATCTCAAATACTAGAATTGATCTATGATTATTTTATAGATGAAGCTATAAATGTAGTTCACTCAAGAGATATTAGCTGTGTCACATAACACTAGCGGTTTGTCTATCCAGTAAGGATTGACACTTAGCATACAAATTGATTGCTCCATTATGCTTACTAATAATGTGTCACGTCAAATAAATCAATATTATATAATACGTTGGAGTACATACAATGTAATCAAACATAATTATATATTATATTAAATGCTAAATACTAAATTAATTACTTTCGAGAACATTGATTGTCTTTTAGGTCAAAAATTTTTAAAACAATTTTGTCATTGCACAGTCTATGACTTTTTTTTGTAGAAGTCTAAATAATACTTGAGAGAATTATTTGTTAAATGATTATTTCTGGTATTTCTATGCATATTCTATGTATTTCCGTCATAAGAGGGGGTGAGTCGATTATTTGTGACGCAATATTGATAGGGAGATCGCAGAAAACGTCACATAGCGAGACGGAGAAGGGGAGGGGGTCTAAAAAGTTGAAATTTTGCGTGACGTATTTTATGAACGGCCCCTTTATAGTTTTCAAATATCTGAAGATGTTAACACTAGGTTTATGAAATATTATCAATAAAAAAATTGTAAAATAGATCGGATGAGCTTGAAAAAAATTTATTAACATTATTTTTATTGTCATTATTATTACTGAGATTAAATATGTGTGTTCTACAGAAAAAAAGGATTAGAAAGTTAAACTCGAATGAATGTGAACTGGAATCCATGGTGTTAAATCCATAGTAGAGGATATATTCAACGAACAGTGAACAGTGAAGCATGTATATCGGCAGGATCCAGGTCTCAAGTCAGCCCAAGCCGGGCTTAGGCGGAGTTGGAGTCAAACTGCAACACACCTGGATCAATGCCGCTATGAAGCTGAGCTTCGTGACGTTCCGGTTAGGTAAGGGAATTAAAGTCAATGTCAATACCGTGTTTCTGTTCTCACCCTAGCTGTTCTGTACTTTCTCGCTTATCTCACTCGTTTTCTCGACACTGTTAGTGCAAAAGCTTAGTGGTTCAAAAGGTAGACGTCCAAACTCCAATAAAGGCATTCATAAAATACTCAATAAAATCCATTATTTATTTAATTTTTCAGTTGCACTCTTGATTACTTGTAATTTATAATAAAATTAATTAATCTTATAGTAAATATTTTTTTTTATCCTCTATCTAAGTAAGTCGTAGTTTATATGCATACATTTATATTTTTCAATTGATGGAACATTTATTCAAAATAAATCTATAGAAAGTCCCGCAGTCCTATCTCTTATAGATTTATAGGGATTCTCAAATAAGATATTGAACGAAACCACAGGAAATAAGATATATATATATATATATATATATATATATATATATATATATATATATATATATATATATATTAGGGTGCTCCATTTAAAACGAACATTTTTTTTTTTACCGGACACAAGGAAATTTTGTTATTTATGTTAAAAGATAAATTCCCTGAAAATTTTAGCTCTTAATTTTAATTTTAAGTACTTCCTATCGAGCATCAAAGTTTTCCCATTTAAAAAGCATGTAAATCGAATAACTTTTCTTTGAAATTACTATAACTTAGCCCAATTTTGAGCTATCATTTTGAAACCAGTTTTTATTTGTAGAGTATTTGTTGCTTTTTAAAAGTGTATACGACGGTTTTTGTCTAACTCGATCCACGTCGATTGTATCAGCTCCGAAAAACAAATTTTCACTTTTTTCATTTATTATTGTTAATAGTGAAGAAATGGGTCATCTCACAACAAATATGCATGGGATCAATCTTTTAGCAAATTTTATGTTCTACAAAATCGCTCATGACACTTATATTGCTAAAGTCCACTGTTCATGAGATACATGCATTTGAACATTTTACAATAAAAAATATTAGTACCATAGTAAGCTTACAATTTTTTTATTGTAAAATATATATATATTTATATATATTAGGGTGCTTCATTTCGGAACAACATTTTTTCTTTTCAAGTGCATGTGGAAAAAAAACATAGTTCAACACAAAAAAAAAAAATATTCGCGCAAGAAAAAAAATTCTATATCGATTACAGACCTAGCTCACTGAAAAATTCGATTTTCCCATTTAAATAACATGGGAAAAAATTGTTTTTTAGCTTTAAGTATTGTTAACTCTTTAATAAATCAATAGGTCGAATAGACTGATACATATTTTTGTAGGAAATTGAACGCTTTACAAGAAAGGTCTCTTATCATTTCTCGAAAAATCCACTTGTTCAAAAGTTATTAGACCTCGAAGTAAAGTTGGAGATCTTTTTACTTTTACGGCAAAACTATCAGACTTATCACAAAATGTTGTAGTATCTTGTTTCTTGACAATTTTATTCTCTACAAATTATTATTTGGAGATCTTTTTACTTTTCCGGTGAAACTATCAGACTTTTCACAAATTGTTATAAAATCTTTTTTGTTGACAATTTTTTTCTCTACTAATTATTATCAACAAAGTTTTTTCAAATTCCGCATTGTTTTTTAGTTATTTCTATTTTAATGTCGAGCTATTGAAATCTATCAGAACCACTTTTTTAAGAGCTTGAAATTAAAATGTAAATAACTAGAAAACAATACGGGATTTGAAAAAACTTTGCTGATAGTAATTTGTAGAGAATAAAATTGTCAATCAAAAAGATCCTACAACATTTTGTGATTAGTCTGATAGTTTCGCCGGAAAAGCAAAAAGATCTCCAACTTTTTCGAGCTGTAATAACTTTTGAACAGATAGATTTATCAAAAAATGATAAGAGACATTTTTTGTAGAGCTCGTTCGGAGATATTCCTAAAATAAAATTTTTTCACAAATGTTTTTTTTTTTTTTTATAATTTGTAATGTGCTGGATGGATTCCAAAATGTAATCAGCTCTAAAACTTCATAAGCCGCGTTGAATGCTACCTCAACCATCAAAATCGGTTCATTCGTTCAAGAGAAACCGTTTTCAAAAAAATTAAACAAGAAAAATTTTTTTTAGTTTTTTTGAAATTTTTCAAATCGACTAGATCAATCAATCTAAAATCTAATCAGCTTTAGAATTCAATATAACGCGTCGATTGCCACCTCAACCGTTTCAATCGGTCAATTCGTTTGAGAGATATCGTTGTAGAAAAAATGGTAAAAACCGTTTTTTTTTTTCGAAAACAACGGCATACAAAAGCATTTTCGAGCTCTCGAGCTGGACCGTAGGGTCAACCGATAGACAGATTTTTTTAATAAATCGTGATTATGGCTGAAAATTATAATACAAAAATTTACAAACTACTATAATATTTTAAGCATAGTTTTTTTCTGTGATTTACAAAAATTTGAAAAGAATAATTGTGATAACTTGTCATGTATGAAAGGATTTAAACATAAATCCTGGGATAATTTTGTTGTATAATAAGGTGTAATTTACAATTGCAGATGTAACGATAATCATAGATTGACGAGACTGTTAAATATAGTAAATATTGGCTGTACAATAATACAAGCTTATCACAAGTTTGCGAGCTAGCAATACATACGAAAATGTGGGAGCGTTATGAAGGAGGTCCTTATCTCAATTAGTGTACTTGGCACTAACGAGCTATCCTTGTTCTCATGCTTGTTTATACTGTGTTTACATAGTCAACTCACGAGAAGACACCAGTTCAGAGCGTACAAAGAACTGAATCGCTCAACCCACAACTGCGCAAACGCTTGTCTGTCGATAGTATTTAGTGTGTATGTATTTGTAGGTATTATCTTTATCCTGTTATTATTTGTTTTCGGACATGATGGGTTTTTAGATATTATTTAAATAACTGTAAAGGTTTAACATTGTTCCCAAACTCACTATTGACGTTTAATTATTTTTATAAACTAACTATTAATTGCTGATAACAATTATTATATCTGAACTGTTAAAGTTAAATCTGAATACAAACCCGAGTCAGAATAATGAACCTATATAAGCCTACATGAACCTACATGAGCCTACAGGACAAATTTTAATTATTTTGATCGATATTATTGTCAATTGTTTTGATTGATCAATGTAACCTTACAAAATACACTCATATCAATATTAAATAGTACAATACAAATAAATTTAAATAGTAACTAAAAAATTATTTTTAAAAAAATTTTTAAATTTAATTTGTAAATTGAATCATTTTAAATTATTGAGTATATTATATTATTATTAAATAGATACATTAAATTTCAGTACATAAATAACTGTAAAAAAGAATTGTAGTAATTTGAATAATTATGTTTTTATTATGAATTTATTTAATTTAATTTGATTAAAAGCATTTCATTAAATCAATTTAATTTATAATTATTTTTGTATATAAATAAACTATTATTTTAATTTTATGATTATTATTCTACTCCAATTCATATTTATTTAGTGGTATGCCAATGACAATTTGGTTATCTATATTAATTATTACGCAAACATCAATAATATTCTTTATTGGAGTTTTTTCATGTTCTTAAATGTAATTTATCTATTTAATAATAATATGATATACTCAATAATTTTTTAGTTACTATTTAAATTTATTTGTATTGTACTATTTAATATTGATGTGAGTGTACTTTGTAAGGTTACATTGATTGATCAAAACAATTGAAGATAAAAATATCGATCAAAACAATTAAAAATATCCTGTAGGCTCATGTAGGTTCATTATTCTGACTCGGGAATTTCTATTATTATTCGACAATAATAACTTTTAGTAATTAGTTATTACAATCGTCATGAAAAATATTTACATATCAGACTGATTTAAAAAAATCGATTATTATTTTTTCTCGAAACCCCCTATTAAATAATAGCAAGGAGGTTGCAGCAGAGGCAACCGATCGGTTACCGTGTTGCTCGGGCGATCACCAAAGTTAAGATATTCGAAATAAAATGTTTTTTACCATTTTTTTCTCCAATGATATCTCTAGAATGAATTAACCAATTGAGACAGTTCATGTGGCAATTGACGTCTTTTATTGAGACCTAGAGCTGATTAAATGTTTGAACTAATAAATTTGGTCGTTTTTGAGAAATTTCGAAAAAACTAAAAAAAAAAAATTTTTTTTCATTCTTTTTACAACGGTTACTCTTGAACGAATGAACCTATTTTTATGGTTGGGATGGCATTTGACGTGGCTTATTAAGTTTCAGAGCTGATGAGATTTTGGAATCAATCTATCGAGCACATTAGAAGTTATCCAAAAATTACATTTTTAAAAAAATTTTATTTTTGGAATATCTTCGAACGCACTATAGGGAAGACCGGAGTGCTACGGCTCCCAGGGGCACGGCGGCTCCCCTCTAAAATTTGGTAACAATTTTTTTTTCCATTTTCGGTCAAATCATGATGCCTCTGATGTTTTAAAGATATTTTAGGCTGATCTGCGATCCCAACTAGAAAATTTTATGTGAGACCCGTTAGGTCCTTATGAGGTTGCCCTATAGGGACTGCACATAGAGATGTAACGCAAAGACCTATTGGGTCCTTATTGGGCAGTCCCAGCTATGCCCCCAATAGGGAAATCCCCAAGAGATCCCACTAGCACATCCCTATTAAAAAAAATCGGTCTGTCGGTTGACCCTGTAGGCCAGCCCCAAAACTTCCCGCCCATTTTGAGCTCCTTGAGCTCGAAAAATTGTTGTGGATACATTTTCGAGCTCTTCGAGCTCGAAAATACTTTTGTATGCGTTTATTTTCGAAAAATAACGTTTTTTACCATTTTTTCTACAACGATATCTCTTGAACGGATAAACCGATTGAGACGTTTAAGGTGGCAATCGACGCGTTTTATTAAGTTCTACAACTGATTGAATTTTGGAATTGATTTATCGAGTCGTTTTTGAGTAATTTTCAAAATACTAAAAAAAAATTTTTTTTTTAATTCTTTCGTTAACGGTTTCTCTCGAACAAATAAACCGATTTTGATTTTTGACGCGACATTCGACGCGGCTTACAAAGTTTAAGAGCTAATTAGATTTTGGGATCAATCCATTCAGTAAATTAAAAGTTATTCGAAAAAATCATTTTTGAAAAAATTTTATTTTTGAAATATCTCCGAACGTACCCGACCGATTAAGTTCAAATTTTCAGTGTTTATAGTAAATAAAAAGCCGCGTTGAATGACACCTTAAAGTTCAAAATCGGTTCATCCGTTCAAAAGTTACAGAATATTTACATACATACATACATACACTCGGACATCATCGTAAAATTAGTCAGAATAGCTTCCTAGGACCTCAAAACGTCGACATCTGTTGGAATTTCGATTTTCACAAATCGGACTGAAACCAATAACTTCCCGAATTTTTGAAAATTTCCAATTTTCTTAGCGGGAAGTTAAAAAATGAGAAAGAAAATTTCAATTTGATCTGGAATGTCATTTAATGTATATTAGGAACATTAGTTAGAAGAAGTTTACATGGATTTAATTAATGAAAAAATCCCAGTGACTGGGCTCGAACCTGCATCCTTTTAATTCAAAGTCTTTGATAATATCCACTGCGCTGACCCACTTATGTGATCGCGTTGGTGTAAATAGTATATTTATTATGACACCAAAGAATAACTGATGAAGATAAAAAAAATCCGTGATGCAATGATCGACGTACTCTTTGTATAAATATAGGGGAGGGGGTACTTAAGGAATTACTAAGTTTTCGGAGACTCAAAAATACGTTGAATCTTTTTCTTTTTATGATGTTCAAAGAGTATAGAAAAGAATTAATGCAGCTGCACTTCAAATCAAGTAAACGCATACTTACATACGAAATTGATTATAGAACTTCTAATTTCGCTGAAATTATAAAATTCAAATATCTTTTGCAATCAATTTCCATGTAAAATCGTAAATAGGGTGAACACAATTTTTTTTTTTCGAATTGGGTTTTCCTTTTATAGTCCCACATGAAACTCAATGGGGAAAAACTGACTATATAATTTTTTTTTTAAGTCGGGTTTTCCCACTTAAGTACTATACAAAACCCAATGGAGAAAAAAGACTATTATTTTTTATTTTCACGCTTGGCTTTTCTTTTCCCGCTTTGATCTTACACAGAATCCAATAAAGAAAAATGATAAAAATTTTTTAACTTCTTGCTAAGAAAATTATTAATTTTCAAAAGTTCGAAAAATTATTGGTTTCACCCCGATTTTCGAAAATCGAGGTTTCATCAGATATCAACGTTTTGAGGTGCTAGGAAGCTATTCTGACTATTTTCAGAAGAATGTCCGAGTATTTGTATGTATATATGTGTGTGTGGGTGTGTTATTAAAGTAAAAAGCTCGGAAAATTTGATTTTATAAAAAAACAAAAGTAATAATTGTTTTTTAATTAAACATCAAATTGAATGGTCATATATTCTATGAATCGAGTAGTATATTTTGTGTTACGATTGTAAGCTATTATTATAAAAAAATCTGTTTCTATTTTCTGAATTCAATCAACATTTTTATTTTCTTTGTATTTTTTTCTTGTTATACAACGAAGTCATAATAGCTGTCGAGAGGTTGTTGACCAAGTACCAGTAACGTTCCATTCGATCAGAGAGCATCATTTTTTTTCTAGAAATTCACAGTACTATTGTTGATTGAATTTTTTTTACCGTTGACTTTTTTCCAATACTTTTTTTTATACTATCTTCACAAGTTACAAGATAGAAGAACTGGCTAAGACTTAGCTAAATTATGTTGATCATTTTTTCCTATTGAGGCATTATTTAACAAATGCAATAATAATATCCAGTCGATTAATGTCACATTAAAGAAATAAATGGATAAGTCTGACAACAGATTTTATTTTATTCAAAACCATACCATTGAATCAAATTTATGTTAGTGACATTACATGAAGATTATAATTTTACTTAGTACTATATAGTACAGGCAAGTGAGGTAAGCGTCAAGACATTAACCCCAAAATTTTCATAAAAATCAGGGGATAAGAATGATGAACTGGCTGTAAAATAAAAATTTGTGGGAATTTATGTACTAAGATAATAGAAAAATTTTTGAGTTCTCCGTATTTTTTTTTTAAACGAAAACCAATCGAGATAATATGCTTTAAAACTTTTAATAATTTTATATTTTAATAATGTAAAACCTTAGAAGACCTCAAAAATGTATTTTGCATTGGTTTATAATTTGTACATAGAAAAAAAGGATTTCTTGGCACAAGAAATATTTTGCATTATTAATTAAATACAAAAATTTTCTTAGGATTACAAAAAAATTCTTAGTACCAGAATTTTTTTCTTGCCCGAAGAAAATTTTTGTTTTTATTTCATAATGCAAGTATTTTCTTGGGCGAATAAAAATTGTTTGTGCCAAGAAATCCTTTTTTTGTGTACTTTTCTATATTTTACTAAAATTTTCGGTTGACTATTTTGCCCCACTAAATTATATAAAATCTCGAATGTATAGAATTTCAAATTTACAGTTTTATCCTAATTTATTTAACTACATTTTATTTTAAATCTTGACAAACAAACTAGTGCAATATATTTACACAAATCTAGTCTCTTGCATAAATTATAACTATTGAATCATATACTGGATGATATCACATAAATTAGTTTACACTAAACTAACCCTTACTTATATACATAACCCTGTAATAGGTAATTATACTGTTTGACCTAAAATATATCTAATAAAAAGTAAAATGTAAATAAAATGTATGGGTCTAAAAAAACAAATTTGGCCTATTTTTATTCTTCTCTTATGTAAATTAACTTTTTTTTTTAATTTTTCAGCACAATATTTATTTATGAATTTAATAAAAAACTTTTTGAGTAACTTCGGAAAAAAGTTCAATATTTGTTACTTATTAGTTTTTAAGGATGAAAACCATGTAGATAACGAAATATGGTATTACAGTCAGTTTGAGTAGGAAATTTGATGTATAAAAAATTCAGTTGATATTGATCATAGTTATTTAAATTCTATCAATGCAATTTCGATTGACATGCCCATTAAAATTCTTTTTATTAAACTAAAGTTATCTATTGAATATGTTTGTGTGTATATTGGTCTCAACCGTTGAGATTCTTTATGAATCGTTAAAATAAATAATCAATTAAAGTTGAAATATCTATGCTCACATCAATTAATTATTTCTATCAGTCAGCATAAAATATAAAAAAAAAAGTTAAAAAAAAAGTAATAAAATAAAGAAAACAAGTTTAAATGACTTTAATAAATAGAAACAAAAAAAAATACAAGGCACAGAAGCGAGGGAATTTTTTACGCTCCTTTGAGCATTAAGAAATTTTTAAAAAAGAATACAATTGAAGAAAGCAATTACAGGTAATGGAGCCAGCAACAGTATACCTTATACTTTCTAGAAAAGATACGAATTTAGAGGAGCGTGGTCATTAAGAGCCACCTCTATCTATACTCTTCTTTATTTTATTATTTTAACTTTTATTTTTTTACTTGCTTGCCATAGTCCTGGATGCTTTTTTCCATCTCTATTTACCTCAGCAGCTTTTTATATCTCCTGTCGATTTTCAGCTTTTTCTTTTTGTACATTAAACTGTTCCGCGTGTATACGCATGCGTATATTTACTTTAATTTTTCATCTATGTAATTTCTACAAGGCTTTAACTGTTACTTTAGAACCATTATTCTTCGTGAATTTCTTTTCTGACCTCTTGTCATTAACTTTACTTATCTTACTATTCTTTCTAAGTCTACTTAAGTTTATGTACCCAAGATCATGTGGATATATCATTAGACATTTTTATATATATCATTTTTACATTTTTTTTTTTTTAAACTTTACTCAGAATTAACGGCAAAAACAACACTGCTTTAAGTGATCGTTTAATGACCGGGTATATTTACAAATATTTTGTTTAAACTGTTTGGAAGAGGGGAACCATCATGGAATTGAAAACTTTATTGGCCCTTCCCCCTTTTCTTAGACTAAAGAAAACAAAGTTTAAGAAAATAAATTTAATAAGACTTAATAATCCATAATATGAGGACCGAGAAGTTTATCTGATCTAATATAAACTTAAAGAATCACCTTAGAGACTGAAAAATCTAGTGGGACCATAAAAATAATCCTAAGTCAAAAGTTCTGTCTGAATTTCACTTAGATAAGTTTTAACTACTGTTCACAATTCACAAACGGGTTTATTTTGTGAATTAAATAGAAAAAAAAAATCTTCATAGAGATGTTTAATATTTACGAAGGTGAAAAAGAAATTTTAAATATTTTTGAATTCAAGATTAAATAATTTGAAAAATAATATAAAAAAAATATTTGATATGGAGATTGTTTAATTGATAAAATTTTACATGACGTATTTATTTGGCTACATGATTTTTTATGATATTTTAAAAGATTTTATTTCAGAAACGGTTTGAAATTGTGTATGTATGTTTATTTTTTAACAATCGAGTTCAATAAAATAGTAATATTGCTTACCCGTACGTTTTTCAGCGTCACGAAATGTAACTTCGCTAAGAATAATCGGTTGACTACGGCCCTTAGCATTGACAGCATAAACAGCAACATGTACTCCAGCATCAACTGGAACATCTAGACTGGAGAGTGAAAAAATTGGCTCGTCGCTTGAAGAAATGTTGTACTGTGGTTTGCTGTCTGGCAACGAATCAATGTTACCGTGGTATACCTCGAGAACGAATCTCTGAGGCAAACCACCATCATATCCGGCAATACACTTAACTTCAACGCTTGTATACGTTTGATTGGCTAGAGTGCAATTTCGTACTGGAGATGGCTTGCCTGTAATAAAAATTTTGGATTGAAAATTCAATTCTACCAGAGCTTTGTTAAATCCTTTTATCGTTCAACGCATTTTATACTTATGTAATACATTTATAACATTTATAAAGGTCAGAACAAAAACTGGGGCTGAATGGGTTATCTAAAAATTTAAGTTAATACATAAAATATTTAAATTTTATTTTATTAATTTGAAGATACATTTAATTAAATTCAGGTGGCAAAGGATTTTTTTTTGATTTTACCATTAAAATTAAAAAAAAAAAGAACATCCCGAAAAAATAAGAATTATAATTTAAGCCAAAAATTAATGAATGGCTAACCAAACTCGAGAATCTAGTATAGCAATTCTTCTTTTTGATACCCTATAATCACATTATTGTTTTAAGATTTGATCTCACTTTTCTTTCATACATATGGGAGAGGTAGCGTTTCTGGCCACTTTAAGGTCACTTTTTGACACTTCAAAAATTAAGATGGAATAATTTATAAAATACGCAATGACAATTAATTTTTTAAATGTGTTTAAAATATTTTTTTATAACTCCTGCGTTTAAAGTTCAATATTCGAGCGTCGTGTGGCACGAGTAAAATAGGTCTTTCTCTTGATAACTCGACGAAACTATAGAACGATTCCAAAAAATTACCTGTTTCACTTTTCAACATGATTTTACTGTGCTGAAAAGTAATTTGCTATAGGAATTATATATAAATCAGGGATTGATTGTTGTTCACTCTAGACAGAAAGAGAAGGAGAAAATCGTCGCTCTGTATACTCGTATCGTACGTCTCATTTATTTATCCGCGCACATGTAACTTAAAAATAAAAATATTGCTTTAATTGTATTGATTAATATTTTAAAGAATGGATTTAACTAAATTTTTGATTGAATGTGATTCATAAATAAATAAAAATATCTGACACTGAATTGAAAATCAAAATATGTGAATAAGTTGTTACACAAATACATTAATATATTCCATTGTAAAATTTTATAGTTTTTAGTAAAATAATAATTAATTTTTTTTTTTTTTTACTATTCAAATTTTTCTCAATTGAACATTCAACACAGTCGTTAGAGTAACTATTGTTCGACACGCATGATTCAAACGAGAAATCCGGTATACTTGTTGTGTCAACACTCGTCCTAGGTTATGTTACCTTCCCGTGAAAAATGAATCATACATGGCCATGCATGGCCGTATATGGCTCATACATGGAACATATATGGCCATGCATGAAGTATATATAGCCATACATGGGCATACAAACTTTTTTAATGCAGTCGTGCATGGCCATATACAGTCTTACAAAACCATGTACGGCCATACATAGCCTTGTATGGTTCATATATGGCCATGTACGACTGTATTAAAAAAGTTGGTATGTCCATGTATGGTCATATATGCTCCATGTATGGCAATGTATGATTCATTTTTCACCGGAATGCACGCCATGAACGATCGTCCTGTAATAAATGAATCATACTTGACCATGCATAGCTGTATATGGTTCATATGTGGTCATACGTGGGCATACAAACTTTTTCAATACAGTCATGCATGGCCATATGCAGTCATACAAAACTATGTACGGCCATACATGGCCTTGTATGGTTCATATATGGCCATGTATAACTGTATTAAAAAAGTTGGTATGTCTATGAATGGTCATATATGCTCCATGTATGGCCATGTATGATTAATTTTTCGACTATTACAATTACTTCTAAACAGGATGTTGCAGTGTTAAAAAAATAAGAAATTTTTTTGATATCACTAACAGCATATTGATGATTATATTGTGCTTTTTCGAAAGTGATTATATTCTTTGAACCTTACGTAGCACAACTAAACTTTTTTGTAATTATCGGTCGCATAGCCTAGTCGTCGAAGTGTCAGTCTCTCGTACGGAAGGTCCCGGGTTCGAATCCTTCTAAATCGGGTGCGGTTATTAATAAGTCTAGCGTTTTTTCACTGAATTAAAAATTTCCATTTCGATTAGGAATTCAATTAATCGCATATCTGATAATCTCTGCGTCGCTAAAATAATAAAATAAAAAAAAAATCTGGGCGTCGGTTGGCCCTGCGGGCCAGCCCCAAAACTTCCCGCTGTTTTCGACCTCAAAGAGCTCGAAAACATTAGTGTAGATATATTTTCGAGCTCTTCGAGCTCGAAAATGCTATCACATGCGATTGTTTTTTGACGATCTTCTCAAGCTCTAACAAGTTGCCTGTTATGCTGAAGTTTGAAAATTTATATAAGAATCAAGAATTGTTAATGAAGCGGGTTTTAAAATTTAATCCCTGATTATGTTCAATAAAATAAGTGTATTCAGGCAGAAATCAATGCCAGGGATTCAAATCAAGATTTAAATGAGTTTCGACTCATGTAAGAAACAATCAAATATGAAATATCCGAGAAAAATATTGAAAACTACGTTTTATCGATTTCATTGTTGTTACTATGATTTAAACTAAAAACCAAGTTCGATGACATAACGTATCGAAAGTAACCATATAAAAAATGAGTTGGTATGACTTCAGACACATTTTAGTAGGTATATATATATATATATATATATATATATATATATATATATATATATATATATATATATATATATATATATATAACACAGTATGTACGATACAATCTCTTCTAAATGGTAGTACGATAAACCAGCAAATAGAACAACTTGACGTGACAAAACCTTAAGACTTTCAACAACACATGGACGAAGGTAATAAAGCGGTCAATATAATTATTGAACAAATGACTCAAGAAGGACAATTTACGTCGATGATATGGATAATTCAGAAAACCCGCTAACTCAACAACAAGACCCTTCCGTCAAAACTCCAAGTGCATCAAGAAAAGATCCAAATATCACCCAGCAAGGCATTAATAACTCTAATATTAACTTTAATAATTCCCAGCTTCCACATGAAAAAAAAAAGTGAGAGTTGACTATGACTCAAGTGACCAAGAATCTATCACTTCAGGAACGAAAACTAAAAAAGCGAACATGGCAGCAAATCCGATCAATTTTTCAGAACTCATCAAAAATAATATAACCAAGACAACAAAAGACCCTATGAACTCATTATCGAACACGACAAATCCAGTTTACACCCCTCTCCTACACACTACCTATCTCTTTGCAAAATAATTACAGGCGTCTTAAAGAAAAACAATGTGATTCAACATCTCTAAACCATGAGGCAAGTAGGCAAAAAAGCAGATATAATACTTAATTCTTGAGCAACAGCTAATGTTTTAATAAATCATCACGATTCCAAAAACCATGGACTCATTGCGTATATACCAGTACATAGAATGATATGCTATGGTATAATCGAAGACATTCCTGTTGATTTTCTCATGGAAGATCTTAAAGAAGGTACCCAATCACTAGTTGAGATCGCTGCTTTTGAAAGGTGTCAAAGATCAATAATAGAAAATAATATCAGAGAATACGTCCCGTCTAAAACAATCAAAGTTACCTTCGCAGGACAAATCTGCCCCAACAAAATCAGCATATACAACACCGTACGTAAAGTTTATGTCTACATTCCACCAGTAAAAAGATGCACCCAACGTTCACACTTTAATTACTGTATTAAAGAATGTACCCACGCACCAAGATGCTGTTATTGCGGTGAAAATAAAGATAATCACCCTGAAGATAATAAATGCCTATACAGCAATACGTTGCCTAAGTGCGCTAATTGTAGAGAATCTGATGATACAATGAGCTTAAACTGTCCAATTCTTACTTATCTAAAATCTTTGCACACGTGAGTTGCGGTCAACTGTATTAGTTATGCTGAAGCTAAAAAACAACTCCAGAACAATAATTATTACTCATCAAACTCTTTCAACTTTACTGACTTTCCACAACTCCAGAAGGCAAATCCACTCAATAAATACAGTACTGCTACAGGAATACAAACTCACTCTCCTCAACCACACCCAACAAGAAACAATAATCCCACACCTGACAGATTTGACACATACTTCGGAGTCAATCCCAGCCTCTGGAACTTGTCTATCATAAACAATTCTCCAATTATCCACTCTAATCCTAGAACGAAAAATAAATTTGACTCAAAGATTTATACTAACAGCAAAGCATCGCCAAGCATATGAAGGTTAAACCCAACGCAAAAAGTAATGAGACTACACCAGACAATTTGAACTCAACGACGAAACAAATCAGTACCTCAAACACTGTAGCACCACAAAATTCAATAAATTCTCAGCAGACCGATCAAATAGACAATAACATTTTAATTACTCTCCTAACTCAAATATCCTCGATTCTGGGTACCATTACTGACAAACTTGGTCCGGAACTTGAAAACATCGGAATTAAAGATCAAGTCACAACTATCCTACAAACATGCGTGATCATTAACAATGCAAGGATGAATACAATCCAGCCCTCATCCACCCTCTACCTCAACCACGCTACGCCGACAGACAGTTGATGTCCCTCACTTGAATAAAATGGCGTACTCTCAAACACATGAGCTTAAAATCTTACAGTGGAACTGCCACCGCATATTATATAAAAAGGGTGACCTGGAGAACATTGCACATTCCTATAACGTATATTTTATTTATTTTAACATTGAGACAATGTGAATTGTCTTCGTCGTCCTCAGCCTTGCGGTTCCCATTTTCCCCCGTCTTGTTGCCGTCTGAAACTACACAAGTCATAGTGCTGGGGTCACATGACTAATTTCCACGTTGACGCATGACCGTAAGGGTGAAGTAGGGACAGAGTCCCGAGGCTAGTCCTACACCCAAATTTATCGGTCAATCACTTCGATCCTGGATCAATTAACGTACAGACGTTCTTATATTAATTATTCAGTATTAATTCTGGCAATTTACTTGCAATAGATTAATTGTAATTCGGGCAATTAACTTGCGATATTCTGTACATTGTTGGCAATTATCTTGCAATTATATTTTATTGTTTAGTTATTAATTATTATATAAATCATACTGTGCTACACATCTTGCTATATTACATCCAGCGCTTGCATTTTCTTGTAAGTAATTTTTATTATTATAATTGGCAATAAACTTGCACATATTGTTATTCATTCATTTTATCTACTATTTGGTCACCTTATTTATTATCCCCATATTACTGGTAAGAAATATTGAATCGTCTATGAAGAATATTATTATTTAAGTAAGAATTGATAAATCAATTAACAATAAGAAAGCTATTGATAATTAATAAGCCGTGAGGTAAGTTGGTGAATTTTCTATACGTTGCCGTTTGGATAAGTGCGGGTCTTTGCTTTGCAAGAACTCCAGCCCACTGCTCTGTCCAGGTAAAATAAAATTTGTTAGAGGCCAGCCTAAGCCAGGGTTCAACCCGTGAATTCAGGTGGCTGCTGGTAAAAATTGCAAAGAGAAGAAGCGATTTGTCTCAACATATTTTATTCACAGAAACCTAGCTCAAACCTCATATAAAATTTGACCTTAAAAATTTCCATACAATCAGAAAAGACAGGAAATCAGCCTCAATGGGTGGTGGTCTAGTGATCTGCATCAGCAAGAGACTTCAGTACACTGTCATAGATAATTATTTTAGCATAGACGATTCACTAGACACGATAGCAATGCTCCTCAACACTACACATCGTAAAATTTTAATAGTCAATATCTACAAGCATCCAACATTTCAACTTTCTGAAGCACACATCAAGAAACCATCTGTTTAAGCTAAAGTCCATGACAGCTCCATATTGATTGGAGGAGATTTAATTCTCACCACACCTCTTGGGTTTGTGGGAGAAATTTCAGAAGCGTAATAATATGTTTGATGCGGCTTTTGAAAATGACTTACACATACTAAATGGTGGCTCTCCTACTCACATCAACAATCCAAATCAACAACCATCAGCAATTGACCTGACTGGTATCCATTAACTTTGCCATTCTGTGCTCATGGTCTGTCTTAACAGATGCGATGAATAGCGATCACTATCCGATTGAAATAAAAATAGGAACCTCTGGAGAAGAATATAAGTCTTTCATACATAAACTCAGAATAAAGGGAGTAAACTGGGAGGAATTCTATAAGCACCTGGACAGTGAAGAAAAAAATATCACCAAACTATATCCTGACGCAACGAAAGCCTACGAGAAACTGAAAGGTACGATTATAAATGGACTCAATCCTAACCAATCGTCTCCGAATAAAACAAGCAAACAATCATCCAATACACATACAAAAACTAACACCAAAAGACCAAATAAGTGTCTAGCTCCCTGGTGAACCCCGGACTGTACTGAGGCAGTTCAAAAGAAAAAAACAGCCTACTCCTACTCCAACCAGAACAAACGGTAGCTATGAAAACTATTTAACCATGAAGAAGCAAGAAGCAGAAACCAGACGTATGCTCAGAAGAGCCAAGAAAAACGGCTGGAATGCCTTTTGTGAAACCATAAATCAAAATACTTTACCAAATGTAATCTGAAACAAAATCAAAGCTTTCAAAAATAAAGCTATATCCCCCCCCCCCAACACATAACCCAGCAAGATCAACTAGATGGAGTTTTAAAAAAAGAATTTATTAATACTTTCTGTCACAGCAGCTCTAAAATTTCGCTGTCAAAAGAAGTTATAAACAATGTCACAAGATTGCAAACAGACCAAGACAACAATAAAAATCCATCCATGCCCAATAGAAACACAAGTGCTTCCTCCAATAGCGCTCAATCAACCCAAGCTATCAACTTAGCACGATTCAATCGAACAATCAATCCTAATATCAACTTAATGAAAGAAGAGTTCAAATAAAAAGAAATTAATAATCAAATTAAAAACTCAAAAGCTCATTCCAGCCCTGGACTTGATCAAATCACATATGACATCATAAAAAAATAACCAGACTCATACAAAGAAATTTTATTGTATTGCTTTAATTCATTTTTCAAAAATAGTTGATTTCCAGCCGTCTAGAGCAACATACTAGTCTTTCTACTACCCAAAGTCACTCCTGGAAAGTTGAGACCAATATCTCTTGCTTTTTGTATGCTGAAATTATTCGAAAAAATGTTGATGTCCAGAGTAAACTGGTGGGCTAAAACGCAAGAAATCATACCTGAACAACAATACGGGCTTAGGAAGACCAGAAGTTGTTAGGAAACCTAGCCATTCTAACAACAGACATCTACTCAGCTAGACTAAACAGCAACTACTTTGTTAGTACTTTTTTGGACATAGATGGTGCATTTGACTTGACCATGTGGTCCCAGAAATTCTTATTCAGGAATTCAAAAAAACCAACCTCCCAGAAGAATACATACAGTTCTTTAACTTTTGACTCACATCCAGAGATTTAAGCTTCGTCATAAATGGTACCCTCAGCCAACCAAGAAAAGTTGAACTTGGAACTGGACAAGGACTCATTTCAAGTATATTCTTCTTAAATTTCTATATCTCTCAACTTTCCAAATTTTTCTATCCTGCAAAATCAGGAAATTCGCTGATGACATCTCCCTAGACTGTGAGGACAAAGATATCACAACAGCCTTTCATTCATTGCAAGCATCTATTGACAGAGAACAAAATTATCTGAAAGCACGTAATTTGAAGCTATCGCATACTAAAACAAAAATCATTATTTTTTTGAATAAAAATATCAACTCCAATAACTTTCTACACATCAAAATAAATGACAACAGGATTAATCATACAGACAGTGTCATATTCTTAGGAATAAAACTAGACTCAAAATTATCTTTTAAACAACACTATCAAAATTTAACGATTAAGACAAAAAAACTTGTGAATATAATTAAAGCGTTGAGAGGTCCTGGTGGGGTGATGATCCCATGACATTGCTCGGTATATATAAATCCCTCGTACGCAGCCAATTTGAGTATGGAAGTCACATATTCAATGCATCAAACGTTAACTTACCCGACAAGATAAACAAAATACAAAACCAAGCCTTAAGACTAGCCATAGGGGCCAGGATCTTAACTCCTATCAACTCGCTAATGGCGGAAACAGGAGTCACTCCTTTAAAACTGAGAATTGACAAACTCTCGAATAGATACGCTATAAAATTAATATCTCTATCAACTCCCTCTCCTATCAAAGCTCTGGATCACCTTATAAATTTGATGAGCAATAAAAGAAAATGTCCAGCAATTGATAAATCCTTTCAACTGCTCAAAGCCTACGAAAAATTCAAAAAATACGTAAACCTTATTTATTCACATCACCTGCTGATCCCCTATCAACTACCTTATAAAACGAGATGGTTCACACCTGATATAGATCTACAAACAGATAGAGAGCTACAAGATCTTCCTACAAAAGACACCACTAACTGCTTCTTGTCAACAATGGACAAACAACTCAAAAACTACAAGCACCTCTTCACTAATGGCTCTAAAAGCAAGGAAGAGATTCAAAGATTCGGAATAGGAGAGTACTGCCCTCACCTAAACCTTGAACTCTCTTATAATATCTCTAATCATCCCTCAATTTTTACCGCTGAAGGCATAGGGATTATTAAAGCCATCGACCTCATCTGCTTATATGATATTAAAAAAGCAGCCATCTTTACTAATTCACTTAGTGTACTCCAAGCATTAAACAACCTAGATCTCGATAAAACGAAAGCGCATATAACCACTCAGATCATCCGAAAACTAGATGAAGCTGAAACTGATAATCGCAAAATAAAACTGGTATGGATCCCCAGCCACTCAAATATTTAAGGAAATGAAAAAGATGATCAGCTAGCTAAAAACGCTATTATCTCTGGTACCAACTTAAACATCAAACTTCCATATACAGACTTGATTAACTTATCTATAACACAAATTAAAGCTTTCACCGACAAATTCCTACGATTAAAAGGCCGTCAAAAAGGAAAAATATACTTTGAAAACTTCTATTAAGGCTTCAACAAGCCATGATTCAGCAAACTAAACACATTAAGACCAGCCATCACAACCTTTGGTCGTATGAGACTCAATCACTATAATTTAAATCATAATGCTCACACAAAAAACCTCACTGACTCATCAGCATGTGAGTGTGGTCATCACACTCAGGAACAGAACCACATTTTCTGGCACTGCTCCAGACACGCAACCTACCAACCAGCTCTACTAAAAACTTTGAAATTGCTTAAGTTCAAAACACCCATGGATATCAACACTATTCAAAAAACTCCAACTGCGCAGCACGCCTACATTCTATACAGCTTCATCAGAAAGTGCAAACTAAACATTTAAAAACCCCGCGCAAAGTAAAGGAAAACACACAACGGTGATATGAACATTAACAGTTCAGGCCAGAAAATATAGTGAAGTTATGTTTCGAAAATAACTATTATGACACAATACAAGTTTTTTTTTACTTATTCATTAATTAAAATAAAGTATTAAATGTCCCAAAATGGAGCAGTGGCCATAAATGCTACTTCTACCCTATACGTATATCATTTTGTAGCAATATTTGTTTTTCTGCATACTCTTCAAAATATTTTTATACACTCCTGGTTAAAAAGCAAATTTGTATCTGCGTATGCATGACTACAAACCTTTTTTTAATTATAATGCTCAATTCAAATATAAACAAAAGGATTTGAATTCAATAACTTTCATTATTAAAAGGCAGCAGAGACAGCCGTTTGGCACGCACGTGCCCAGAAAAAAAGTACGACGGGCTCAGGCTTGGTTCAAAACTATGTAGAACTCTGGGCTAAACTTGTAACCCAGCCTTGTTGCAGCCTTGGTAGAAGTATGGAATGAGAACATCGTGCCAAGCCTGGTTGCCAGACCTGGCCCATGCTTGGTTGCCAGACTTGGCCTATGCATCGACAAAACAAATATATTTAGTTAAAAAAATTTATTATTATTATTATCCTATTAGAGTTTGTGATCATTAACGTTTAAACTATTTAAATGAAGTGAATGACGTGAATAAAACTCGGTGTAAATTTGCTGAGCTCTGAAGGCGAACTGCCGTCCTTCTGATCGCTAGATTTGAACGGTAGCTACTGGACGAACCTACTAATATCGAGCTGAATCTTTTATATGTTCAACTTATTCATTTTACTACAAGCACTTCGTTTTATGAAATATAAATAGCAATTTAATAAATATTTTCGATTAAGAAAAAAGAAATAATTTTGTATTATTTTTACAATAATTACTTAACTTTTAGAAATAAAATTTATTATATTCAATTGATTATTCATCGAGAACGCAGTTGAATTATCTTGTTCTACCACCATCATTAAAAATAACATTTATTATAAAAATTCATGAGCTATTTCTTAATTAAATTAAATTTTATTAGTACAATTATAAAATTTTGGTTTTTGATTGCAAATAATAACGAACTAAAAAATGAATGAATTATTAGTTGTATATAATTTCAATCGTAATGTTAAAATATTTATTAACTGAAACTTATTTCAATTTAACAATAAATAATTATTAATTGAAAAAACCACAATAATAAGTTGATTTAATAATTAATAAAGAACTTGGGTTAGCTAATTCTGGCCCAAGGATGGGTAACTGTAGGTATAGTTGAACTAAGATAATCCTATGGGTTGCCATTGGATGGCCAAGATAGAGAAACCCAGACGTGGTCTAAGCGCGAGTAATCATTATAACGACCAAGGCTAGGTTATCCGGTTCTGGCCCAGGCTCAGATAATGGCTGGAATGACCAGCATTACGACGGTGCCCTACTTGGTCTAGCACTGGGGAACCTAACTTTGGCACACCTACATTGGCCCATGCTTGGCTCAAGATTAGGTACTCAGTCCTGGCCATCCCAATCATTACCCTAGTCTGGGTCAAGACTGGGTAACCTAGCCTTGGCTATTCAATAGCAACCCTGGCTTGGGCCAGGACTGGGTAACCTAGCCTTGGCCGTTACAGTGATTACCCGAACTTGGGCTAAGACTGGGTGTCCCTGCATTGGTCGTCCAATGGCAACCCAGACTTGAGCCAAGGTAGGATTACCTAAGTTAGGCTTTACCTATGGTTTAATAAGTAGATCATATACAAGTATCAGTTCAACCAGTAGTAGGTTCATTCAGTAGCTACCGTTCAGACCCAGCAATCATAAGGGCAGCAGTTCGCGCCCAAAGCCCAGCAAAATTTTCACCGAGTGCTTTTCGCATCATTTACCTCCCTTAGATAGTTCAAACGTTAATGATAATGAACTCTACGAGGTTAATAATAATAATTTTTTTTTTTTAATTAAATTTATTTGTTTCGTCGATGCATGGGACAAGTGTGGTAACGAAGCATGGGCCAGGTCTAGCAACCAGGACTGGCCCTATGTTATCATTCCAACTCTTTGACAAGGCTGGCTCACAAGCTTGGCCCAAGCCTAGGCTCTTCGTACTATCCTCTCTGGGTATACACTGCAATTTCATATTTTTTTTTTAACTTTTGTCATTGAAATAACATTTTAAAAAATTTCTTTTCATTTATTTATTTTTTAGCCTCTCAGACAAGTATTTTTGAAGGATCATTTAAATAGAAATTTTTTTCATTTTTTGATCGAAACAATTTTTTACTGAAATTTGTGTAAGATTACTTACTGTCAATATATTCCGATTTCTTACCAAATTTGGTAAAATATATTAAAGAATAATTAAAAAAATTTTTTTCGATGCATGTTGCAGACTGCTTTCTAATTGATAGCGTGAGAAAATATTTTGCGGTTTTCAATTATAACAATAAATAGGAATTTTTTGTCTCTTCAGCAGCAATAATACGATTCAAACCGCGATTTTATGGTGGTAATAAATAACAAAATATAGGTATAATAATGAGAACAAAAATAATTAAATATTTTTTAAGAGTTAATTTAAATATATACGACACAGCAAGCATACGCATTTGGGCAGCCGATAAAATGAAAAAGAAGTGGATTGATAGATCGGCGATGAACGCGATGCCGAAACCAAGAGCCATTTTACTTTGATTTGCATACCCCTCGTCTGTCAACGTCCGTGTACTGACAGCACGTCCGCATCCTCAAGTGGTTATGCCCGTTGACGTTAACCCCGATTCCGTTTTTAAATTATCGAGCGACTTTAAATCATCAATTTTTACTTTCTCGTCTAACTTACAAAACTACTATTTATTTTTATTCTTGCTCAACATTACATGTCTAATTAACAACTATTTTCCTACACTTTTTATTATCGAACGATTTGTGTCATATTATAAAATTAATGGCCTATATTAAATTCCATTAAATAATGCTGTAAAGCAGGAAAGCATGTGTCCATGCACACACATATACGTAGCTTAAAAAAGTCAGTTTTCAAAACAAAGATCATTTTTGATTGAATTCAAAGTTAATTTGTAAACACCAAGTAAAAAAAAACATTGAATTATTATTATTATTATTATTATTATTATTATTATTATTATTATTATTATTATTATTATTATTATTATTATTATTATTATTATTATTATTATTATTATTATTATTATTATTATTATTATTATTATTATTATTATTATTATTATTATTATTATTATTATTATTATTTTAAATTTAAATTTGCAAGATGTGCTATTTTCACTGTAGACGAATAAATTTAACGAGAAATTCTAAATATTAATAGTTTTTCTTTTGTATTTTAATAAAAAATATTCAAACCGAGTATGCATATTAAATTAAATGTTACATGTATCTTATAAATATTTTAAAATAAATTCAGGAAACATTTGTGCATAATATCATGATTTTCCTGTTAAGATATTTACATGTAAATAAGAAATCTTAATTAGTTGACTCACCTGCGGTCACAATTTGAAAGAGACAAGGTCTAGCTTGTGTACCGACTTCATTATCCGCCCAACATGAGAGAGTACCGTAGTCAACGTCTGTAACTGGCGTGTACTTTAGTATGCTTACACCATCAGCGTCACCAGACATCGGTATCGTAAATTGTTTGGGCGATACTTCAAGGGTTGCCCCGCTGTTATTGAATTTCCATCTAAAGTTGCGTACTGGCGGGTCTGCCTCTACTTTACAACTAATATTTAAGGATTCACCACGTGATGCTCCAACAACGATGATTTGATCCTCTTTACAGATTGGCGCGACTAAGAGAGTTTTCAAAACAATACTCTTATTATTTAGTAATCTATGTTTATTTTATAATATAATATACAGTAAACACTCAGATAGTCTTTCAAGATATTTTATATAAAAAATTTATTTAAAAATTATTGATTTATATGGAAAGCAATTTGACGACAGTATAAAATGATGGCAAAAATTACAAGCAATGAAAAATTTTTTTGTATAATTACTTAAAATATTCTGTTCAAATGCTGAAAAACTATATATATTTTTTTGTGATCTGATGTATTCTTATTAATAGTGGAACATTACGATAGAGACTATCAAAGTCTTGAAGAGTATTATATACCTCAAAATGATACGCAAGAGACATAAAATAATTTATCAATTGTTTAGCTCAGAAAACTGGACAATTTCATATTCCTTAGTCGAAAAAAAGAATTTTATTTGAACTTCTATAGTGAAGAAATAAAAATAAGCGCAACATAGAACTTCAAATGAAGTTCTAGAATACGTTGATTCGCAGCCTAAATTTAAAGTTAAATTTTTCAATCCGTAAAAACTCAGAAGAATATTTATAAAAAAAAAGTGCTATCTGGCTGCCAGAATGGAAGGTTTGACATTAAGTTCCAATAAAAATTTAAAAATAATTTTTATGTAATTATTGTATGAATTTATAACATTTTATCACATTTTTTTTTTTAACATAAATTAATTTACTGTAGAATAAGGTAGATGTACCATTTTTGAGTACACATAAAGAAAAAAAAATGTTAAAATTTACTTTAATTATCAATACTTTTTATTATTTCAAACATTACTGCGGCACCCAGATGTGATTTTGTTGAATATTATAAGGTATAAAGTTAAAATATATGAGTGATCTATTAAAATATACTTATGGTCAAAGATAAAAAGTACAGGACAAACATATAGTTTTTAAAATTTCCAACAGTAAAAATTATTACTTTGAATTGTATAGTTTCATTGGCGGAATAATATTTTTTACACTGAATATGGTAATAATTTGAACTTATACAATAAATTTTTAAGTTTCAAACAACAAAAATCTCCAAGTCGATAGACATAATTTCACAGTCGATCGTTATTTTATCTTGTGCAACCATACTAATAATTTTTGTTCTAAACCCTCATTTTTATTTTTTGAAATAATAAAAATATTTTTTTCTCTTTTTTCGTCCTATTTTATATTTGCTTATTTTGAATTATCTACTTCTGGCTTTTTCGTTGCTCTCGTAGTACGAGGTTACATTCGGGATTCTGATTTTTCTCCCTCCCTTTCCCTTCTTCCATTGTCTGTTTTCTTATCGTCGTGCATCTAATTGATTGCATCCTTGTCTGTATTATGAATGATTTAGTCGGTATAGTATATATAGTTATTCAAATTTTTATACGAAAAATCGTCAGAAAAATTTCAGCCGACCCCATGCAGGAGCTACCAGATTTGAACGAAGGGGCCATCCTTGGCTCAACAATGGGGAACCTAGCTTTGGCACGTCTATATTGGCCCATGCTTGGGTCAAGAATGGTTATTCAATCCTGGCCATTCCAATCATAACGCGAGTCTGGGCCAGGATTAGGTTCTCCTATCTTGGCCATTCGATGGCGATCCAGGCTTGGGTTAGGACTGGGTAACCTAGACTTGGCAGACCCAATGATTACCCGAGCTTAGACCACGACTAGGCTCCCCTGCCTTGATCATTCAATGGCAACCCAGGTTTGGGTCACGGTAGGATTATCTAAGTTCGGCTATACCTATAGTTACCCATCCTTGGGCCAGAATTGGCTAACCCAAGTTTTTGATTAATTATTTAACTAACTTATAATTATGGTTTTTTAAGTTAATAATTATTTATTTTTGAATTGAAATAAGTTTTAATTAATAAATATTTTAACATTCTGATTAAAATTATTTACAGCTAACAATTAATAAATTTTTTAGTTCGTTATTATTTTCAATCAACAACCAAAATTTTATAATTTTACTAATAAAAATTAATTTAATTAAGAAATAGCTCATGAATTTTTATAATAAATGTTATTTTTAATGATGGTGGTAGAGCAAGATAATTCAACTGCGTTCTTGATGAATAATCAATTGAATATAATAAATTTTATTTCTAAAAGTTAAGTAATTATTGTAAAAATAATACGAAATTATTATTTTTTTTTTCTTAATCGAAAATATTTATTAAATTGCTACTTATATTTCATAAAACGGAGTGCTGGTAGTAAAATGAATAAGTAGAACATATAAAAGTTTCAGCTTAACATTAGTAGGTCCGTCCAGTAGCTACCGTTCAAACCTAGCAATCAGAAGGGCGGCAGTTCACGTCAAGAGCCCAGAAGAATTTTCACCGAGTTTTTTTTACGTCATTCACCTCACCTAAATAGTTTGAACGTTAATGATCGCAAACTCTATTAGGATAATAATACTAACATTTTTTTTAGATTAAATTTATTTGTTTTTTCGATGCATGGGCCAAATCTGACAACCAGGCTTGGCACGATGATCATTCTAGACTTCTACCAAGACTGGAACAAGGCTGGCTTACAAGTTTGGCCCAGAGTTCTACATAGCTGAACCGAGCCTCGGCCAAGCCTGGGCCCGTCGTACTTTTCTGTCTAGATGGCCAATGGTTGTGACTACCATGCTTGACATATCATTATCATCCGATATTGAGCCGATCTTCGGCCGATGCTTGAAAATTGACAGCCATTCACGACCCAATAATGGGTCCATTCTTTTTCTTCATATGGGAGAGGTGGAAAGCGGAAACTTCGTTTTGCACATCAGGACAAAAGTTGTCGCTTTCCGCTCGGAGGAGAGAAAAAAATTTTTCAATTGTTATTTAATGCTATTGTTAGATGCAAAACCAGCAATAATATAACATTTGTCGAAAAATTTTTTTTTCACAACATTTCTTAGATTTTTCATTTTTTGTTATCTTTAAAAAATGATTATCAATAAAATTATAAACTTGTATGGCGTGATCTTCATAGGTATACATATAAGAAGGGCTCCATGGAGCCGAAAATTTATAAGTATATTATTTAAACTTTTATGGCGTTATTTATGAAAATGGTAATCGAAAAAA
The DNA here is from genome assembly GCA_030273425.1 of Microplitis manilae. Lineage (NCBI taxonomy): Eukaryota > Metazoa > Arthropoda > Insecta > Hymenoptera > Braconidae > Microplitis > Microplitis manilae. The sequence continues at coordinate 13,237,145 of CP092720.1, read as the reverse complement.
AAAAATTAGTAGCTAACAAAAGTATAACTTGTTGAAAAAATTGACTTGATAATTTTTTTCCGACGGGGATTTATTCGATCAAGTGTCTAGATGATAACATAATTCATTTAAATTTTTCAATTAATATTTGTCACTATAAAAAAATCATTTTATGAGGTACCCTCTCTCTACCCAGGGGAAAATGTTTAGATCTGACCACATATAATTATATCTGATAAGATGACAAAGCAGATCTGGCCAAATCTTTAAATTGTCTCTATCTGGCGAGATCCGGCCAGATCTGATCAGATATAATTATATGTGGTCAGATCTAAACCATTTTCCCCGGGGATCCCTACTAAAAAAAATTATTAGATTGTGAAAAAAAAAAAAAATAAGATAATTTCAATTCAATCGGAAATGTAATCTTATATATTAGGAACGTTAGAGGAATTATAAATGATTATAATTAATGAAGAAATCCCGGTGAGTGCTGGGCTCGAACCTGCATCCTTCTGATTCGAAGTCTTTGATGCTATACACTGCGCTGACCCACGTATGTGATCGCGTGAGTGTAAATAACTAGATATGAACAATTTTCAATAAAAATAAAATGTATACATGATTATATCTGAGCAAATATGATAAGATCGGATTATGTTGTGTTCTCAGACAGGAAAGTAAGATGAGCCCAGGCTTGACCCAGGCTTGGTTCAACTATGTACAACTCTGAGCCAAACTTGTAAACCAGCCTTGTTCCAGCCTTGGTAGAAGTCTGAAATGATAACATCGTACCAAGCCTGGTTGCCAGCCTTGACCCATGCTTGCTCGCCAGACCTGGCCCGTGCTTGATTGCCACATTTAGCCCATGCATCGACAAAACGAAGAAATTTAATTAAAAAAATTTTTTATTATCATTATCCTATTAGAATTTGTGATCATAAACGTTTTAACTATTTAAGGGAGGTAAATGACGTGAGCAAAACTCGGTGAAAATTCTGCTGAGCTAGAGCTACTTAAATTAATTTTTATAAGAAAAATTTTAAAATTACGGTTGTTAATTGCCAATAGTAACAAACTAAAAAATATTTCAATTATTAGTTGTAAATAATTTTAACCGCAATATTAAAATAATTATTGATTAAAACTTATTTTAATTTATAAATAAATAATTATTAATTTCAAAAACAATAATAATAACTTATTATTAATAAGTTAAGTGAAGAATTAATAAAAAACCTGGGTTAGCCAATTCTGGTCCAAGAATGGGTAACTATAGGTATAGCTGAATTTGAATGATCTGACCTTGGCCCAAATCTGGGTTGCCATTAAATGAGCACGGCAGGGGAACCTAGTCTTTGCTTAAACTCGGGTAATCATTGGGTCGGCCAAGGCTAGGTTACCCATCCCTAGTCCAAGTGTGGGTTGCCATTGAATGATCACGGTAGGGGATTCTAGTCTTGGCCTAAGCTCGGGTAATCATTAGTCCGGCAAAGGCTAGATTATCCAGTCCTGGCCTAAGCCTGGGTTGCCATTGAATGATCAAAGCAGGGTGGCCTAGTCTTGGCCTAAGCTCGGGTAGTCATTGGGTAGGCCGAGGCTAGGTTACCCAGCCCTAGGCCAAGTGTGTGTCGCCATTGAATCGCCAATATAGGGGAACCCAGTTCTGGCCCAGGCTCGGGTAATAATTGGATGGCTAGGATTGAGTAACCTTTCTTAACCCAATCATGGGCCAATATAGACGTGCCAAAGCTAGGTTCTCCAGTGCTGAGCCAAGGAGGGCCCCTTTGTTTAACTCTGGCAGCTCCTGCATCGGTTGTATTTAGTTCAGATGTACACGGAAAAAAATAATATGTGGAAATGGCAGATATGGGAATGTCAAAATGACATGGATAGAATTTGTTAGATTTACAAAGAAAAACTGTTAAATTAACAGATATAATCTGTGAAATTAACATAACCATAATATGTCAAATTTACTGATAAAAACTGTCAAATTCACAAAAATAATTTGTAAAAAATTCATTATAAAGTTATATAAAATTTACAAACCAAATTTCATTCTTATGAATTATTTTGAACCCAAAGAAAGTGGTTTTTAATTTTTTACAAATTACAAATTATCTTGCATTATTTAAATAATTTAATCAGTTAAGAAAATAAATCATTATTTTTGGATATTGTTAGTGGCTAATTTTCCCCCAGCTATAAAAAATCAGCTAAAAAGTGGATTAATATATTGAATTTTTTTGGGTTTGACGATAAAAATTAAAAAAAATCATTTTCTCCGAATTTTCGGCTGGTCCATATTGCCCCAGGTGTCATGCGTAAGGGTAAAAGTACACAAATATATCGGATTTATAGAAATTAGACGAAAAAAAAAAAATGTTTTTTTTTTATAAAATTTTGGGGGTACCCCGTTTTGTCCCCCCTATATGTATCTTAATGGTTTTCACTTTCTATTGTTTGCAGATTTGAACAATTATTTTACATGAATACCTAATTTTTTTAGTTAAAACTTCAATTTTTAGAATATTTTTGGATGTACTGTTTACATTTTACGAAATGTATAATTTTTACTCATTAAAAACAATTTCAATTATTGCTTTAATATAAATTTCACACTTTTTTTTTTACTGAATTTTGCATTTTTTGAATGTGATTATTACACCGAAAAACTGTCAAATTAATAGTTTCAGATTGACAGTTTCCACAATGTGAAAATAACATTTCCAAATTTGTTAAATTGACAGTTTTGGGTTGGCAGCGGCAAATCTGTCAATTTGACAGTTTTAACTGTTATTTTGACAGAGTCGTTTTTTTCGTGTAGTTATATTTGATCAGATCTTACGAGATATACGCAGTTCTGACTAGATATAATCATGTCTGATATTGTATCTAGCTCAGATCTAATTATGACTGATTAGATCTGACCGGATATAAACGGTGAGTAGTCAGATACAATGAGATCTGATCATGTCTAAATATTAGATCTGATCAGGAATAAATAGATCTGCCAAGACATAATTTTATCTGATCAGATATAGTTATATATATCCTCACTCCTAATGGGATCGATAATTAAAACTTGTACTTGGAAATACTTATAGCTACATAAATCTAAAAAAATGACTCAGGGTTTACTGTATACTCCAGTCTGAGCTTCTAGGATTGACAAAGCAACATAATAAATTTTCATTAAAGAATCTTTATCAACAATAAAGATAATTTAAAATATTGAATTATACCACCATTCCCTGAAATTATTGGTTAATTTTTACAAATCATTGCAATATTTTTCAATGAGAATATTTTGAATAATAATAATAAATATAATCATTATTATTATTATTATTATTATTATTATTATTATTATTATTATTATTATTATTATTATTATTATTATTATTATTATTATTATAATTATTATTATTATTATTATTATTATTATTATTATAATTATTATAATTATTATTATTATTATTATTATTATTATTATTATTATTATTATTATTATTATTATTATTATAATTATAATTATTATTATTATTATTATTATTATTATTATTATTATTATTATTATTATTATTATTATTATTATTATTATTATTATTATTATTATTATTATTATTATTATTAATTTTATAATTATAATTATTATTATTATTATTATTATTATAATTATAATTATTATTATTATTATTATGATTACGATTATTATTATTATTATTATTATTATTATTATTATTATTATTAATTTTATAATTATAATTATTATTATTATTATTATTATTATAATTATAATTATTATTATTATTATTATTTTTATTATTATTATTATTATTATTATTATTATTATTATTATTATTATTATTATTATTATTATTATTATTATTATTATTATTATTATTATTATTATTATTATTATTATTATTATTATTATTATCATTATTATTATTATTATTATTATTATTATTATTATTATTATTATTATTATTATTATTATTATTATTATTATTATTATTATTATTATTATTATTATTATTATTATTTCTTTTTCTTTAGTTAAATGCTCAGGGGGTTATCCCCGGTAGTCCGACTCTACCGAGGGCCTCACCTGAGCGCCAAATCGTTACTGCTGCGATGCTTCATCAACAAGATGATCAGCATGCGCAGCAGGCCAAGTTTCGTTGCCTTAGGAGACGGAGGGATCCGAGTATCACAGCCTTTTGCATCCGCGATGCTAAAAACTCAACTTGCGATAAACAAGTTGGGATTTTAGCCAATGCAGACACAAAAGACTGTTTCATCCCTCCTAGGACCCCAACAATGAGTACGACAAGCTTGACACGGTAGCCTGGGTAAAGTTTGCCAATTTCAAACAGGAGATCCTGATATATCTCGTGTTTGTGCTCCTCTTTTACCGTGATGTTATACTCAGCCGGAGCTGAGAACTCAATAACATAAATGTTACGAGCGGTTTTATCGAAGAGCACAATATCAGGTTTATTATGATCGATTTTCCGCGTTGTTGCGAATGGCACGTTCCAATAAATACGGCAACGCTCATTCTCAACAACTTGCGGAATATCTCCTGGCAGATAAGGCAGCACTGGTGTTTTGTCGATACCGTGCGTGTGTCTAAGATGGTAATAAAGTACTCGCAGAGCAGCATTATGGCGCTGGATGTATGCATTTCTTGCCAGCACAGGGCATGCTGACAAAAGATGCATAAGCGTCTCTGGATGCTGTTTACAAACCCTACACAAAGTGTCGGGTAGCTGCGTCTGGAGCACTTTAGCACGGTATTCGAGAGTGTTAATAACACCATCTTGGCAGGCAAAAATATATCCTTCGGTCTCGGACATCAGGCCAGCTGACTTAAGGAAGGAAAACGTCAGCTGTGTGGACAAGCCATGATCACGCACGTGTTTAAAGAACACGCTGTGCATGGACTTGTCCATGTGAGTACTAAGCAGTTTTTGTTGCTCAGCATTCCTGATGACCGTCTTATATTCCTCCTTAGGGAGTTCAATAAGCGGGTTTACTCTTCCAAGACCGAGGGATTTTGCCGCGTACATTGCTGCCTTATATAAAAACGCTCCCTTATGCCTATTTTCATGACTATGAACAATTTGCATAAGGAAGTCGTCTTCATCTGCTGTGAAATTGACAACCTCGTATGTTATACCCAAAACCAAACGATCGTGCAGACACTCCAAGCTCTGTAAACCTCTCCCTCCGATGTGCCGGGAAAGGTATAATCTGGTGACTGAAGACTTAGGGTGCATGCTCCGATGCATATTCATTACTTTGCGTGTCTTGATATCGAGATCTCTGAGCTCTTTTCGGGCCCATTTCAGGACACCGAAAGAGTACAGAAGTATCGGGACAGCAAGCATGTTCGTTGCAGAGACTTTGTTTTTCCCGGAAAGTTCTGATGACCAGATTTTCCGGAGTCTCCGCACATACTCGCTGCAGAGAGTCGTTTTGATTTTCGAGACGTCCTGCATAGGACTCCCGTCAATCCCTAGATATTTGTACGACTCTCCGGCGTCAAGATGGTCTATGACGCTCCCATCTACTAACTCGATATCTTCACGCACATCGGAACACTTACCCTTCACCAGATTAACGACCGCGCACTTGTCCAACCCGAAAGCCATGCCGACATCCCGTGTATACTCTCCTACGATATTCAAGGATGTCTGAAGGTGTTCCTCATCAGGAGCATACACCTTCAGATCATCCATGTAGAGTAAGTGAGTGATCGAGTATTTTCGATCATTTGGTGGACCCACTGAGTATCCACGGGTGCGGCGTAGCGCAACAGATATTGGCAGCAGTGAGATGCAAAACAGCAGAGGGCTCAGAGAATCTCCCTGAAAGACTCCTCGTTTGTACTGTACAACTTCGGTTACACGTTTGTCGTTACCACATGAAATGTGGAACCGTGTTCGCCAAAGCTGCATCGTACGCTGAATGCATCCCACTGTATTGCGATTGACCCCAAGGCATTTGAGCAAAAAGAGAACAAGCTCATGAGATGTTGAGTCGAATGCCTTGCGGTAGTCAATCCAGGCCATTGACAGGTTGCGCTGATAGTAGATCGCGTCTTGAATAACGCATCGATCCACTAACAGGTTCTCTTTGCAACCTGACAAGCCTCTTTTACTGCCTCGTTGTTCGTATATCTGCTGCCATACAGGGTCTATCTCCTGCAGAATGCGATTATTCAAGATTTTGGTGAAAATCTTATAAACCGCATTCAAACAGGTGATAGGCCTGTAGTTTTTCGGGTCAGACAAGTCTCCTTTCTTCGGGATGAGCACGGTTCGCCCTTCTACAAGCCAGCATGGAATGGGTTCATTACCTCTGATGAACGCTGTAAAAATCCGGGCCAGATGACTATGGGTAGAAGTTAGTTTCTTCCACCAAAACAGGTTAATGCCATCTGGACCCGGAGCAGCCCAGTTCTTACCATTATCCAGAGCTGAACGAACTTCTTCCACGCTGACTTCAGGGCTCTCTTCATCAGCATTGTCGTTACGATGTTGTCGACAAAATGCCTCGAAGTCGTTGAGAGCTGGAGTTATTATTATTATTATTATTATTATTATTATTATTATTATTATTATTATTATTATTATTATTATTATTATTATTATTATTATTATTATAATTATTATTATTATTATTATTATTATTATTATTATTATTATTATTATTATTATTATTATTATTATTATTATTATTATTATTATTATTATTATTATTATTATTATTATTATTATTATTATTATTATTATTATTATTATTATTATTTCTTTTTTTTAGTTAAATGCTCAGGGGGTTATCCCCGGTAGTCCGACTCTACCGAGGGCCTCACCTGAGCACCAAATCGTTACTGCTGCGATGCTTCATCAACAAGATGATCAGCATGCGCAGCAGGCCAAGTTCCGTTGCCTAAGTAAACGGAGGGATTCAAGAATTACAGCCTTTTGCATCCGCGAAGCCAAAAACTCAACTTGCGATAAACAAGTTGGGATTTTAGCCAATGCAGACACAAAAGTCTGTTTCATCCCTCCTAGGACGCCAACAATGAGTACGACAAGCTTGACACGGTAGCCTGGGTAAAGCTTGCCAATTTCAAACAGGAGATCCTGATATATCTCGTGTTTGTGCTCCTCTTTTACCGTGATGTTATACTCAGCCGGAGCTGAGAACTCAATAACATAAATGTTACGAGCGGTTTTATCGAAGAGCACAATATCAGGTTTATTATGGTCGATTTTCCGCGTTGTTGCGAATGGCACGTTCCAATAAATACGGCAACGCTCATTCTCAACAACTTGCGGAATATCTCCTGGCAGATAAGGCAGCACTGGTGATTTGTCGATACCGTGCGTGTGTCTTAAATGGTAATAAAGTACTCGCAGAGCAGCATTATGGCGCTGGATGTATGCATTTCTTGCCAGCACAGGACATGCTGACAAAAGATGCATAAGCGTCTCTGGATGCTGTTTACAAACCCTACACAAAGTGTCGGGTAGCTGCGTCTGGAACACTTTAGCACGGTATTCGAGAGTGTTAATAACACCATCTTGGCAGGCAAAAATATATCCTTCGGTCTCGGACATCAGGCCAGCTGACTTAAGGAAGGAAAACGTCAGCTGTGTGGACAAGCCATGATCACGCACGTGTTTAAAGAACACGCTGTGCATGGACTTGTCCATATGTGTACTAAGCAGTTTTTCTTGCTCAGCATTCCTGATGACCGTCTTAAATTCCTCCTTAGGGAGTTCAATAAGCGGGTTTACTCTTCCAAGACCGAGGGATTTTACCGCGTACATTGCTGCCTTATATAAAAACGCTCCCTTATGCCTATTTTCATGACTATGAACAATTTGCATAAGGAAGTCGTCTTCATCTGCTGTGAAATTGACAACCTCGTATGTTATACCCAAAACCAGACGATCGTTATTATTATTATCATTATTATTATTATTATTATTATTATTATTATTATTATTATTATTATTATTATTATTATTATTATTATTATTGTCGGTTGATTCATTTTAAACTTTTAGGATGTGTGAAGGTGAATGTAACAGTATTTTTCTTTTAATACATAACACGAAGTGTATCGCTGAAGTTATAAGTTTTCAAACCACGCCTGGGCATTTTGTCATGTCACAACTTTCACTAAGCCGTGTGACCTACTATGCAAAGAAGGAACCTTCTAGAAAACTCATTTTCTTTTCAGTTTACTGGTATTGCTTAGTTTTATTTATTATTTTAACGTCTTACTATGCAAATTCAAAATTATTAGAAAAAAAAAAAAAAAAAATGAGAGTTATCAATTTCAGTTCGATTACCCGAATTTTCTGGAAATTTTTGATTAATTTTCAGCCATTGTTTAATTTTTTTATGCTTTGCTTTCAATTGTATTGCACATTTCATTTTTTACAAACAAATCGACAAGCAAATTTAAAACTTGTCATGAGAAATTCGAATTAATTGGAATTGATAAGAATTTATTTTTATAATAAATAAAGAAAATTTAATCAATGGACGATATTTCTGTGTAAATATCTCTCAGCTTGAACTTTGCTTAGAAATACAATAAATATAATTTCGAAATATAATAAACTGTCAGAAGTAATTTAACAAATTTACACCATCACCAATTTGAAAATTCGAAAATATCTATTAATGATATCTCCAATTAAACTGAGTAAAATTTTATTATATAATGTAAAAGCTATAATATTGTGTTGGCACTTTGAATGTTCATAAATTTTTATAAAATTTAAAACATCCATACATTTTCACATCAATGCTAAAATGGTCAGAACATAAAACATATATGAATAAAAATATGTATCCTCTTTCGTCTTTATTTTCTTCGTTGCTGTATTTTTATTTTATTTGTTTTTATACACTTGGATCGTCTTTTCTCAGCGTATCTTCTGGCATCATAACATAAGAATTGATCATAAAAAATGTAAGAACGAATTTAAGTACTTTTGAAATATTCACACAGACAATTTTTTCAGGGATCTTTCTATACATTGTGAGGTAATAAAATTTACAACTAGTCATATGTGTATTCTCTTATCTTTTTTATTGGTTATTAAATTTATGCTATTTTCATTTTCTTTTTACTTTCAAACGTATTTATACAATAAACGACTGCTCATCTTCCGGTGATATCATGAAATACGTGACCTAGTTATTAACCCTTCATATATAACTTATATCTTAATCGAATGAAATTAAATCACTTTAATTTTTATATTTTGTTCTATTTCGTTACCAAAAAAAAAAAAAAAAACATTACGATCTATATTGATTGATTTAGATCTACGCCGATTCATGAGCTTAGACTTGCCTAGATTTAATTCGTTAATTGTGTAGATCTTAGTAATTCTATAGAGATTTCTACGTAGATCAAAATAAAAAAAAAATAAATAAATAAATAAAAAAAAAAATTAAGATCTAACAAGACCTGATTTGATCAATCGAGATTTAATTTTCCCAAATTCTTAATCTACAGCACTGTTGTTAAATAGATCTCCTTGGAATACAAAAATTTTTTTTTTACAAGGACCCGCAATTTTGATTTTCGACGGTTTGATAATCTATTTATTTATTATTTTTTTTTTTAACTTTGATCTACGTAGATCACAATTCTACATGGATCCAAGTATAGAAAATATTTTATCTACGCCAGCTAAACTATTAATTACCAGATATGAGAATTCAAAATATCTATTTTAAGAACGATTTCAAAATTTATAAGAGAAAAACTTCAAAAAATTTTAGACCAAAAGCGATCGACGAAAGAATTTTTATTGATCTTAATAAATGTATGAAGATCAATTTAGATTTGAAATTTTAAAAAAGTTTGAAATTAAATTCCTTTAATCAGTTCTCGGTAGATGTGAATTATTTTTTTCCAGTTGGGTATATAATTTTTTTTTTAATTAAAATTTGAGATTTTAATAATTTTGTATTCCTTTTTTTTTGCTTTAACTTAGATAGATATCACGAATACAAAAATTGAAATGTAAGATTGATGTCTCTGTAGTAGCAGTAGTCATATTCAAAAATTTGCCCCTGCACTTTTAGTAGATTTCATAGAAATCTAATTATTGTATTTGCCCTAATGATGGATTTTTTGACAAATTTCGCTACTTCCAGACTCAGCTTGACGGGTTGAGTCAGAAAATATATATATATATATATATATATATGGCACATTCCACGTCAAATCAACCACTTTTAACCCCGACCCCTTTCGATTTGGCTGAAAATTTATTTTCTATTTGTACCCCATTAAAATCATTCTTCAAGAAATTTTCAAATTTTTTTACCTAACCCAAATAAAGTTATGAGTTTTTCAAAAATAAGGCTTTTATTTTTTTAAATCGCTATAACTTCAAAAATTTACTAATTGGGACGTTTTTCTTTTCAAAATTTATGACTTTGAATGAACGTTTCAGAAAAAAATACAAGAAAATTTTAAGATAATAAACTTTATGAAATTTCTGGCTTTTTTTGAGAAAACATGCTATTTTCTAAAAGTTTGACATTTTTGATTTTTAACTTCCCGCTAAGAAAATTGCAAATTTTCAAAAATTCGGGAAGTTATTGGTTTCAGTCCGATTTGTGAAAATCGAAATTCCAACGGATGTCGACGTTTTGAGGTCCTAGAAAGCTATTCTGACTAATTTCACGATGATGTCCGAGTGTATGTACACGGAAAGAAAATTCTACCAAAATTTACGATGTTAACATCGTAATCGTGGACTAGACTTTCATTAGCGTCAAATTTTAAATGTCTTATTTCAAAATTTACTATAGTCTTTGTTAAAACTACAATGTAAGTTGTATTCTTTACTATTTAACATCGTAATTTTAACAAAGACTATAGTAAATTTTGAAATAAGACATTTAAAATTTGACGCTAATGAAAGTCTAGTCCACGATTACGATGTTAACATCGTAAATTTTGGTAGAATTTTCTTTCCGTGTATGTATGTATGTACGTACGTACGTATGTAAATATCTATAACTTTTGAACGGATCAACCGATTTTGATTGTCAAGGTGCCATTCGACGCGGCTTGCGAATATCTTGAAGCTGAAAAAAATTGATAACTTTTTACGGGCTCGATGGATTAATTCCAAAATGGACTGGGCTCTAGAGATTCATAAGCCGCGTCGAATGCCACCTCAAACATCAAAATCGATTAATTCTTTCAAGAGAAACCGTTGTCGAAAGAATTAAAAAAAAAAATTTTTTTTAGTATTTTGAAAATTTCTCAAAAATGACTCGATGAATCAATTTCAAAATTTAATCAGTTATAGAACTCAATGAAACGCGTTGACTGCCGCCTTAAACGTCTCAATCGGTTTATTCGTTCGAGAGATATCGTTGTAGAAGAAATTCTAAAAAACGTTATTTTTTGAAAACAAAAGCATACAAAAGTATTTTCGAGCTCGAAGAGCTCGAAAATGTACCTACTACAATTTTTCGAGCTCAAGGAGCTCGAATTACGCGGGAAGCTTTGGGGCTGGCCCGCAGGGTCAACCGGCAGACCGATTTTTTTTTTAATTTTTCTAAAAAAACTTCAATTAATTCTGCAATTTTTCCCGCCGATCTCAGAGTGGGTCTTTTCCTTCTATTTTTTTTTATCAATTTAAAAAAAAGTTTTTGCCCAGTTGGGCTAATTTTACAAAACAACATTCTGGAAATTTTTGAGAATTTATCGACGACTTCAGAGTTTGAAAAATTGAGACGAAAAAATTAATTGAAACTGGTAATCCTCGAAAAAATTTGGATTTTTTTTTAAAAAGTGAGAAAAAAAATAGAAGATACCTATAAATAATCTTATTGTAATTTTTTTTGAAAACTACACCTGAAAACAAAGAAAATAAAAGAAAAATTGCCTTTTGGTTTATTTTTGACCAAGTCACAGGCTTTTGAAAAATAAATCTAACGCACATCGGTATTTCAAAAGCCTGTGACTTCGTCAAAATTAAAACATATAGGATATAACGCGCCGTTCTCTTACAATAGCGTCCACAATTCTACACCGATCTCAATGAAACTTGGTATACGTATTTTATGGACGATCGCCTTGGACGAGTTTAAAGATGAGCCAAATCGGCCAATAAATTTTGTAGTTATGGTTAATTGAAATTTTGTAAAATTTTCAAAAAAAAATTTATTTGCCGCTTTAACTAGATGTAGCTTCTAAGCGGAAAGAGATAGCTTATTTTCGTTTATTTTATCTGAAAGCTCGCTCGATTGCCTTCAATTTTCACTATATAGCTCTTCGATTTGACTACTTTTTCGAATACAAAAATGGTTTTAAAAATTTACAAAATATTATAAAAACTAATTTTATGCAGGTTGTGACTCTGATTTTTACCACAGTTCTAAACCGATCTCTTTGAAACTTGGCATACATATTCTGTGGGTGACTTCCTTGATCGTGTTGGAAAATGAGCTCAATCGGTCGATTAGTTTAGAAGTTATTGCATTCCAAAATTTTCAAAATGTCAAAAATTCAGGTTTTTACTCATTCTTTCTTCAATATTCTTCGAATGTTATAACTTATCGGCTTCCTATAAATTTTATCTGAAAGCTCTCCAAAGAAGCTTTCATTTTTATGCCTATATATGTGCCTAGACCAATTAAATTTCTTATCTTACGACTCATTTAATGAAATTTCGCTATTGCATTGGTTCTCCTACTTTTCATAAATTCTATAGAATTCTAACTACTGTCTTTATCAGTAAATTTATGAAATTGATTGAATTCATATTATTGCTGTGTCAAACTCATAAAATCTAAATATCTTAATTTGAGTGTGTAAATTCAATGTTGTTTTATTGACAGTGTTCATGACTGATTTTAAAAATGACACTTAGATCTATTATAATCAAAATTCCAACTCAAATCGTTTTATTTAATTTTTTATTAACTATCAATACTATAGTTAAAAACACAGAATACTCATTCGTAGATGAATGCAATTTCTTTAACTTTAATTTTTGTTATTCAACTTGCCATTCCGATAATTTTCTTAATTTTCTAATGTCAATCCTTAAATTTTTTGCTTTTAATTCTAAATTGTTTGACAATTTTTCTTTGTTTTATAACCTTAAGAATCTGAGAATGTCGAAAAAAAATTTATTTTGTTATAAATGTTTGTTTGAGCGGTTGAAATAATCAAGTAATTAGAAATCTACTTCCATTTCGGCTGCCGAATGGCCTTTTTTTTGGATGTTATATTTATCGACTTTCTATAGAATTCATCTAAAAGCTCTTCAAATAAGCTTTAATTTTGATGCCTATATATAACTCTAGACCAATGAAATTCCGTACCTTACCGCTCATGAAATGAAATTTTGCTATTACATTGGTCCTCCCACTTTCAGTAGATTCTATAGAAATCTAACTACTGTATTTATTAGTAAATTCATGAAACTGATTCAATTCGTATTATTACAGTGTAAAACTTATAAAATCCAAATACCTTAATTCAAGTGTGTAGATTCAATTTACTTTTATTGACAGTGTATATGACAGATTTCACGTATGATACTTAGATCTATTATTATTGAAATTTCAACCTAAATTATTTTATTTAATTTTGTGTTAACTATTAATCCTGTAGTAAAAAACACCGAATACTTTTTCGTGGATAATTGCACGACTCTTAATACGAAGCATTAGAGTGTGCTTTACGATCGAATTTGATTCTGTCCAACTTCAACTCTCGCGATTCAACTTAACATTTTTTCGACAATTTGTTTTGGTCTATAATTTTGAGAATTCATAAGAATGTCATCAGAAAAATCGGTCTGTCGGTTGATCCTGCGGGCCAGCCCCAAAACTTCCCGCTGTTTTCGAGCTCAAGGAAATTGAAAATATTAATGAGACTATATTTTCGAGTTCGAAAATCTAATTGCATGCGATTGTTTTTTTATGAGTTTTTCAAACTCTAACAAGTTATGCTTTATGCTAAAATTTAAAAGTTGAAGAATCGAAAATCATTAATGGACAAGCGGTTTTTAAATTTTAATTCCCGATTATGTTAAACAAAATAAATATGTTGATGCAGAAATTAATGTCAGTGATCAAAATCAAGATTCGAATGAGTTTTGGCTTAGGTCAGAGCAATAATATATAAAATATCGGAGAAATTCATTAAAAACGGTGTTTTTTCAATTTTTTCGTTGATAATATGGTTTAAACAAAAGAACAAGTTTAACGGCATTATACGATGATCAAAAGAGACCATAAAGAGGAAAAGTTTGTGAGATTTTAGACACATTTTAGTACAGTACATTTTGATTTATCTGGAAAAAAAAACATAGAATGTTATTTTTTTAACTTTTCAACACTGATATCTTTTGAACTAATTAACCAATTTTGACGTTTGAGGTGGCAATATGCGCGTTTCATTGAATTCTAAAGGTGACTAAAATTTAAAAGCAATCGATTCAGCCGTCTTGAAGATATTTGAAAAAAACCGTTTGCTACCATTTCTTTCTCCAACGATATCTCCCGAACAAATTAACCGATTGAGATGTTTAAGGCGGCATTCGACGCGTTTTATTGAGTTCTAGAGCTGATTAGATTTTGAAGTCGATCGTTCAATTCGTTTCTGAGAAATCAATAAAAAACTAAAAAAATAAATTTTATTTTTTTCGTAATTCGCCAATATTTTCGAGTCTACTTGATCAAACGATCTGAAATTTTCAGGAAAGTTGACGGCCAACAAGCTCTTTCAATCGCTGTCTTAAACATCCAAATCGAATCATTAGTTAAAAAGTTATAGACCATTCACACACATACATACACACACACACACACACACACACACACACACACACACACATACATACAGAAACTCGGACATCATTCTGAAAATAGTCAGAATAGCTTCCTAGGACCTCAAAACGTCGACATTTGATGAAAACTCGATTTTCGAAAATCGGGGTGAAAACAATAACTTCCCGAAATTTTTGAAAATCATCGATTTTCTAAGCGGGAAGTTAAAAAAAAAATTATTTTGTTATTAATGTTCAGTAGAAAGGTTTAAATAATTAAACAATGAGAATACTACCATTTCGGCTGCCAAATGGCCGTCTTAGTAGATTTCATAGAAATCTATCTTTTGCATTTGTCCTCATGGTGAAATTTTCAACGAATTTTGGCATAATCTATCATAATTCATTGAGTACACGGAAAGAAAATTATAGGGAGTATTCCTATGCATTATAAGAATGGTTCCTATATATTATAGGAACCACCCCTATACCATTATGGGAACCATTCCTATAATAGTATAGGAACCATTCCTATAATTTTATAGGAACCATTCCCATTATGTTATAGGAACCATCCCCATAAATTATAGGAACCATTTCTATCTTATTATAGGAACCATTCCTATAATATTATAGTAACTATTCCTATAATATTATAGGAACTATTCCTATAACATTATAGGAACTATTCCTATAACATTATAGGAACTATTCCTATAATAGTATAGGAATTATTCCTATAATATTATGAAAATGGGAATAGTTCCTATAATTATAGCAATGGTCCCTATAATATTATTAGAATGGTTCCTATAATTTATAGGAACCATTCCTATAATATTGTAGGAACCATTCCCATAAATTATAGGAACCATTCCTATAATTATAGGAACTATTCCCATAATAGTATATATAATTGCCACAATGGCAAATATAGTAGAGCCAACAAAGTCGACAAAATGTTGACGCTGCATCTCAGGTTCCCTGTGAGAGAATCGTCGTCGCTCGGGTCTCATGCATCGTCATCTGTTTTGACTACCCGCGAGCCACGGTGACTCTCTTATCATAACCGATTTCCGTTACATTGCATAAAATTAATTTATTAAAAATAATTTATTTAATTTAATCAATTAAATATTACGGGAACATCCCTGATTGAAAAAAATGATTTGGAATAATTCAAAACAAGTTGAAATGATTTAAAACGATTTGAATCGGCCAATATATAGATATACACTTAACACAGAGCAAATCACGTTTCTTAATCAGGGATAACACCAGATATATGAAATATTTTAGTTTTTTTGAAAAAACCGTAATTTTCTCAAAGTCCGACCGTTTTTTTTTTTTTTTTTTTTTTTTGTTCTTAAAGTACTTGAACTAATTCTTCCATGATCCCCGTTAATCAAAAGATGTGACGACAATCGCTTCTAATTTTTTTTCTTGATTATAAAAAAAATGTTGTTGAATTTTTGCTGGTTTTATATAACTTGGTTATGAAATTTTTTTTATTTCCCCGTGAAACCTCAAAAGTTGAAAAATAAAATTTTATTGGAGAATTTCAAGTGATTACCGTCCAAGAAATTGCTATTTTTTCTAAAGAAATAATTTTTTTCTCTCATTGACGTTATTTTTTACTTTTATGGACCTTTTTTTTGGTACTGAAACATGACAACTTCAAAAATACATGGGGTTTAAAAGTTACCTCCAGTTGATACAATGTAATGATTTAAGAGCTATCGATTGTCGGTAAAAAAGATATCATCTACATTTCATTTAAATAATATGAAGGTTATGTTTCCAGAATAATTACATTGTCGTTGAGTTCATCGTGTCACCACGACTTACTATTGCTAAATAAAGTAACCATTATTTATCATAATTTGAACACATACAAAAAAATCTGGGCGTCGGTTGGCCCTGCGGGCCAGCCCCAAAACTTCCCGCTGTTTTCGACCTCAAAGAGCTCGAAAATGCTATCACATGCGATTGTTTTTTTACGATCTTCTCAAGCTCTAACAAGTTGCCTGTTATGCTAAAGTTTGAAAATTTATATGAGTATCAAGAATTGTTAATGAAGCGGTTTTTAAAATTTAATCCCTGATTATGTTCAATAAAATAAGTGTATTCAGGCAGAAATCAATGCCAGGGATTTAAATCAAGATTTACATAAGTTATGACTCATGTGAGAAACAATCAAATATGAAATATCCGAGAAAAATATTGAAAACTACGTTTTATCGATTTCATTGTTGGTACTATGATTTAAACTAAAAAACAAGTTCGATGACATAATGTATCGAAAGTAACCATATAAAAAATGAGTTGGTATGACTTCAGACACATTTTAGTAGGTTATATTATGATTCATCCGGGAAAAATAACATAAAATGTTATTTTTTTAACTTTTCAACGCCGATATCCTTCGAATTAATCGATCGATTTTGACGTTCGAGGTGGCAATCGGCGCGTTTTATTGAATTCTAGAGCTGATTGAAATTTGAAATCGATCGCGTCAGTCGTTTCGAAAATATTCAGAAAAAATCGTTTTTCACCATTTCTTTCTTCCGCGATAACTCTCGAACGAATCATCCGATTTTGATGTTTGAGGTCGCAATCGACGCGTTTTTTTGAGTATTAGAGCTGATTAAATTTTAAAGTCGATCGTATGAGTCGTTTCTGAGAAATCGATAAAAAACTAAAAAAAAAAATTTTTTTTTTCGTAATTTGCAGATATTTTCGAGTCTATTTGATTGAATGATCTGAAATTTTCAGGAAAGTTGATGGCCTACATGCTCTTTCAATCGCTGCCTTAAACATCCAAATCGGTTCATTAGTTCAAAAGTTACAAAGAGTTTAAAAACATACACACACACACATACATACACACACACACACACACACACACACACACACACACACACACACACACATACACACACTTGGACATCATTCCGAAAATAGTCAGAATAGCTTCCTAGGACCTCAGACGTCGACATCTGATGAAAACTCGATTTTCGAAAATCGGGGTGAAAACAATAACTTCCCGAAATTTTCGAAAATCGTCGATTTTCTTAGCGGGAAGTTAAAAATGTTTTTAATTTATTTCAAGATGTTATGAGACGGTGAATTTATTTAAGAGTATGAAAAGTCCTTTTTTTTACTTTTTTCTAAAAAAATAACAATTTCTTGGACGATAATCACTTGAAATTCTCCAATAAAATTTTATTTTTCAACTTTTGAGGTTTCACGAGGAAATAAAAAAAATTTCATAACAAAGTTATATAAAATCACTAAAAATTCAACAACAATTTTTTTATAATCAAGAAAAAAAATTAGAAGCAATTGTCGTCACATCTTTTGATTAACGGGGATCATTGCAGAATTAGTTGAAGTATTTTTAGAGCGAAAAAAAAAAAAAAAAAACGGTTGGACTTTGAGAAATTTACGGTTTTTTCAAAAAAACTAAAATATTTCATATATCTGGGATTCTGAAAATTTTTTCATATTTTTTTTCGAAAACCATATTTAAAAACAAAAATTTTGAAAAAAAAAAGTTCTCAAACGGTCAACTTTTGAAAAAGTTCTGGCAATTTAAAAATAAAAGATCGGTTTTTTTCAAAAATTCATAACTTTTTTTGACTCAGGAAAAAAAATTTGAAAAAATTCTGAAAAATAACTTTCGGGGGGTAGAAAAAGATAGAAAATTTTCAGCGAAATCAAAGGGGGTTAGGTACAAAATTTGTCGATTTGACATGGAATGACCCATATATATATATGTAATATAACGCGCCATATTGCGACGATAGCGGCCACAATTTTTAACGGATCTTGATAAAACTTGTTACACTTATTCTATAAACGATTAGCTTGGCTAAGTTTGAAGATGAGCAAAATCGGTCAACTAGTTTAAAAATGATGGATATTTGAAATTTAAAAAAAAATGAAAAATCCTACGTTTTTGGTTTTTTTCGTAAATAACTTGTTAAAGGGTATATCTATCCTTATTCTGTAAAAAGAACTTGATAGCCGATAGAAAAAGTTATATTTTCCTTTTTTTCTTTTTCTTTTTACGATAATTGTTCGACTTTTAATAAGGGTTCAAAGTCACGTAATTAACTCATGTGTTATTGTGATAATGCCATTGTTTATATCTTTGAAAATTTTTGAGGGGTGACTATTAAAGTATATATATTTATCAAAAGTAGAACAATTATCGTAAGAAATCTACTTCCATTTCGGATGCCGAATAGCCTCTTTTTTATTACATTCTCTACTTCACTCAAAATTTATATTCCTAACAATAAAATAAATGTTTAAATTAGACTTACATTTAACACGAAAAAGAAGTGGTTCACTCTTTGTTTCCCGTATTGAATTCGTTGCTGCACAAGCATAGTAACCAGCGCTATTCCTCGTAACACTTTGTAGAACCAGGCTTTGATTTGATTGAATAATTCTTGCAGAAGTATTGTGCATCAGTATTTCATTCTATAAAAAAAAATTGTTTAATATAATAATAATTCAAATAAAGGCATCGAGTGAATAATTCATATTTTATTTAAATTTTAATAAATCTCTATTAAGTAATTTCTATTAAGTAATTCATTGTTAATGATTGTGGTGGTGTAACTTTTGAAATGTTGACCCAAGTCGAAATTTAACTTCGATTTAAGCACTCAATATACTTGAATGCTCCTAGATTAGTAGCTCCTAGATTAGTAGCATAAATTTAACATCTTTTAGAACTTATAAAAACTATTCATTATCATTGGGTAGGATATAATCTAAACTTTCTGAATAAAACCTAAGTATCCTAAATATAAATAATTGTTAACTCCTAAATAAGTTCTTTAAATTCTATGTTAATTTTTTTTTCTTCTTTATCATCTTTCAGTGAACCTAACTAAACCCTAAATAGCTCCTAAAGATTTTATAACAGAAAACGACCATCTTTTTTTTTCAAATCTAAAGAAACTATTTATACTTATTAAGTCCTATAAATTCTTTCAACTCTGGTTAGGACCTAAATATTCTAAACTTTTTATTTCCAATGTTACGATACACCTTTTCTTAAAGTTCAACATTTATAAATGAATATAATTAAGGAATTGTTCACTGTACATCCTTATTAAGTCCTAAAGATTCTGTAAAAGGGAAAACTTGAAATAAAATAATTACATTTAACTGTCACATTCTTAATAACAAATTGTGTATTAAATAATTAACTTCTTTATGATTATTTAATTATTCTATCATATATTTATATATTATTGTTTTGTTTATTTATATTTGTTATAAAAATTGTTTAAATAATTATACAAATTTGAGTATCGAATTAATTCGAATTGAAAGTAATAAGTTATTCCGTCAATAAAGCAAACATTTTACCAGTTATCCATAACTTTTTATTACAAATCTTTTTCTTATCATCAACGATAATAAAAATTAACAATAATATCAATGAAATATGGTTAACCTTTACGGCTGTAATTAATAAGGAAAGCTCTAACAAACGAAAGTCCACTATCGATAAAAATAATTATAAAGAAAATAAAAAATACACTTGTGACACTGATTCTCTAAAATAAAAAAAAAATTTCATTTTTTCGGGCAAAATAGGGTATCCCCTGAAAAATGTAAAAAAAAAAAAAATCTAGATATGCAATGAGTTTGATTTCATTACAATTTTTTGTAAGTTATTTACATTAAGAAAAATTATATTTTACACAATTATTGAATGTAAAATAAGATAAAAAAGTTTTGAATATTTTTTGTCATCCCGTGAAAAATGAATCATACATGGCCATGCATGGCCGTATATGGCTCATACATGGAGCATATATGGCCATGCATGAAGCATATATGGCCATACATGAAGCATGTATGGCCATACAAACTTTTCTAATACAGTCATGCATGGCCATATGCAGTCATACAAAACCATACAATGGCCATATATGGCCTTGTATGGCTGTATTAAAAAAGTTTGTAGGTCCATGAATGGTCATATATGCTCCATGTATGGCCATGTATGATTCATTTTTCACCAGAATGCACGCCATGAAAGCTCGTCTTGTAGTAAATGAATCATACTCGACCATGCATAGGTGTATATGGTTCATATATGGTCATACGTGGGCATACAAACTTTTTCTATACAGTCATGCATGGCCATATGCAGTCATACAAAACCATGTATGGCCATACATTGCCTTGTATGGTTCATATATGGCCATGTATGACTGTATTCAAAAAGTTGGTAGGTCCATGAATGGTCATACATGCTCCATGTATGGCCATGCATGACCATATATGCTCCATGTATGGCCATGTATGATTCATTTTTCACCGGAATGCACGCTTCGAATGCTCGTCCTGTGATAAATGAATCATACTTGGGCATACACACTTCTTCAATACAGTCATGCATGTTCATATACAGTCATGGCCTTGTATGATTCATATATGTCCATGTATGGCCATATATGCTCCATGTATGGTCATGCATGGCCATGTATGATTAATTTTTCGACTATTACAATTACTTATAAACAGGATGTTGCAGTGTTAAAAAAATAAGAAATTTTTTTGATATCACTAACAGCATATTGATGATTATATTGTGCTTTTTCGAAAGTGATTATATTCTTTGAACGTTACGTAGCACAACTAAACTTTGTTGTAACTGTCGGTCGCATAGCCTAGTCGTCAAAGCGTCAGTCTCTCGTACGGAAGGTCCCGGGTTCGAATCCTACTAAGCGGGTGTGGTTATTAATAAGTCTATCGTTTTTTCTCTGAATTGAAAATTTTCATTTCGATTAGTGTTGGGAATTCAGGTATGGTTTATCGTGAATGAAACAATACTTAGTCAAACAAATGAAAATTATTTCTTTTATTAAAAATATGCGCGCTCTAGGCTATGTCTTTACTCTTAAGAGATTTAGCTTAGACTAACTTATTCTTTTAATAATTTTAACACTGAGGTCCAACAACCTCTCCTCCTTTTATATATAACAAAGATCTCTAAGTTCAAAATATATATACATGTGTGCAAATTAAAGAAAAACATATTGCCTTGCATTTACTCGGAACATGGGCCTCAATCTCTCATCGACCCAAGTACCTAAGGTCATAAAATTTGATCCATGCTAGCTTTCTTTTCCTTAAGTAAACATATACATATTTTGAACTAAACTAAATAATATATTTGTACTACGACTTAAATGCAACACTGTTCGAAATAATATTTCGAACAGAACATTTAGTAAAAGAGAAATATTAAATAAAATATATATAAGAATAAAGATTGATTTTTGTATAGAGAATCCAACAATTAGGAATTCAATTAATCGCATATCTGATAATCTCTGCGTCACCAAAATAATAATAAAAAAAAAAAAAAAAATTAAAAATTTTTTTTTAATTTAGTTAAAATTTCTATACATAGTCATGTATGGCCGTATCAAGCCATGCATGGCCATATATGGCCATGTCTGGCCAATTTTAATACATGGCCATGCATGGAGCATTCATACATGGCCATGTATGATTCATTTTTCACGGGATAATACAAAAGTCATTAACATTTTTCGACCGACACTCGATTTTTGAAAAAGGTTAGTGAAAAAAATTCGAAATAATGCTCAATTATATTTACAAAAGTAGTTTTGGAATGGTCAAAATACATTTAAAAAATGATATTTTTTTTTTTATAAAATTTGAGAGTACCTCGTTTTGCCTACCCCCGCCTCCCCTTTCCCCCACATATTTATATATATATTCCATAATATGACAATTTTAATTTTAATGTTATTAAACTTTTATTTTGTCAACTATCAATTGAAATTAAATCGTCATTATTCAACGAAAAGTTCAAAGGTTTTACCATTAATTAAAAAATATAAATTATTACAAATCAATAAATTTAATTAATTTTAAAATTTTATGTCCATTAAACAATCGATGGTTAAATTATTCTAATCGTTTTTTTATATGTAATTACAAATGAAGTTATATATAATTTAACCTGATCGTGTTTGAGAAATAAGTTATATCTGCAATAATGTGCGAATTATTATATTATTATAAATTAATACTATGAAATATGGCTGATAGGAATTCATGTGTAATCATAAATACAGCCACAAAGTTTCCATCTTGCTAAGTGGCCAATAGACGAGCGGAGCAGACTACAATCCTTCAATAACAAAAGTTGAGCAGCATCGAGAAAGAACTTAAATTGGGTGGGTGACCCATCCCGAAAAAAAATAATTCTACAAAATTTGACATAATCATTTTTTTTCCGGGATGGAGTACCAATAGGTTCTCAAAATACTTTGACCACTGTAAAATGAATAGGACTTGATAAGATTCTGGAGTATGCTTAGGCTAAATAATATTTACAATTTAAAATTTTTACGCCTATTTAACGATTAAACATGTCATTTTTTCACGCAACCGACATTTAGAGGTTTTGTATAGGAGTTGTTTTTCTATAGAAAATAAGTACTCAGTAAGTCCTCTTCGTTCTTAATTTCAGAATTTCTAGGTTCTAGAAAGGTTTAAAATTTCGACTCGGGACCCGCATGAATAAGCTATAGCTTATATATAGATTATATATCTTGTTAAAAATATATAAAAAATCTGGAAGACGGTTAACCCTGCGGGCTAGCTCTGAAACTTCCTGCTGTTTTTGAGCTCAAGGAGCTCAAAAACAATGTTGTTGTCAATACATGTTCGAGTTCTTTAAGCTCGAAAAAGTAACATTTTGTATCAATCTCCGAGAATTCGAGAAATTGAAAATAATCAATAATGACTGTTTTTTTTAAAGTTTTTTTCACAATGGCACTTGATAAATTCAATGTTTTTGGACATAAATTGAGAGAAATGATGAAGATGACAAGTTTCACTAACTTTAAATTAAATGAGGAAGTTAATATATGAAATATACGGAAAATATTGTCAGAAAAATAATGCAGGGAAAAAAAATATAGTTCCTCGAACGACCTAAAGGTACACACAAGGTATACACAACGATAGGTATACTTATGGTAACAATACCGAATCATTCCTTTAACTATCTATTAGATAGCTGTGAGCCCTATACGACTTTGCGTATAGTCACCTCACACGCCACCGTTTAACCTAACTTAACATCCATTTTTGCGCCTATTTTGTGTATCGGGAATTATTTTTCAAGTATAACAATTCGAGTTCATTTTCTTTAAAATTTGTTAACTATCTGATGAGGATATCTTTAAGAGCTCATCGGTTAGACGTCAGAAAGATAACATTTTTTAGAGATCTTGAAAAATCAGTTTACGGAGATCATAATGTCAACACTTTTGGGTTTTTCATATCCATAATGGATCCCAATTACAAATGTCTGAGAAACTTTGGGATGAATTCGCGCAAGAATAGGACAAAGTTGACTCGTCGAACTATTAGCAATCGGCAGCTCATCGATATTAATATTGATGACAATCAAGTCCGGTAGAGTATAATAATCAATAATTCTCATTTGATCAGTCAAGGCATTTTTTAATCCATAATGAAAATATTGACCAGGAGGAACTTCACGAGTGACTATCGTTAATTCCGATGTACCAAGTAAGGTCCGAGAATCAAGAGGTAGATTACTGACTTCTTCTTGATTCGATGTTTTTAATATTTTTAGTTTATTCGCTGTTTCATGTGATATATTGAAATCAGTCACCCACTGAGCTAGTTTCGATGATAAACTTGTTTCATTGATAGCTACTAAAGCATTCTTTTTTAATTGATTACAGATCAATAATATACGTGAGTCTGAATTGCCGCTAGTTTCACTGTCAGAACTGTAATTACTTATTTCATTTTCATTAAGTTTTTTGCCATCAATATAATTGTCTGTATTAATATTTCTTTCATTATCAACATCATCTTATTCATCACAAGATATATTATTGCTCACAAAGCATGAATTATTTTCTACTATTTCACTTTCATCACTAGATAAATTTTCAAAATTATGTAATTTATTTGAAAAACAACGTGTTCGTTTATTTTTTTTGACCTTTACACAAATTTTTAAAATTTTTTCTTTTCGACATTTTGTTATTGTATTTATAATAACTAATTATATGTAATTACTTTAGAGCAGAATCAATAAATAATGTTTATAATCATTGGTACTTATAGGTTATAATGACATTAGCTGACGAAAGTTGAGGTTATAATAGTCTCATAAGAAAGTTATTTTTTTGATGTTCTAGAGACATCCATAAATAGTTATCATTTTGCTAACTTTCAGATTTCTTTTAAATGACCTCAACATAAAGTTATCAAAACGATAATATTTTTCTGAGCTCTCAAAGGTAACATTTTTTGGATAACATTATGTAATCTTTTTGACATTGATGCCGGACGGGTAATCATTAATCTATTAAAACTGCGATATATTTAAATTGTGTCAAAATTATGGAAAAATCAACTTAAGTTTATTAAATTTATATGATATTTAATTTTTTACTTTTTTTTATAATGTTTTTTATAATAAAATAATAATTTATAATTAATATTTAATATATTTATATTATATTGTATTAAAATAATAATATACAAGTATATATATATACCCAGGAAAAAAAAGTTCATATCTGACTATATATAATTAGATATGATCATATGAGATTATATATGATTAGTGATGCGAAATGACGGTCATTTTTAACTTTGGTCAAATCACGAGCAATTGACGAGCAAATGCTCGTCAATTGTCTTCATTTTTTTCTTGGTCAGTCACAAAAATTCATGAGCATTTTTTTTTCTTTTTACGAAAATTCCTCTAAAAAAAAAAAAAAACTAAAAAAAAAGCAACCTATTTTATATGCCACCTAAATATTTTAAATATTCAAAATGAAATTTATCCTAAAATTCTGACGGTAGTCAATAAATTTGGCTTGCTCAACTACTTAGATGGAAAATGACCTTCAAAAATTTTTCGGTCATTTTTTGCTCAATTTTTTAGACTTCAGAATCCGGTGAAATTTGGTTGCTGAAATTGATATGCAGATTATTTATTAAAACCATTACTATATCTATCAATACGAATACAAAATTTAACTAAAAATTCTGACGGTAGTAAACAAATCTGGCTTGCTCAACTACTTAGATGGAAAGTAACCGTCAAAAATTTTTCGGTCATTTTTTGGTCAAATTTTCAATAATTTTTTATTCTCATTTCGCGAGAATCGACATTAAATTCAAAAATTTACCGTTGGTCATCTTTTTTAGTTGGTCAATTGACGTCAAATGACGAGCAATTGACGAGCATTTGATGAGCACATGCTTAGCTTTACATCACTATATATGATCCACATATGTTTACATATAATTCATATATGTTATATATAAGTCATACACGTTCATATACGACCATATATAAAGGCAAAGAAATTTCTTCTGACTTATGCACAAATCATATAAGATCATAAATGGTCATGTATGATCATATATGATACAACATAAAGTATTTTTACTCGATGTTCAGTCCACATAAGATCATAAATGATTATATACGGACATATATGAACATATACACTTACGCAAAAAATTAAAGAAACAGGAAAATTTTATACTTTTTTTGCGATTTTTGGAAGGCTGTAACTTTGTGAAAAACAATTGTATCGAGATTTTAAAAAAAGCATTTTATAGCTTGATATCTCTAGTTTCGGTAAATTTTTATAAAAATGTTTTAAGAGCTCAGGCTATTGCACAAACATGAGAAATACCGCTAGACAAAAAATTTCTAAATGCAAGGAAATAACAAAAGAAAACAAATTCCCAAAAAATTTCAAAAAATAAACTTCGAACACAATAAAAGAAGTTTCAATTTTTTTTTTTAATTTTTTGGAATTCTTTTTTTTTTTTTGAAATTTCCTTGCATTTGCTGAGTAACCAACGCAAAAATTTGAAAAAGTCGAAAAAAAAATTATTTTTTCATTTTGATTATGATTATACAATTAAAAGAACAAAACTGGATTCTTTCATTGTTTAGCAAAAATATGATCGATCATTCCCAAAAAATGGTTCGATAGTACAATTTGAAAATTGACGGGTTATTGGTACGATAGGCTAAGAAAGTCTTTGGCAACATTAGTCCTCTCATCAATATTTACAGAGTAGTTGTTGATGTCCTTTCTTTCGAAAGACCTTTTTTTGTATTTACTTCTAATGGATGTTAAAAATAAAAAAAAATTGTTTTTTAAAGAAATGATGAAAGGGTCTTGTAGGGAATTTATACCAGCTCTTAACGCCGTCCTTAAAATTACCGTGCGATTATTGGTACCTGAAATATCGATGATCAAAGCCAAAAAGTTCATTTTTTGTTTAAAGGCTGATATCTCTGCGATGAATCGTCCCACGAGGTTAAAAAAAAGCCAAATTGAAGCTGAATAAATTTGCCAAATGACCTATGCATTGGTTTAGCTTATAGAATATTTCCACGATCCATGGGTTCTTCGGAAAAAAAAAAATATTGAAATTCTTTGTCGCGGTAGTTTTCATGTTTACGCAATAGCCGGAGCTCTCAAAAAATTTTTAATAAAAATGCACTAAAATCAGAGATTTCAAGCTATAAGATGCTTTTTTTTTAACTTCCCGCTAAGAAAATCGACGATTTTCAAAAAATTCGGGAAGTTATTGGTTTCACCCCGATATTCAAAATTCGGGTTTTCATCATATGTTGACATTTAAAGTTGTGAGGATGCTACTTAGACATTTTCAGAGCGATGGCTGTATGGGTGTATGCATGTGTGTATGTATGTGTGTGTGTGTGTGTGTGTGGATGTAAACCTCTCATATCTTTTGAATAAATGAACCGATTTACATTTCTTTGGCGGCATTTCAAAGATTTCTTCTCAACTTAGATTTTCAGAAAATTTTAGATCATTTAGTTAAATAGTCTCTGAGATATTTAAGAAATCCGAAAAAAAAAAATTTTTTTTTTTCCGTTTTTTTGGGATATTTTGAAAACTGTCGAATCGATCAATTCCAAAATCTAATCAGCTCTAGAACTCGATAAAAGCTTTCGATTGACGCCAAGAACGTCTCAATCGAATAATCTGTTCGGAAGATATCGTCGACGAAAGAAATAGTGAAAAACGGTTTTTTGCGAAAATCATCGTAGTGACGAAATCAATCATTCACAAAATTGATTCAGCTCTAGACCTCAATAAAACGCGCCGATCGCCACCTTAAACGTCTCAATCGGATAGTTCATTCGAGAGATATCGTCGGCGGAAGAATGAGAAAAAAACGTTTTTTTTCGTTTTTCGTGAATATTTCGGAAACTATTGAGTCGATCAATTCCAAAATCGAATCAGCTCTAGAACACGATAAAAGCATTCGATTGCTGCCAAGAACGTCCCAATCAGATCGTTCGTTCGAGAGATATCGTTGACGGAATAATCAATGTAAAATCTGTATCAGCTTTTTTCATTGAATAATATCATAATTACTGAACAACATAACTCAAAACTGATATGTTTTTGTTTATGTGAGTCATTGGAAGTGACTTCTGAAAAATCATCATGTTTGCTCGTTTCAGAATAAACTTACACCATATAGATGCAACGTATCACGTAAACTTAGTTTTGAGCGAACTATTGAACATAATTGTCAATAAATATGTAAAAAACGCTTATTTATTAATTATTTTGAAGTCTAAATTTTTCAATTTTAATATAATGCGTAATCCTTTTGAGCTTGGAAAACTCATAAAAAATAAAACAAAGGTATTTTCAAGCTTAAAGAGCTCGAAAATGTATTTATACTGTTTTGGAGATCTTAAAGCTCGAAAACAGCGGGAAGTTACGGGGCTGGCCCACAGGGCCAACCGATGCCCAGATTTTTAAATCTCGATATGATTATTTTTCACAAAGTTACAGCCTTCCAAAAATCACTGAATTTATAATAATACATAAAATTTCTTACAAGTTGTTAAACTTTTATGAAATTAGACATAGTCAGGTATAAAGAGACATGAAAATTCTTTACACGATGTTTAACGCATGTAAAATCAGATATGGTCAGGTATGAACATATATGATAAAACTTAAGTTTAAATTTCAATTTTTACTTTTAAGTTAAACTTAAGTTTAAATTTGATTTTTTTAATTTGTTGAAGATAAAAAAACTTCTGACTCCGCATTAGGAAACAAACTTCTCAAATACTATGTAAAATATTAATATAAACGTAATGATTGTTGAGATTCTAAGACCTATGTATATATATATATATACCTATTGAATACTCCCACCTATCAAGTCTATGGTTTGGCAGAGAGGTACAAGCTTCACCTGACGCAGAAGGATCCAGGTTTGAATCCCAGAAAAATACCGAATACTTTTTCGTCGATAGAAAAATTAATAATGAGTAAACAATAACTATAAATAAGTAAATTTCAATGAATGTTAATGAACAACAAAATTAAAACATTATTTTTTCAGTTTAAACAATTTTCGTCAAACCTACATGTATATCATGTATGGTCATATCTAATCATATATGATCATGTCTAATCATATATGATCAGACATGGCCAATTTTTATATATGATCATATATGAATGCTCATATATAATCATATATGGTTAGACATGAGATTTTTTTTCTCGGGTATGTACATCTGTATATATGACCTCAAAAATTAAAAGTTATATTTATATTGGTATTTCAAATTCATTTAGATTACAACTGATAAATCAGTTTTATAAATTATTTTATTTAATCAAAATTATTTATTAATCATTTATTTATTAATGATAAAGATTTTTAAACGTCTCATATCATTTGCAACGTGCGTAACGTCAGATAAGGATCAGAACGATACGGTATAGGTCTCAGAGTAGTCTACCGTATTGTTGTCAGAACCACACGGTATACTTCTCAGAACAATATTATTTTTCTAGTTTGATTTTTCAAAATTTTTTAATGATGATATTATTTAAACTAACTAACCGTTTGCGAGAATTTAGGGGAGCGTGGGGACGTCCCGGTCAGCGGGTCGTCTCAGTCGACCAAATTTTTAAAAGTTTATATACCCGAGTCAAAATTAAAAAGGTGATTTGAGCCTCCAAATCCTACATGAGGGTAAGGAGGTTCAAATCATCTTTTTAAAATATGAAGAGCCATTCATTTAAAAAGATTTGAACCTAAACGTGGTAACTTTGTCTGCTTTCACCAAGTTTAGGTTCAAATCATCTTTTTAAAAAGGTAAAATAAGCTTCCAGAGCCTAAATTTATAGATCGAGAAAGACTCTCATCGGATCGCGTACAATTGGTAAAGAAACTAAAGGAAAAACGGGGACACTAATTAGAAATGGCAACCATGATCGAAAAAAATTTGAAATTTTGAAATTTCAAAAATAATTTCTTAGTAATGAATGATTTGTTGTGGATTAAGAAATAATAAAATTTAATATATTAATAACTATACCCGGGTAATAAAAATTATATATAATTCAATATAATTCTATATAATTATATATGATTTATATAGAATTATATATGATTCATATAGAATTATATATAATTATACAGAATTATACATAATTATATATAACGATGAGAAAAAATCTCAACTGATTATATATAATTTTATATAATTATATACAACTATATATAATTTTACAAGATCATACACAATTATATAGAACGCTAAGGAAAATCTCAGATGATTATATATAATTATATATAGTTACATACAATTATATATAATTGCATACAATTATATATAATTGCATATAATTATCTATGATCATCTGTCATTTTTTTTAGCGTTATATATAATTATATATAAAAACATATAATTCTATATGAATCATATATAATTCTATACAAAAATAGAAAATAGAGAAAAATAACTTGGGAGTGAAGATATATATGTAAATATGGTTGTTTTAAAAGAAAAAAAATATTTTTTTTTTTAATTTTCTAGCTCACAAACCAATCAACGGATTTTTGAGCATCATAAATGGTTTCGTAGGAAATTGAAGGCTCTACAAAAAAAGTCTCTTATCATTTTTTGATAAATACCACTGTTCACAAGTTATTTAAGCTTCAAGTCAAATTTAGAGCAAATTTTGAAATTTTTTTACTTTTCCGGTGGATATAACGGTCTTATCAAAAAATATCGTAGGATTCGTTTTGTAGATAATTTTATTCCTTACAAATTATTACGAACAAAGTTTTTCGAAATTCACCGGAAAAGTAAAAAAATCTCTAAATTTCCTATAAATTTGACTTGAAGCTTAAATAAGTTTTGAACAGTGGGATTTATCCAAAAATTATGTGTGACTTTTTTTGTAGAGCGTTCAATTTCCTACGAAAACATTTATTGTGCATAAAAATCCGTTGATTGTTTTGTGAGCTAAAAAATTAAAAAAAAAAAATTTTTTTTTCCGTGTTATTTAAACGGAAATCAGAAAAATTGATTGAGACAAACCTTAATACCATTAGGAGCCTAGAGTGGTACCAAAATTTTCATTTTTATTTATACTTTTAATTTTTGGATACCACAAAAAAAAAATTGTTTTTTTTTTAACCTCTTATATGAGCTCAAAAGTTACTTTATATTACTAAAAAAATTCTCACTAAATTTCAGCCAAAGATCTTTTAAATTGAGTTATCACAAATGGGGGCCCCCTTTTCCATTTAAAGTACACGCGAAAACTTTTCATTTTAATTTTTCGTTATTAAGACTGTGAAAAATTTTTTTTTTTAAATTCAACCAGGTATCATTTTGTAGAAAATCAATTCTCTACAAAAAAGTGATCATGCATTATGTTCGTCAAACAAACTGGAAAAAAAATAACGGGGCTTCAAAGATCGACAGAAATTTAGTCTCCTCAAATTATTTTTTGTTATTTTTAATTTGTATTCGATTGTAACGATTGATACATACGAATTGCGATTTTACTTCTGAAATAACATTATTTCTTTTCTCTTTCTCTTTTATGAAAAGGTATACTAGCCGCACCCAAACTTTGCGTTAAGATCTTACCCTTCGCAGGTACCTACTATCTGGTCATAAAGTATTGACCCTAAATTTAAAACATGAATAACTTGTGTTTAAAAAAATCGCATTAGAACGTGAAACATATAGATCGGTAGATTAAAGTATCTTCTACTCCTATCCGAAATTTCATAAACCTAAAAAATTTTTTACCCGAGATATAAACAATTGAAGGTTGAAAAACGTGGTTTTTGAGGGGTATAAATTCAAGCACCAACTTTGGTTGTTTATAACTTGATAAATAATTGTTCTGCTGCTACGCTGATTTTTTTGGTATATAGTGGATCCTTTCTGAAGAGAATTCGAGAAAAAAAAAATTTTTTTTTTTTATAAATTATTGCTATAATTTATAATTTATGGTCACGGACTATCTTGGGTTCTAATTAAGATACGAATTCGATTCAAATTTGTATCTACGCAGAAAGCGATATTGAGTATTTTATGTGAATGATGACTGATGCCGATCGCGATTCTTCTGAACTATATGCTTTTTTAGTTTTCATGCAGGTGTTTATGACCGCAGTTAACCCGTAGAGCTTACCATAATGATCTATTGTCATTACTTTTGTTAAAAGCGTCCGAGCCATAAAAGTTTGGTTTTTATACCTGCGAGACTCAGAGTTTTTACTTTTTTTTGTTTGTTTACCATAGGCGCCGATAGCAAAAATGCATATACTAAATTTTCTAATAGATAAATTGTTAAGGAAACTTATTTAAAAATTTCTAATTTTTATTTCTATGTACTATATAATTTATTTCTTTAAGCTTTTTCAATTTATAAAATTTTTTATGTACTCGGTGTTTTAATTTATTATATATTTAATTAAATAAATTTTATAAATTCATCATCATTACTTAAAATTGTAATTTTATCATGAAATCATTATCAATACAAAAATATTTTGTAAATGTATTAAGAAAAAATTTTAAATACATAAATAACGTAAATTTTACTTATATTAACAAAAGTTTTGTTTTACTTGAACTAAAATTGAATATATAATATATGGCACACAAAAAAACATAATATTATCACACTTAAATTTTTTTATTTATAATGAGAATAGAAAAAATTGCCAGATCATTCACAATCCCTGTCGGAATCACTTGTGTCATTGTTTTCATCAAGTCGTATAATTATAGGTTCGATTTCGCTGTCCTTCTCTAACTATTTGCTGAGTTTTCTGACCATAGTTCTTATACTGGACGATACGACGAAATACAGTTTCCCAGGTAAATTTCAGTGACTACGCCGATGGGCTATGTATCACTTACAAAAGGTTTTTAAGCCTACGACCGTCATAAACACCTGCATGAAAACTAAAAAAGCATATAGTTCAGAAGAATTGCGATCGGCATCAGCTATCGTTCACATAAAATACTCAATATCGCTTTCTGCGTAGATACAAATTTGAATCGAATTCGTATCTTAATTAGAACCCAAGATAGTCCGTGACCATAAATAATAAATTATAGCAATAATTTATAAAAAAAAAATTTTTTTTTTCTCGAATTCTCTTCAGAAAGGATCCACTATATACCAAAAAAATCAGCGTAGCAGCAGAACAATTATTTATCAAGTTATAAACAACCAAAGTTGGTGCTTGAATTTATGCCCCTCAAAAACCACGTTTTTCAACCTTCAATTGTTTATATCTCGGGTAAAAAATTTTTCAGGCTTATGAAATTTCGGATAGGAGTAGAAGATACTTTAATCTACCGATCTATATGTTTCACGTTCTAATGCGATTTTTTTAAACACAAGTTATTCATGTTTTAAATTTAGGGTCAATACTTTATGACCAGATAGTATGTAAGTGCGTGCACGATGAGTAAGAATAGACAAAGATCGGCAGATATGATAATATACCTGTCTCACTCTCTCTAGGACGGAGCCCATTATCAAACCCAACTACGTCATCTAGTTGTATACTCATCTTGCATTCACATTACCTGCGTACACCTATTTACAATGCATCTACAAAAGAATGTGTGTGTGTGTGTACGGGCGTAGTACCCAAAAATGTGTAGCTGTGACTCAGCGGGGCACCTGCACGTGTGCACCGGACCCCTAATTAACTCAACGGTCATAAAAATTTTACGACCATCAAATTTCCATATTTCGAAATCGTCACGTATGTTCTAATGATATGATTAAACTCGGACCTACGTACGTGATCATTCGTTTTGTATTAGAGCACTTACACATCCGTTGTTGTTTACAAAAAATGATATCATTCGATCTCCATGCATGGACGTTTCTAATTTTTAGAAAGCTATACTCGGAATTGCGTACTTAGTCATTTGTTTTTCGAAAATGATGAGCTGGACCCAACGATTGCATCAGAAAACACATGACTTTCCCATCAAAACTAGAGTATATAAACTGCCGAAAACCTAACGAAGGCAGTCAATCGCTAATCAGACCCAACCTCTGTCGGATCTCGAGTCACTCGCTAAGTAATCTCTGCCAGTTCTCACTCCGAAGTTCTACAAGTTCAAAATATCCGATTAGTTCTATCGGCCCAAGTCCGACTAGTATCACGAATCAGAGATAAAAGTCTTAATCGTTGTCCACGTGACGGTCCACCGCCTAGGCAATCGGGCTCCTTGGCCAAATACCTAGATTTCTATCTTGCAAAAATCACGGTCGATTCGACTCACCAGGATCTCCGGTCTCGTGACGGTCTATAGCCTAGGAATCCAGACTCCTAGATCGAAATCCTAAATAAAAACAAAATTCATACTCGTACTCGACAGATAGGGGAGTGTATCCGCTTGGCACCCCAGTAGCTCCGAGTCCGAAAGGTGCATTAAATTCCGCTGAGTAAAATCCCTAAGCCACGGGCAGGGTCCCAGCGAATCAAATAATAACAATTCCGCGATCATAAATTCAAAGTGGTGAATTGTGAGAGAGTGTGATCAGCGAGATTGTAAGCCACCTCAAGCTGAGTGGTAAGTTAATTATATTTGTTTATATTTAAGTACACACATGTAAAACAACATTATAATTTTATAAAAGAATATACAGATTCTTCCTTTTTTTAAAATCATCTTTCTCTTATTTATACCTCTTACTCCAACATTCTTAAGTCAACGGGTACAGAAAGAGACAGACGTAAAAGAACAGGGACTTCTCGAGGGCCCATATTCACCTACCTACTTCCCTCTCGCTTTAAAATCCCTGACCTACCCTTAAGCCACGCAGGTCAACGAACGGGATTGTCTATCGTACTTCCGCTCGGTACGAAATAGACTTATTTAGTATCAAAAACTTGCCAAATATTAAACATTCTCACACTAGCCACGTGACGGTCCTATTAGGCTCCTTGGTTGAGTAATAGAATAAATATTGTGGGTAGTTTACTAAATAATTAATTAAAATAAACCCTTCACCCGTCGCCTTCACTCTCTCCGATCGTGACACGATCAAAAAAAATTTTTTCGAATAATGACAAGCACAGTCTTGTAGGAAATTTAATTTCTAATATAAAGTATTTGAAATCATACATACGTTAAATAAATGAAAAAAAAGTTACAGAGATTTAAATGTCAACGAAAAATCAAGTTTAAAAAATATCAATTTTCTGAACTTAAATATCAACGAAAAGTGAACTTGATTTTTCATTGATATTTAAAACCCTTTAACTTTTTTTCGCATTCATTTGACGTATACATAATACCGGATACTTTTTGTAGGAAATTAAATTCGCTACAAGACCGTGCTTGTCATTATTTGAAAAAAAAATTTCGATAGAATTAAAATAAAAAACAACAAAAAATAATTTAATGCTGAGGAACTTTTTCCCAGTTTGTTTGATGTACAAATTGCATCAGCACTTTTTGATGAGAATTTTATTTCCTACGAAATTATACCAGGCAGAGTTAAAAAAAAATTTTTTATAGTCTTAATAACTAAAAACTAAACTGAAAAATTTTCGTGTGTATTTTAAATGGGAAAGGGGATCCCCTTCCCGACTAGAATTTTTCTTAAGAACCTGACAAGGTCCTTATCAGGTTAACCTTATTTCAAATAAGGTCCCGATCGGGGTATCCTGACGAGGATCCTGATATGGATGTAACGCTTAAGACCCATGAGGTCCTTATCGAGATTGCCTTATAAGGTCCTTATCAGGAGATCCTCATCAAATCCTTATCAGGATTACCTTATTAGTAATTATTTAAAAAAAAATATTAAATT
Source organism: Microplitis manilae (assembly GCA_030273425.1). NCBI lineage: Eukaryota > Metazoa > Arthropoda > Insecta > Hymenoptera > Braconidae > Microplitis > Microplitis manilae. Next base: position 13,201,051 of record CP092720.1, on the reverse strand, counting down.
GCAAAAAAAAAATAAGAGAATTTTAATTCGATTGAGAATGTTATCTATTGTACTGAGAGCATTGATTAGAGAAAGTAAACATGGTTTTTATTGATGAAAAAATCCTGACGACTGCTGGGCTCGAACCTGCGTCCTTCCGATTCAAAGTCCTCGATGCTATCCACTGCACTGAGATATTTATGTGATCTCGGAAGTGTAAATATAATATACATTGTGATGTCAAAGAATAACTGATAAAGAAGTAAAAAATCCGTGTTGCAATGATCGACGTGATTTTTATACAATATTCTTTTGTACTTTGTTTAATTTTTAGTCTGTCAATAAAAAAGTTGAAGGAATGGGATATTTTGTTTTTTGAATAAGGATATCCTAATGAGGTCCTGATCAGGAACTTGTCAGGTTGACCCGATGACAAATAACTTTTTTTTGAATAAGGATATTCTGACGAGGTCTTGATCAAGAACTTGTCAGGTCGACCCGATGGCAAATCACTTTTTTTTTAACAAGGATATCCTGATGAGGTCCTGGCAAGGAACTTGTCGGGTCGACTCGATGGCAAATAACTTTTTTTTTAACTAGAAGTTCCTGACGAGGTCCTAATAAGGAACTCGTCGGGTTGACCCGATGGCAAATAAATTTTTTTTGAATAAGGATATCCTGATGAGGTCCTGGCAAGGAACTTGTCGGGTTGACCCGATCGCAAATAACTTTTTTTTGAATAAGGATATCCTAATGAGGTCCTGATCAGGAACTCGTCAGGATGACCCGATAGGAAATAACTTTTTTTCAAATAAGGAGTTCCTGATGAGGTCCTAATAAGGAACTCGTCGGGTTGACTCGATGACAAGTAACTTTTTTTTGAGTAAGGATATCCTGATAAGGTCCTGATCAGGAACTCGTCAGGTTAACCCGATGGCAAATAACTTTTTTTTGAATAAGGATATCCTGATGAGGTCCTGACAAGGAACTTGTCAGGTTTGCCCTAATAAGGCAAACCTTATATTAACCTGATAAGGTCCTTATGGTACTTCAGGCAAATCAGGAAGAAATTCTAGTCGAGTTTGTGATAGTTCAAGTCTAAAGATATCTGGCTAAAATTAGGTGAAGTTTTTTTTTATAATATAAAGTAACTTTTGGGCTTATAAGAGTTTAAAAAAAAAGTATTTGTTTTTTTTTGGGACACCCCAATATATATGTATGTAGGAGAGGGAAGTCACCAGTGCTATAAGCAGCAGTGGAAGTAGTTCGGAGCTTGCCACGAGATCGCGCCCACCACTTGCAGTGTGTCTCTAGTAAGAAACTTATTTCAGAACTGTTAAATTCGAAACTTGAGACTATTTTGGCCCGGGTGCGCCTCCGTTATTTGACAGAGTGACAAATACCTTTTTTGATGGTAATATAGTACATTCTATGTTACACAATGACAAAAATATTTATTATCAATGTTTCCATAAATAATTTTTCTTAGAAAGTAAACTTGGACTTAAAAAAAAAATGATCTAAATAAAAAGCGTAGAGCCTCTACTATACGAGAATTCACAATTTATTTAACAAATCGCATAGGAATTCAATTATATATAGTTCTACATAATTATATTTAGTTATATGTAATTATATATAGTTATATAGGGCCATTATTCATATATAATTATGCATAATTATATATAATTTTTTTTACCCGGGTAGCTAAAGTTATACAAGTAGGCGTTTGAATAGAATAGTACTGTCATTCGAAATTCGAATTGAATAACTAGAGCCTTTAACATTAGTATATGATTAATTAATTATTTTATGCGAATAATAAATACGACTGATGTATTGGATAACGGAAGCTGCCAAAGCAATTAAAAAAAACTGCTGAAAAATAATCTGCTGCCGCCGGGATCCGAAACCAAGACCTAATGAATGTGAAGCGCAACCACTGCCCCACTGTCACTCGGACGCTCACGATCAGTTGGAAAGATCTTTATGTATTTAGAACGCATCAGATATTATAACAATAATGTCATACTACAGAATTAAGCTCATTTGAAGTTACAGATTAAATGAAGTATGGTAGGCCTTGGAGGGTTGAAACATCTTTTTAAAAAGGTGATTAAATCCTCTATGTGCTTCGCTTAGGATATCGAGGACTTGAATAGCATTTTAAAATATATGGTAGGCCATGGAGGGTTAAAATACCATTTTAAAAAGGTGATTTACTCCTCCATACGCTACTTTTAGAACATTAAGGACTTAAATAACGTATTGCATTCAGCGACATGTCCAACATCAAAAGAACTGAGGCTTTGAAGGCTAAAACTACTGTTTTAATTTTGACTCGGGATGGGAAAAATTCCTATACTGACATTGTAAAAATACCCATGTCAATAAAGGAATTTCAGCAATGTCAAAAGAGCAATTTTTCCATTTCTACATAGAAATTTTTCCAATGACAACATGAAAGATGTCACGATATTTAAATATCGCGGCAGTCTCACATCCGGTCGGTGAGCAACAGATGGCAGCACACGCTGCTCACACGTCTCTATATGCATTGTTATTATTATTATTTTGTTTACATGTGTAATTTTTATTCTAATTATTATATTATTTCCACTGAATTGTTTCTGTAGGTATAAATTGGCTAGTAATCAGGAAAATTCACTGATTTCAACAGGCATAGCATTATATTTTTAGAATGCTGGGAAATTAATCATATATTTCATTCATGTGTGTTTTAATTATTGCGGCTGATCGGCGCATGCGCGTCGACGCAACAGTTGTCAGCAACAAATTTATTACATTATAAATTAATTTTATAGTCGTTATGCATAAATTAGTACTTGATTGTGTGTTTTATATTAATTTTAATTATTAATACAAGGAGCAGGTGGGCATTTAACGATGGGAAAATGCGAAGTTACACAGTTGACATCAGGCAATTTGTCGTTGGTAGTATTCAAAAGTAATATGCGACAGAGATAATTTTCCCATTGGTTGAAAAGAGGTACCGATACACAAAATGGCCGGCCGAGGTGCCGGCATGAGAATCACGTGCTGCCATGGTCAGACGTGGATAATCTGTTGTTCGAGCAGTGTGTGTGCTGGTTGCTGCCACTAAATTATTTTTTGACGCCATTGGTTATTAGATAAATTATTCTACTTGTTGAAAGTTGCAATAATTGTCGGAGAGCAATTGTTTTATTATATCATTTGGTATATCAGCCAAGGGAGTTTTGTACGTGAAAATACACTAACGACTGTAAGTACTTTTGGTAATTCATTGTCGTGTAACTTTGCGTTCCCGCGTTGGTGGTCATTTGCATGTGAGTGTATATATATATATATATATATAGTACTTGTCTTGTATACAAAAATTTACAGGCATATCACGAGATATATGATTATAAAGCCCGGTGGATGTTTGATTCGCAATAATATTTGTTAATGTATATTAATACTAAATATTAAAGTTGGAAATATCTGGATATTATTTATACACAGAGTTTTGTGATAAATATTGTTTGCTGGGAGTTCAATATGTACGACTGGGCCGTTATCATTTGTATATATATATATATATATATATATATATATATATATATATATATATATATATATATATATATATATATATAAATATATATATATACATATATATCAGTGAAGTATTTTCCTAGTCACTAGCTACAAAATGGCAGCTTACTTCGTCGCTTGATCATTAGATAAAAACCTTTAAGTATTAGTATTTGGGATAATTTATTCGTCCTGCGCCAGTGTTATTTACGCAATCAAGATATCGCGCATAAATAACCCAGGATATATAATTTGTGTTTTAAGTATTACTGAGTTTGTGGAAAATTATTAGGATTTTCACGTAGCGATTCAAACGTGAATCGCTGCACGCGCTTTCGCATCTCGCCGTGAATTTAACAACACCTCCTAGCTCAAATTAAGCGCATTTATTTATTATAATTTGTTATTATTTAGATATTTGTATTATTCTATTGGATTATTTTATTATGATTTAATTATTTATTTATTGATATTATTGTTTATAATATTTATATTTATATTTTGAGAATTATTTTGAATATTATGTACTTAATCGATATTTTCATTTCAGTCAGTAGCACACGTGTTGTAGAGCGTACATAAAAATATCGACCGAAGGGAGAGTAAGTCGATATAGTGGGGAAAAAAAATCGATATTTTTCTCCAGTCACGTGGTGCACTGAAATAATTATTATTTTATTGTTTAAAGGATTAATAGTCATTATGTTTATGTTTATATATAGAAAATATTATTTAATTTATTATTATTATATAACTCAGGTCGTTTAATGATTTAAATATTTTAATTGATAATTTCGGGTCCGAGGTCATGAGAGGGGATAACACGTGAGTGATTACCCTCCCTCGGAAAAATCAACGAAAAGTATAGTCAGAGAGTATGCATCGGCTATCGCTGGTCCTTTAGTAGAGTTGATCGCGATACTTGTTTGATAAATAATTGAACCTGAGTTATATTGTTATAATAAGTTGAGTTTGTCCGGCGTGCGTTTCAAGTACGTAGACGCGTCAAGCAAATTCCTCAGAGGATTAGACAAGGATAGCAAGTGTGGCTCCTTGTCTTACCCTAGTATTTTTTTTCATATCATTTTAAAAGTATACTTGAGTATTTAATATTATTTCTCTGGGTAAAATTTATTTTATAATCTGATGTTATGCAACCCAGTGTTGCCAAATATATTGAGTACCCGCGTCTTTCTCTCCCCAGAGTAAATAATTTAAAGTAAAGATTATTATTATTTTATTAGTTGACAATTTTAAAGTGAGCGAATGCGCAAAAAGGATCTGGTTTAGGTGCACGGAAAGAAAATTCTAGCAAAATTTACGATGCTAACATCGTAATCGTGGACTAGACTTTCATTGGCGTCAAATTTTAAATGTCTTATTTCAAAATTTACTATAGTCTTTGTTAAAACTACAATATAAGTTGTATTCTTTACTATTTAACATCGTAATTTTAACAAAGACTATAGTAAATTTTGAAATAAGACATTTAAAAATTGACGCCAATGAAAGTCTAGTCCAAGATTACGATGTTAACATCGTAAATTTTGGTAGAATTTTCTTTCCATGTGTGATGTAATCTTAACAACTAAAAAATTACACAAATTATTATACCAAATAAATTATATATTTATTAACACTATTTACACTTAAAACTGTGAAAAGATAATATGAAAAAGCGAATGCAATAAAAAGTATACGCGTCACCGAATGCAACTAAGAATTATAATAAAGCGGAGCGGTTTTCAAGTACGAGGTTGTACTCTTGAATTCAGGAGCGAAAAAGACCCAGAGAAAATGTAGTTGGAGACGACGTGGTCGCTTGGTGGTGACGTGGCAGCTCCGATGTGTAAAGCGAATTTCCTGATTGGTCGGCTAGGAGTGGGGCTCTCATGCCAACTTGACTCGACCATGAGCTAGAATTTGTATGTACCGGGATCAAATAGCGAGTGACCCGGCATTATACTGACTATCAGTCAGTAGCGAGTTCGGCAACTCACGGCTGTAGCGGAAATGCACGAAGCTTTTCAAATTGTCGAAGCTCGTGACTGAACAACAATTTATGTGTTATTTTGAGTTTGAATAATTGTAACTTGTATTTGAATTCCCCAGTGGATGATCTAATAGTATAATTTTATTATTTAATAAAAATTTATTATAAAGAATTAAATATATTAAACAATATTTGGGTATTGTAATAATCCGTTGGGTTTATTTAAATATATTTTGAATTAAATAATTTCATAAAAGGAACCCAGTGATAGCCAATATTTGTTTGTTTGTTTCCTGGATATATTTGGTAGTAATTGTTCCTTATTATTATTTTTATTCATTATATATTCATTTGGTTGTCATTCCGCTTGGCGCATACATTCTCGCTCAAGATTTTGCCCCGTGATCTCTCCCCTGCGTTATTATTTTTGTCCGTTTTGTAAAAACGGAAAGGCGCCCTCGTGCACTAACCCAGCCTGAAGAGCTGGTCCAGGCACAATTTTACTTTTTTTATAATTATTTATTATTTCGAGTTATATTTATTATTTTTATTTATAATTTTTAATACACTTGGGTGACCACATACGATTCCGGATTTTTATTCGCGTCTCCGTCGTGAAAAGGAAAACGGTTTACGTTATAGAATAATTATTGATTTATTATTTATATTATTTGTGGTGAAACTGCAAAAATCTTCACCAGTGGAATAGCGATAAATATTTCGCGACTGCGAACTACAGTAATTTATAATTATTGAATTAATATTTTTGAGTTATTAATTTTGAGAAGCGATATTAATTATTATATATTTTTTTTTTTATTATCTGATTTCACATGCGAGTGAAATTATCAATTATTATTGATATTTTGAGATTTGATATAAATCACCTGCGGGTGAAATTATTATGTATATGCATTTATTGATATTTATAATTTGATTTTTGAGAATCACAGGTGAGTGATTATTTATTATTTACATGCGATACTTATTTTCTTGTGGCGGCGAATATTTATTGTTTATCACGTATTATTTTTTTTGTTGTTTACAACCGTACAATTTATAATTTTGTATACGCACACAACTATTATTTCGTCATTTTTGGTAAGTGATCCATTATTATTTTACATATATATATATATTTAACATTGTTATTGTTTGTGCGATACAAGTTGAGAAACAACTTATTATTGAAAGCCTAATAACATGCAAATGGTCATCAATTCGGTAGTAATTATTCGATTATTTTAATTATTGCCATCTTTTCTTGCTATCCTATTCCTAAATCTGAAACTTGCTATCCTGAATTTATTTTCATTTTCATTTCATTTTCTCCGTGTGGTTCATTTCTTTTGAGTTTTAAATTTCGTTCGTGGGGCACACGAACTGGCGCCCAACTAGGATATCTAACCCAGCCTGAGCAGAGCTGCCTGTCCAGGGAGATTCGGGTTAACTCCAGGGGGGACATTTTGGTTGTTTCTATTTTATTTTCAGTTTGTCACCAACGGAGAGCCATAACGGCTATTGAGCGCTACCCACACTCCGCCGTGGGTCGCGTAAAATAAAGAACGTTATAAAGATATTCCTATAATATATGGGTAAAATTCCTATAAAATATGGTTACATTCCCATTTTTCCATGGTACAATGTCCCATGTGGATAAAGCAAAATTTGCCATGTCAACAAGGAAATTTCTCCTAAGTAAAATTGAAAAAATTCCCATACTTTTTCTCCGTGTAATAATGAAAAATTAGTGTTAAAATTGTTAAGGATTTATAATCATGTAGAGAGTCCAAGGAACCACGCGGGAAATGGTTTTAGGTTTCAACCCCGTAGAGAGTCATGTTGATCACGTGAAGGTTAAGGTTAAGTCAGGCGAAGGTTATAAGATCATAAGATTATAGGGTTTATAAGGCAAAAGGTACAAGTTTAAAAAGTTTTATATAGTAAATAAAAGGTTAAATTTGTTATTTTCAATAAAGTATTAACTAATTATAAATAATCCTTCCTCTTCCTTCTCTTACAAATAAAATTACAACGACTCTGAACATTAAGATCCGGTTCTGGAAGACTGTTTAATACTTTCAGTGGCGCCCTTAAAAAAGGACGACCAATGTAGCAGTACCCCTGTTATAGGAGAACGAGGTAAAAATGTCACTATTATTGGTGCTATGAGTAATGCAGGTAATTATGTACCACCGAAGATTATTCATCCTTGTAAAAGAATGGCTTCAGAGTTATCTAAAACTGGTCCAAACTATTCTATTTATCATTACTTTCCTAACGGTTGGTCTAACAGTGAATTGTTTTACTTATGGCTGCAACATTATCAAAATCACGTCAAATCGTCCAAAGAAGAACCTACCTCACTGATTTTAGATAATCACACTAGTCATATTTCAATAGAAGCGTTCAATTTTTGTCGCGAGCATGGCATTGATGTTGTTACGCTTCCACCTCATTCATCCCGCCGCCTTCAACCACATGATGTGAGTCTTTTTAGGTCTTTCAAAAAAGCTAACTGCGAAGAGTGTGACTCATTCATGAAACAACAAGTACTGAGACAAACTAAAAATTCTGATTAAATTCAGTAGCCAATATTAAAAAGGGTGTAAGTAGGTTTGAGTCACCAGGGATTCATCCTTTCAATAGGAATAAATTTTCAAAAGATGAATTCGAAACTGCAAAAATATTAAAAGAAGCTAATAATTCACTAATAGATTTAATAACGTCACCTTTATTTCTTAACAATAGTAGTACAGTTCAAAATTTGGAAGCTAGTAATGGAGAAACTATTAATATTTTAGATGTAAATGATAAACCTATTTTACTATTGTTATCCGAAGAAAGTAGTAAATTTCTAAATGAACCTTCTTGTTCCCACACAATTCAAGGCGATATTCTTGATTTTGCTACTCCAGTTAAATTGGTCCAAAGTTCCTCAGGATTAAATAATGAAAATTTACCATCTCTTGACTTAATTATAAGTACAAAGAACCAGCCTACAGAGTCTCATACAGAATTATTAAATAAAGATATTTCAACCTTCGAACAAGTTAATTATTAATTTGATATCTTTTTCTTTAATTCTCAAGTTTCATTCGAACGAATATGTTGTAATAATAATTAAATAAATACATGCCAGGACTGGTTGGTGGTTGGAATATTGGAAAAATACGCATATTAAAAAAATATAACAATATTTTTATTTGTCACAGCAAATAATATCACTGGGTTACAAAATTAAATCGTTGATTTAATTTATTAATACTGTTAAATTGTCTGAGCTCATGATTACGAAATTAAATGAATGCAAATTATAAAATTGATCTCGAGTAACTAATTGAAATAATTGATGAGAGTGTGATTGATCACTGAGTTGATCGCAAAATTGTCATGAGAATAAGTAACATGAATTCAGAGGTTACCGAGCGAAGTTTACTATTGAACCCTTAATGATTAATATATTATTATTATTATTATTATTATTATTACTATTATTATTATTATTATTATTATTATTATTATTATTATTATTATTATTATTATTATTATTATTATTATTATTATTATTATTATTATTATTATTATTATTATTATTATTATTATTATTATTATTATTATTATTATTATTATTATTATTATTATTATTATTATTATTATTATTATTATTATTATTATTATTATTATTATTATTATTATTATTATTATTATTATTATTATTATTATTATTATTATTATTATTATTATTATTATTATTATTATTATTATTATTATTATTATTATTATTATTATTATTATTATTATTATTATTATTATTATTATTATTATTATTATTATTATTATTATTATTATTATTATTATTATTATTATTATTATTATTATTATTATTATTATTATTATTATTATTATTATTATTATTATTATTATTATTATTATTATTATTATTATTATTATTATTATTATTATTATTATTATTATTATTATTATTATTATTATTATTATTATTATTATTATTATTATTATTATTATTATTATTATTATTATTATTATTATTATTATTATTATTATTATTATTATTATTATTATTATTATTATTATTATTATTATTATTATTATTATTATTATTATTATTATTATTATTATTATTATTATTATTATTATTATTATTATTATTATTATTATTATTATTATTATTATTATTATTATTATTATTATTATTATTATTATTATTATTATTATTATTATTATTATTATTATTATTATTATTATTATTATTATTATTATTATTATTATTATTATTATTATTATTATTATTATTATTATTATTATTATTATTATTATTATTATTATTATTATTATTATTATTATTATTATTATTATTATTATTATTATTATTATTATTATTATTATTATTATTATTATTATTATTATTATTATTATTATTATTATTATTATTATTATTATTATTATTATTATTATTATTATTATTATTATTATTATTATTATTATTAAATTGTTTTTATAATTGTTTTTATAATTTTTTCTTCGTGTACATACATCTTAATATCTAAATTTATTTATTTGTTTAAGCTTTATAACTTCAATTGCTTTTCTGAACTTAAAAAAAAAAAAAAAAAACTTATTTCGTGGTGTGAAATGTTCTAGAATAATGATTTAACCACAGAATTAAGTTACGATTGGTATAAAAATGAAAAGTAGATTTCTCACCAGTTCTTGTTCGTATGCAATGTTCTTGTGTGTATAAATGTTCGTGTGAGTGTGTGCATTTGTGTGATCAAAACCGTTGCCCAAGCAATATCGTTTCACGTCGGTGAATGAATGAACTTTTTTTGTCGCCCAAAGTCGTTCTGACTGTGAATGGATAAAAATAGATGTGGTTTTGAAATTGATCGATAAAATCAATTCTTAATGTACAAACTAAATTCAAAATACATACTTAAAAACTCTGTTTTCTCTCCTAAATAAATGAATTATGTTTTCGAATCGATAAAGGATGAATATCTTTAATTATAAAAGATCGATTGATGTATTGATGTAATTAATTATATCCATCATCTTTCCATTTTATTTCCAACAATGCAATATAATTTATATTTATTTAAATAAAGGGAACAGAAAGAAAATATGCTGCTGTACTCACAAATATTATTATGATACAACTTAAAGTTAATTCTAATACAGAAAAAGAAGAAAAATAGTATATTACACCCAAGGGAGGATATTAGAACTCCAACCCGTATGTATAATTGTCTACCCGAGCTGACGGTGAGGTTGGAAAAATATGTGGATTGGGACATTCTACCTTCTTTTATGCTGTGTAAACAACTTCTCATCAGATCGATCCCTAAAAGTTAAAATTTGTGCCTCGCTTTGTAGTAAGACTGGAGCATTCGCTAATTTTTTTCATTTCCCGACTAAAAATTTTTGAGACCTATTGGGTTCTTATTGGGTTGCCCTACAGAGACCACACATAGGAACGCCACACAAAGGCTTATTGGGCCCTTATCGAGCAGTCCCAGCTAGGCCCCAATAGAGAAATCCCCAAGAGATCCCACAAGGGCAAAAAATCTGGGCATTGGTTGGCCTTGCGGGCCAGCCCCAAAACTTCCCGTTGTTTTCGAGCTCGAAAATACTTTTGGATGCCGTTGTTTTTTATGAGCTTTTCGAACTCAATTACATTCCCGACTAGAACTTTTTCCTGATTTGCCTACAGTACCACAAGGACCAATATAAGGTTTGCCTTATTAGGGCAAACCTGACGAGTTCCTTATCAAGACTTCACTAGGAAATCTCTAGACAAAAAAAAATTATTTGCTATCGGGTCAACCCGACGAGTTCCTATCAGAACCTCGTCAGGATATTCTAATAAAAAAAAAAAGTTATTTGCCGGCGGGTCGACTTGACGAGTTCTTTATTAAGAAATTCTTAAAAAAAACTTGTAATTCCCGAAAAATTTAGCTGTCATTTTTTTTTTTACTATTATTTTTTCCCTTTTTTCTCTCCATCAACTACTGGCAGCAGCACTAGCGTAACAGTAGGATCAAAAAAAAGAACGACATCTCCTTGAGTAGAAAATACAATTTGTGATGATTAAAAACGATTCGAAATTTCATCATTTTCAATACTCATAATCTTTATGGTTTTTCACGTTTAAGAATCTCTATTCTTCAAGATTATTTGTTATTTTAGGACTAAACGATTCATGACGATTAAAAATTTCTAATCGTCATGAATCGTTTTTAATCGTAAAATAATATTACAATTTCTGTTCCTACATGAGGATTGAAAACGATTAAAAATTTCAATCGTTTTCAATACTCTTTAATTATCAGTTGAGGGTTCATGAGTATTCAATCGATAAAAACATTTTTAATTGTATTTTCTAATCAAGGCTAAGATAAACAGGTAACATATTTGTTCAAAAATTTAATAAGATACAATCAAACTAAAAATAAAGAAATCAAATCGATAATTTTAAATTTGATAAAAAATTCATAATGAAAAAAAAAATTAATATTATAAAATAAAATTCATGATTAAAAATAAAATGAGAAATTGTGGTGTAGACATTTAAATTTTCCAACAGTTTTTTGTCTGGGTAGTATCGTTTCATTTCGATTATAAATTTAAGCTAATATTTAATTTTATTTATATTTATATGTATAATATAATAATAACTCCGGTAAAATATAATGTAGAATATGGATATAGCGGGGTCAACTCTTTCTGTCAAGCTAAGACACACTCGACTCAGTTCTATAGTGTCAGAACCATTAACAGTAGACAGTAGAGGAGGCCGAGCTCAATTTAACTAGATTTTAATCTACGCGGGAAGGAGTTGGTTGCGGCTTAAAGTGAGATGAAGGGATAGTTATAGGTAGTGGCGAGCTGGTAAGGCACGTTAGCATGCTTAGCATAGGTTAAGCCGTGGGTTAAGTCCTGGGGTTTACCTTCGATTGTCCCCATGGTGGTGAAGGAAAGAGAAGAAACCAGCTCCGCTAGTAACATCTTCCGTCGTACTTCCCGACCCAAAGAGATCAAAATGACACTGTAATTTTGCAATTACGTGGAATTCAACCAAAAATATAAAAAATTTTTTTTTTTAATGACATTGCTGATCGAAGTATTTATTCCCAATTTGCAAAGTATTTTTTTCTTTTATCTAAATTTGCCTGGTTAAAGTTATTTATTGACAAATTTAACAATTAAGTTCTAATTTTAACTTGTTACATTTATAACGTTAAATTATACAGTGATTGTTTTATTTTATCAAGCCTTTCTAAAACTACTAAGTGAACCATAATTTAAACTATATATTAACCGGTTTCAAATTAGGGGTCTATTTTTATTTTTTTGATGAACATTGAAAAATCGAAAGGGTATGTTAAAATATGATGACAGTTAAAATTTGAGCTCTTAATATTGATATTTAGAGGTGGCTATTGATAATTTTCGATTTTTCATTTCGTAACATGGTAAAAAATACATAACTTCCGAAAAAATCAAGATAAGAAAAACCTCTCCTTAAACTTTTTGTAGCAAATTTACTGATCTACAAAAAAGGTCTTTTATGATTTCATCACTGTAGCAATAATAATGGCGTCGTAAAGCCGCGTCAAATGGCACCTCGATGATCAAAATCGGTTCATCCGTTCAAAAGCTATAGATATTTACATACGTACGTTCGTACGTACATACATGCATACATACTCTCGGTCATCATCGTGAAATTAGTCAGGATATCTTCCTAGAACCTCAAAACGTCAAGATCTCTTAGAAATTCGATTTTCGAAAATCCGACTGAAACCGATAACCCCGAATTTTTGAAAATTTTCAATTTTTTTAGCGGGAAGTTAAAAAAATTTTAACTGAATTTCTTTAAATGCATTAACCATAAATATCGGTAAGTTCTCGTATTTACTTTTTTAACTTCCCGCTTAGAAAATTGATGATTTTTAAAAATTTCGGGAAGTTATTGTTTTCACCCCGATTTTCGAAAATCGAGTTTTCATCAAATGTCGACGTTTTGAGGTCCTAGGAAGCTATTCTGACTATTTTCAGAATGATGTCCGAGTGTCTGTATGTATGTGTGTGTGTGTGTGTGTGTGTGTGTGTGTGTGTGTGTGTGTGTGTATGTGTGTGAATGGTCTATAACTTTTTAACTAATGAATCGATTTGGATGTTTAAGGCGGCGATTGAAAGAGCTTGTTAGCCGTCAACTTTCCTGAAAATTTCAGATCGTTTAATCAAGTAGACTCGAAAATATTGGCGAATTACGAACAAAAAAAATTTATTTTTTTAGTTTTTTATTGATTTCTCAGAAACGAATTGAACGATCGACATCAAAATCTAATCAGCTCTAGAACTCAATAAAACGCGTCGAATGCCGCCTTAAACATCTCAATCGGTTAATTTGTTCGAGAGATATCGTTGGAGAAAGAAATGGTAAAAAACGGTTTTTTTCAAATATCTTCAAGACGGCTGAATCGATCGCTTTCAAATTTTAATCAGCTCTAGAATTCAATGAAACGCGCCTATTGCCACCTCAAACGTCAAAATTGGTTAATAAGTTCAGAAGATATCAGTGTTGAAAAGTTAAAAAAATAACATCCTATGTTATTTTTTCCAGATAAATCAAAATGTACTGCATCAAAATGTGTCTAAAATCTTACAAACTTTTTCTTTTTATGGTCTCTTTTGATCATCGTATAATGCCGTCAAACTTGTTCTTTAGTTTAAACCATATTATCAACGAAAAAATTGAAAAAACACAGTTTTTAATGAATTTCTCCGATATTTTATATATTATTGCTCTGACCTAAGCCAAAACTCATTCGAATCTTGATTTTGATCACTGACATTGATTTCTGCATCAACATATTTATTTTATTTAACATAATCGGGAATTAAAATTTAAAAACCGCTTGTCCATTAATGATTTTCGATTCTTAAACTTTCAAGCTTCAGCATAAATCATAACTTGTTAGAGTTTGAAAAACTCATAAAAAAACAATCGCATGCAATTAGATTTTCGAGCTCGAAAATATAGTCTCATTAATATTTTCGATTTCCTTGAGCTCGAAAACAGCGGGAAGTTTTGGGGCTGGCCCGCAGGGTCAACCGACAGACCGATTTTTTACTGTCCGTTTCACTAAAAACTATATTAAATTGTCAGCGTTATTGCATTCGAATTCATAATTCAACCATCATTGCTGTCAGATTAATTAAAATTTTTTTTTGTTTCAAGATAAATTTAAGAAGTTTTAATAAATTAAATAACCGTTTGATAACTACAAAAAAATTATATTTATGTGTTCATTAATTATTAAATTTCTCAACCTGTAAACTTTTAAATAATAATTTGTTAAAATTTTTAAATATAATTGAAATAATTTAAGAACAAGTAATTATTATACTCTAAAAAATAAAACTCAGTTTTAATTTACTTTCGCGTGTTTTTCAAGTCAAAAAAGGAACAAGCAATACGTAATTTTAACTTCCTTCAGCAAGTCAAAATCAAGTCAACTCGGTTGTTGAAACACCCTAATAATTATATACAATTATATATGGATATATGGATAAGATTATATATAATCATATGTAATTATAAATGGAGCTACATATGACTTTCTCTGGTTAAATATTGCATTATATATAATCACCCGTGAAAAAATTTTCTGATCAAGCCTTATATGACCTGATATGGCCATATCAAAAAATTTGATATATTCACATCCGACCTGATATGATCTGATATGCCCATATATAAATTTTAATATATTCTGATATAATCTGATATAAAAATTGGCCATATCAAGCCATATCAACTTGATATGTCGATATCAGATTTGATATGTCTTGATCTGACTTGATATGCTTGTATATAATTTTTTTATGTGTCCTGATATAACCTGATATAACTTGATAAGGGTATATATATTTTAATATGCTTGTGAACAAAAATCTTGATCAAGTTTGATATGGCTTGATATGCCCTGATATGGGCACATAAATTAGTTTTATCGAGTTTCCTGTACACATACGTTTGGTAAAATAATTTAGAAATGACCAAATAACGTAACATTGTTCGGAAAAACCGATTCCATAATGATTCATAAAGTCTTATGAAGTCGGTTAAATATTTTAATTTATTACATTTATAAATAGTATTAAGTATACAAACTTTGTTGAAAAATTTTTCCAAGAAGCCAACGAGATCATTTTTTAAATATCTGGGAGAATTTCAAATTTTTGTAATGAATTTAAATACAAAAAACTGATATTTTAAATTGAAAAAAGTTTGAGTAGCCGGAGAAAAATGTTGGCTCGAAACCTACCAATTTTTATTATGCTGCTGAACAATTTTAAAACAGAAAGGGAAGCATCCAAAAAATTATTATGCTCATACGAAAAATTATTATGCTGTATCACAATACTTACTACGCGCGAAAAACTTATCGATGAGATGTAATTACAATTACTTTCATACATTTTAATAATTATGATGCGGCATAGCAATTTTTTGTATGAGGATAATAATTTTTCGTACGAGCATAATAATCTTTCGTATGAGCATAATAACTTTTTGCATGCTTCACTTCCTGTTTCAAGTTTGGTCGACAGCATAATAGAAATTGGTAGGTTTTGAGACAACATTTTTCTTCATGTAAAGTTGAAAATCTTTAACTTTTTTTTTTTCTTTTACCAAAAGAAGTAGTTCTTGCCCCGTTACTGGTGGGTATACCGTTAATGGTCCCGTTGCTCTATAAACAATAACAGTTGAATAAAATACAAGTAACCAAATCAATCATTTATCTGATGTCTTTGATTTTCTTAGTTTTATTTTTATCCAAATAGATATAATTAACCTTACATTTCAAGTTTGTGATTTGGCAGAGTGGTTAATAGATTAGACTTTAAAGCAGAAGTAGTCAGTTTCGAACCCATGACCTGACTGGATTTTTTTGTTTTTCTTTTTTTTCATGACAATTATTGCATATACAACTTTACAAAGTTATACACATTTTTATAAAATTATCTATAAATTTAGTTCCCGAGATAACAATGTTAATCTCATTATATATAGTTTGATATGTCCATATGAGAACATATCAAATCTTATCTGTACATATATTGTCTGATATGGCCAATTTCCATATCAGGCCTGATATGAACCGCCCAAATCAGGCCATATCAGGCCATATCAGAAAATTTTTTCACAGGCATATATGATTATGTCTAATTATATATAATTATATACAATTATATATAGATATATACATATAAGATTATATATAGAGGAGGGGGAGGGGGCAAAACAGGGTACCCCTCAAATTTGGTGAAAAAAAAATTTTTTCTTTTCGTCTAATTACTGTATATCCAATGGTTTTTAGCATTTTCAGCCCTACGCATGACACCTAGGGCAAAATGGTCCAGCCCAAAAATCGAAAAAAGGATTCTATCAAATTTTTATCGTCAAATTAAAAAAACTTTAATATATTTCCGCATTTTTAGCCCAACCCATAACACCTGGGTCAAAATGGACCAGCCGAAAGTTTTAAAAAATGATTGTTTCATATTTTTATCGTCAAATTAAAAAAAAAATGAATATGTTAATTCATTTTTCGGCAGATTTTCTGTAGTTGGGGCAAATTTGGTCACTAAAAATATTCGAAAATAATATTTTAATTTTTAATTGATAACAATTCAATTAAAAAAAAAAAAAAAACTATCATTTTTTGGCGGAGGGCCTCTTTGTCCCACAAAAAATTTTTTTTTTCTGCCTTCGTATCCACCAATAATGTGAAATGTAATTTTTCTGTATGTATTTTATATAAAAAAAAATTTAATTTGATGTAATTCGATCAACTTTCAGAAATTTTTTTTTTCAGCTTTTTTTCAGGGTACACGGAAAGAAAAGTATAGGGAGTATTCCTATGCATTATAGGAATGGTTCCTATAATTGTTTATTCTGCATGAGGTTTTACCATAATGTAGATATTTAAATTGGATTATTTTTATTTTGATAAAAGTTTGATAATATTTTGATACTTGATGATAATTGATTGTGATAATTTGATAATGGAATAAGAAAGGTGATGGTTTTTTTTTAATATTGATGAAAAAATGAGGATTTGATTTTCTGGTTTTTCTTTATTACTCCGCACTAAGTTACAAAAATTTAAGTGATAAGTATGGAACCGACTTGATAGATAGATAGTTGTCTAATAATTTTTGTCTTTGGTCATCGTAGCGATGTACCATTCTTGCAGGACAGGGGGCAGGATAATTTTTTCGTTTGGGGATGTAGAATTAGGCTGATTGGTAAAAATGTATGCTAATTAGGTAGTAGGTGTGTTTAAGAATGGAAGTTGAAGGGATGAGAAGCACAGTGGAAGTGGTAGATCCAGATGATAAGTTTTGTCCATGTTGTGACAAGATGTTAGGGCAATAAATAGGAAAGGTACTTAGAGGATTAGAAAAAATATAAACTTGAAAGAATTCAAGGATAAGGTACAAAAAACTTGTGTAAACTACAGAATTTAAAATGGTAAAACAATTTGTCGACAGATGTTTACATGAATAGACGGATTACGTAAAAACGTAAAGTAAGATAAAATTAAAATTTATGGTCGGTCCCCAATAAAAATTTAGAAATTATTTTAGTTTAAAAATATATTGAAATAAATGTTTAAATATTTCTTGCTCTGCAACAATAATGGTATAGGAACTGTACCCATACTATTACAGTGATGGTTCCTATATATTATAGGAACCACCTCTATACCATTATGATAACCATTCCTATACTATTATAGGAACTATTCCGATAATAGTATAGAAACCATTCCTATAATAGTATAGTAACCATTCCTATACTATTATAGGAACTTTTCCTATAATAGTATAGAAACTATTCTTATAATATTATAGGAACTATTCTTATAATAGTATAGGAACCATTCCTATGATATCATAGGAACTATTCCTATAATTATAGGAACTATTCCTATAATTATAGGAATCATTTCTATAACATTATGAAAATGGGAGTAGCTCCTTTAATTATAGGAATGGTTCCTATAATTCTCGGGAATGGTTCCTATAATATTATAGGAACCATTCCTATAATAGTATAGTAACCATTTCTATACGATTATAGGAACTATTCCTATAATTATAGGAATCATTTCTATAACATTATGAAAATGGGAATAGCTCCTATAATTATAGGAATGGTTCCTATAATTCATGGAAATGGTTCCTATAATATTATAGGCATGGTTCCTATAATAGTATAGTAACCATTTCTATACTATTGTCACGATCGAAGTGAGTGAAGGCGACGGGCGAAAGGGTTATTTTAAATTATTATTTAATATCGTAATGCCGAATTACCCTGTTCTATAACTCAGCCAAGGAGTTCGATTGAACCGTCACGTGGTTAGTGTGAGAACGTATGCATGATTGGGCACCGATTATTAATTTATAATTAATCATAAGTTACAATATAAGATTATATTTATTCTGTCATCAAACCAAGGAATTTGGGTCACGTGGCTAATATAAGAATGTTATAATTTCTTGTCGTTTATAACTTATTTGTCTATTTGTACCGAGCGGATGTACTATAGACTATCCCGTTCAATGACCTGCGTGGCGTTAGGGTAGGTCCGGGATTTCTGAGCGAGAGGGATATTGGGTCGATGAATATGGGCCCTCGAGAAGACAATGTTCTTTCTTTGTCTTACTTAAAGTTACTATCACTTAAACTACCAGCACTCGAATGCCAGAGAAAAGGACAGTAAATGAAGAGACAAATGCATACAAAAACATGTGTAGTATATTGACAGATTAAATTTTACAGAATATTATAATAATGAACTTATCCCAATGGGTTGATATACCTGCACACACACTCACTTCAGATTCACCAATTTGAATCTGTGTCCGCAGATTTTATAATGTTTTATGATAATAATTAGTTAAGATTCACAGGTTGAATCTTTTCTCAGGAAATGCTATGCACGCTGAACCGAACGGCCGGCTTAGCCTTCGAGTGAAGTTATAATGATTTTTAGGGTTTTATTAATAGAATTAATTATTCCCGAACAAGGACTCCGATTGCCTAGGCGGTGGACGTCACGTGAAAGGGATTTGGTTAATTCTAATGCAAACTCAAATGATTTTACTCTAAGTATCCAACCTAGGAGTCCAGGTGCCTAGGCGTAAGACCTCACGAGGAAAGCTTTTAAGAATAAAATTTAAGTTGCGTAATTTATATTTTAAATAAAAGAATCGACTTACGATTATCGATCTAGGACCCCCGATTGCCTAGGCGTGGAGCGTCACAAGAACGAACTTTGAAATCGACTCAGTGAGTCTTACTCGTAGATAGATCCGACAAAGGTTTTAGTAGCTGATGTAATGACTGATTTTGATTATTTTTCCGGGGTTTATATATGGAAAGGTTTGAAAGAAAAGTGGGGCCAAAGATGATACAAAGCATGGGTTAAAGAAAAAGAGAAAAATAATATGGAAGGGTTTGATTTCTTTGGACAGCTGAAAATGACATTTTTATTACGGGAGTTCTTGGAATTTTATAGCAAACAGGATGTAGATAGAAAAATAAGTCCGCGGTGGACCGCTTAAAAATAAAGTAATAAATATATGATGACATTTACGGTCGATATATTACATACTCTAGGAAAAATATAATTTTAAAAATAATACAAAATTGAGATGAAAAATCTTCGAGGATAGAAAAAGGAACGGAGAGGTTCTGCGGGGAACCATGTAAAATTTTAGAGACTACGTTTCTATGATGACATTTATTACCAATATTTTAGGTAATTCCAAGAAATGAAATTAAAATTTTTAAAATAGAAGAGCTTCCTATGGTGGGAAAGGGAAAAATAAGAATCCGCGGGAGACCGTGAGATTCTGTAAAACAATGTTTCTTCAAAATATATGGTGACATTTATTATCGATATTTTAGACTCTTCTGAGAAATGCAATTAAAAAAATTAAAAATAAATAGAATTAGAGATAGATTTCTATATTGAAAAAGGAAATAGTAAGGATCCGCGGGAGACGTGGGGCCTATTAGTAACAGATGGTTAAAATAAAAAGGTTGTAAAAATTGAGTCGAACTAGAATAAGAAAATGTTTTGACATATTTATTAAGGCCTTGAAGGTGACTTTTACTTTGACAAGGGACTCGCGGCCGCGAAAGACTCAGAGAAATCTTTGCGTGGGGCATCTGGAAGACATTGAGTCGGTGTATCTTCGTAAGGGACCGGCCGTGGTGGTGCAGCTATGCATAGAGAGAAAAAGACAGATATTTATCTTATCCATTTGTTTTACTTCTATTCCACTCTCTCCTTCTCCACCCGTTATACTATTATATTTTGATATTATAATTATTGTTCATTTCAGGATACTTTCAATTGATTCAGAGCAAGTCCAACACTTTTCAAGAATTATTGGATGTGTTCCGAAGTATAAAAATATAAATAAATAAAGAAAAAAATTTTAAATTAAAGTATGGTTAAATCGTGATCCATATGTAACGATCGTTACACTATTATAGGAACTATTCCTATAATAGTATAGTAACCATTCCTATAATTATAGGGACTATTCCTATAATTATGGGTAATATTCCCATATCTATAGGACATGTTCCCATAATTTATGGTCGTCATTCCTATACTGGTATAGGATGAAATTTTACAAAATTATAGGAACCATTTCCATAATTTTCTTCCCGTGTACCCCATGTTGCCCGCAAAAGTAAAAATTTTATTTCTTAACGGCAGCTAAAAATTTTGTCAATTTACCTTGGATATCATTAAAAAAAAAAAGATTCAGCGTATTTTAGTTCTCAAAAACATAGTATTTTCTTAGGTATCCCTTTCCCCCCCCCCCCCTAAATATATATTATTATGCATCCAAAAAATTTCTCGGAATAGTATTATATATAATCTTATATATATATATATATATATATATATATATATATATATATATATCCATATATAATTGTATATAATTATGTACACGGAAAAAACAAGATAGTACTAGTTACTGTTCTGCGCAGTAATCAACAAACAATATAGGCGAAAATACCATTCAACATGACTGATTCGTGTTAGAACAGGAGTGAGTCATAGCTTAACACGAACTATTACTATTTAAACAGTAACCAGTGCTGTCCTACACAGTACATAAAACATATGACTGGTTACAGTCAAAATAGTTGTCATTAATATCCAAAACAGTACTCAGTCCTGTTCTGACATGAATGGTTACTACATTCATATGCCTCTTCACTATTCTTGACAGTAGAGGTCTATAATTGAAATCTGTCAAGTATAGATTATTTAAATTTTTCAGGTTATTATTCATAAATATGTATAGATATAGATAAGATTGCGTAAATATTTTAAAATAATTAGTTTTTCTTCTTTTTTATGTAAGGATTATTAATACATATTAAATAAAATTAAAATAGAGCTTGATAACTTAGTTTAATGGTTTATCAGACTTTTTAAAAGTATCTTTATTCGACTCTTGTTTACATAAGTTAACAATTATTATTTTACAAAATAACAATTTTTTTACATTTAAGATAAGTAACGTCTAAATCCATCATTTTCAAATATACCGACCTCCGCTTATATTGATAGTTATGTGAGTAACTGAACAGTAATTAAAGTCTTCAATAGTTCAATATTTCCAATTCGTACAAGAACTAAAATCGCTATCAACTTTGTACGCATATAATGATAAAATCACTATTATTTATTTGTAATTTTTTCTTATAACATATTATTTTTTATCATAATTATTAAAGCACACTGACAGAAAACAATTAAACTTTAGAGAAAGCTTAAAATAAACATCTACTGTCAAGAATAGTAAAGAGACATATGAATGCAGTAACCGTTCATGTCAGAACAGGACTGAGTACTGTTTTGGATATTAATGACAACTATTGTGACAGTAACCAGTCATATGTTTCATGTACTGTGTAGGACAGCACTGGTTACTGTTTAAATAGTAATAGTTCGTGTTAAGCTATGACTCACTTCTGTTCTAACACGAATCAGTCATGTTAAAATGTATTTTTACTTATATTATTTGTTGATTACTGCACAGAACAGTAACCAGTACTATCTTGTTTTTTCCGTGTATGATTACTAGGGTGGTCCTTAAAAGGGATGTTTTCGAATTTCTTTGCTCCCAGGGGCTCAAATGCTTCCAAATGAATAAAAAAAAATTCCCTCAAAACTTGAGCTCTTAATATTAACTTTAAGATAGTCCGCATTCCAACCGAAGTTTCTTATGGAAATAACATAGGAAAAATTTCTTTCGATCTTCAAAATTTTATAATTTGGAGACAGCTCATTCTAAAATTATGAAACATACATATTTTCACAGAGAATTTACCACTCTACAAAAAAGATATCTAAAGATTTCTCGCTAAGTTTATTGATTCAAAAGTTATTCGAGCTCAAAGTTTAATTTTTATATAATTGTCAATATTATTAAGTATTTTTATGAAATATCTACTAGTGCTATAAAATTTATGACATTTTTTTTAAGTTATTTTATTCATGATCAATTCATGTTAATATAATTTTTAACTGCCCGCTAAGAAAATTGTAAACTTTCAAAAATTTCGGGAAGTTATTGTTTTCACCCCAATTTTCGAAAATTGAGTTTTTATCAGATGTTGACGTTTTGAGGCCTTAGGAAACTATTCTGACTGTTTTCAGAATGATGTTCGAGTGCGTGTGTGTGTGTGTGTGCGTGTGGTTGTGCGCTTCATGTGTGTGTTCGTGTGTGTAAGCTCTTTGTAACTTTTTAACTAATGAATTGATGTGGATGGTGAAGGCGGTAATCGAAAGAACTTGTTGGTGATCAACATTCCTGAAAATTTCAGATCATTTGATCATGTAGACTCGAAAATATTGGCGAATTACGAAAAAAACAATTTTTTTTTTTAATTTCTTAATGATTTCTCAGAAACGACTTGAATGACCGACTTCAAAATCTAATCAGCTTTAGAATTCGATAAAATGTGTCGATTGCCGCCTTAACCATCCACATCGATTCATTAATTAAAAAGTTACTAAGAGTTTACACACATGACGCGCACACACACACGCACACACACACACACACGCACTCGGACATCATTCTGAAAACAGTCAGAATAGTTTCCTAAGGCCTCAAAACGTCAACATCTGATGAAAACTCGATTTTCGAAAATTGGGGTGAAAACAATAACTTCCCGAAATTTTTGAAAGTTTACAATTTTCTTAGCGTGCAGTTAAAAAATATATTAACATGAAATGATCATAAATAAAATAACTTAAAAAAAAATGTCATAAATTTTATAGCACTAGTAGATATTTCATCAAAATACTTAATAATATTGACAATTATATAAAAATTAAACTTTGAGCTCGAATAACTTTTGAATCAATAAACTTAGCGAGAAATCTTTGAATATCTTTTTTGTAGAGTGGTAAATTCTCTGTAAAAATATGTATGTTTCATAATTTTAGAATTAGCTGTCTCCAAGTTATAAAATTTTGAAGAACGAAAGAAATTTTTCCCATGTTATTTCCATAAGAAACTTTGGTTGGAATGCGGACTATCTTAGAGTTAATATTAAGAGCTCAAATTTTGAGGGAATTTTTTTTTATCCATTTGGAAGCATTTGAGCCCCTGGGAGCAAAGAAATTCGAAAACATCCCTTCTAAGGACCACCCTAATGATTACATGTAAACATTGTTTCTCGGGAATATGTTCTTGTATCAAGTAGATGTTCTTAATAAAAGTATTTTTTTTTTCTCAGTGTAAATTTAATTGTTACATTAACTAAAACTGATTTGTCATCATAACTAACAAAAATATTTGTCTCCGTATTTCACTATTTTTTTATATAGTTCCAGTTACTGGTTTTTTCTCTGAGTGATAGCATAAAAGATATTCCATGAGTAAAGTTCATAAGATGTAGCACATCTGTAATAATGTATTTGATTTTCTGTTTATTTGTCGACAGCGGGAAGTTTCAGAGCTTGCTTGCTAAGTTAACCTTTTTTCATATTTAAAAGAAAGAAATTTTGAAAACAATTTAAATACAAGGGACTATAGATGCTATAATAGTTGAATAATATAAAAAATATTCAGCAAATATCGATAGATACTTGATGGATTCTTTCTAATTGAAAATTTAAATATATAATTGTTTGGCCATAAATGTTTTAAACAGATTGAAGTGGTTAAAAGTATAAATGGAAAATATTTTTCGATAAACTCTTATGAAAATAAAGCTAAAAAAAATATTTTTATTGTTAGTATGAGAGTAAGAAAAATGAAATATGAATCGATTGTTTTGATGAAAATAAAAATTTAAAAAATTGAATATTTATATAGAATATAGTTATTTTACTATTTTAAATATAGTGAAGATTAATGGTTGATAATTATTATTTGCGAAATGGAACCGGACTTGCGTTGACAGCTGAACAACTTATAATTTTAAATGTTTTACTTTTTTTAATTTGTGCAAAAAAAAAAAAAAATTGATTTGTCACCACAATGAAAATTCATAACAATAAATTATTTTAATGAATGTAGCAAATCATTTTTTTTTAATTATTTTTATTGTAGACAGGCACTTAAACTTGAAATAAATATCCGGAGGGTGATTTCAGCAGTTTTATAGCATTATGTCTTTACAGATTAGCAAACTTTTCGAGTAATTATGACATTGAAGAAAGCCTCAAGTTTACGTAAACTTCAAAATTCATGGTATAAATTTTTTTTGTTTCAGTAAAAAATAAAACTAAAAATTAAAGCAAAAAATTAAATTTAGTTGATCTATTAATTTTTTTGTGTCAGTGTAATTAATATTTGGATTATTGAAATACACTAGTCGCAGAAATTAAGGGATATAAAAAAAATTCATAATTCTTAAGCGATTTTCAACATGCTATCATTCAGAGGAAAATGGTCGTACAGCAAAAACAAAGAAGCAAATTGTAACTTCAAATATCTAGTTTTCCGAACTTGACTTCCAAAATTATCATGCACGGTTCCGGAGTAATCCTAAGAAAATCACCGCAAAAAAAACTTTTTAAATTTTTGCTCGTCTTAAAAAAGGTCTACACAGAAAAAAAGGAATTCTTGGGTCAAGAAGAAAATCGTTTCCAAAAATAAATTCTTAAAATAAAATATCCTATTTTCTTGTTTGAAAAAAATTTCTCTTGGTAAAAAAATTTTTTTTTTTTAATTAAAATACATAAAGCTTTCCAATCAAGAAATTCAATCTTGATTTAAAACTATAAATTTTTTATTTAAATGTTTTTAGTTTCTCCTAACAAGAAAACAACCTCATTGGCTCAAGAAAGTTTTGCTCTTGGTTTTAGAAGATACCAACTCATTCTAAAAACATCGTTCTCTTGAATGTAGTCGATATCGATTCATTTCGATACATCGAGTTCTTAAACGGAGCCACATTTAACTTACTCCAAGTAAAGATTAATTTCTTCGAAAATTTGATAACATTTAGTTCAAAATAAATCTAGACTTGTCTTAAAACGATTAATTTAAGATTTAAAAAATAAAAAAATTCATTTTAAAATTAAATTATACATTAATGTCAAATAAAAAATACTTTTATTTTAAATATAATATATAAGTTCAATTTTAAATTACTTGTTTTTATTAAAAATTTAAGTCTCAGAATATATGCAATTAATCATCAAAGTATATTTTGGTTTTATATTACAATACAAAATTTTTTTTGTTTGCAAAAATAAATGAAAGGTTATGTTATTTATCCAGGCTTCATTGGCACCATCAACTGCATGATATCACACTAGAAAGTAAAGAATTTTATATGAATTTAGGATCAGAAATGAAAACAAACTTGACTATCTGATATGATTAAGAACACCATAAATAATAATTAACTTACTTTTTTGAGATATAAACGACACCATTTAAATTAACTTGAATCAGGGAAAAACATCAGATATAATGACTAATAACTACAATAACTCACATTTTTACTGAACACTTTGACTCAAAACAATTTATGTATATAAATTTGTTAATTGTCCAATTAATAAACTAATACCATTAAAATATTGCTGTGTAATATATAATTGCACACATACGGCGACAGCGCTGAACAGACTAGTTTCATTTTTTTGCGATCTTCGGGCATCTCCGTGTATACACAAAGTAGTGTCCGAAGTAGAGAAGCAGCATAGACCCGAGTGCCGTTGTTACCCGAATGCTGCTATGGACAAAAACCAAGAGCTTGATTTTCTTGACTTGAATTTTTTTTATTTTTGTTTCAAGCAATAGCCACTAGTTAGTTTAAGAAATTTGACTCCTTACGTAGAGAAGTTCAATTTCGTAGAATAAAATATTTTATACATAAATGAAGAAATTCGAAATATTAATTCAAAAAATAATTTACTTTCTTTAATAATTTTTCTTTTTGAACTGAGATGATATATTTTTAACTTAAAACTTTAACCCATTTGAGTCGAAAAAATAACTTTTTGAATCAAAATAATCAAAATTAAGAGAAAATTTTCTTCAATCAAGATATTTTCCATTTTCCTAGATATTCTCTTGACTCAAGATAATTCTCTTTGAACCAAGATAACCTTTCGTTCAGTGTATGGGCTTTAATAAATTTTTTTTGATAATCTAACCTTGATTGCTGATTAAACAAACAAAGGTCGAAATTCGCATATTTAAGGATATTTAGAAGCCTTGGTATAACTATGGATATAAAGGATGAACGAAGGATCCCATACAAAGTTGCCGTTAATGGAAAAAATGCCGTAGGTTGGCCGATGTCCGACTGCAGTCGCTCGGCCAAGCATTGGCAATTAGTAATGGCCCAAACTTGGTTAATTACCAGCAACCGATTAATTTTTCATCAAGATAGCGTAATCAATTTGAAGTGATATTTATTTAAATTTTTGGATGTATATGTTATGGTATTACTGGTTTCATATCGGAATATGACCCCGTACCGGAAACGACAGTCATACGACGCTGCCGATGGCTGGCCAATGAATGGTTCCTTATGACTGGCCAATAAATGGTTACCTATGACTGGCCGATTATCGGTTTGCAACGTTGGGCCACTATTTGGTGAATCAGCGGGCCATGAATGATTCTTGTTAAATGAAAAAATCTACTCATCAATTACTAATTATTCAAATAACTTATTATTACAGTTTTCTTTAATTAATAATTCGTTATTTTTGAATTGAACTAAGTCTTAATTAATAAATATTTTAATTTTCCGATTAAAATTATTTACAACTAACAATTAAAATATTTTTTAATTCGTTATTATTTGCAATCAACAATCGCAAATTTTATAACTTAACTTATAAAAATTAATTTATTTAAAAAATAAGACATATATTTTAAAGTAAATATTATTTTTAATAATAGTGGTAGAGCAAAATAATTCCAGTGGGTTCTTAAGAACTAATTAACTAAATTTAATAAGTTTTATTTTAAAAAATCATGTAATTATATTAAAAATAGTACGAAATTATTTTTTTTTTAAATAATCGATAATATTAATTAAATTGCTCATTACATTTCATAAAACTGAGTGGTTGCAGCAAAATGAATAAATAGATCATTTAAAAGTATCTACTCAATATCAGCAGGTTCGTCCGGTAGCCAGCGTTCAGACCCAGTAATCAGAAGGACGGCAGTTCGCGCCCAGAGCCCAGCAGAATTTTCACCGAGTTTTTTCACATCATTTACCCCACTTAAATAGTCTAAACGTTAATGATTAAGAATGCTATTAGGAAGTTAAAAAAATAAAAATTTTTTTAATTTAATTTATTTGTTTGCTTGGCTGATTGTTGGCTGCCATTAATGGCCCGAGGTTATCATTCTGACTATAAGCCGTTTATCGGCCAATAAAAATTGCCATTGCTGAGCCATTAATCGACATTCTTGGCCCAATAATGGCCCGATGCAGGGCCGATTTCCAAACTTTGTATGGGATACTGTCGGTAATTTGTCAACCTCATGGTGTCCCGAAAAAACCCTAAAAATTTCAAAGCGCGACGATTTTTTTTTTCTTAGGGCTCCGAAGCTTTAAATTTATCGTTTTCACCTAAAATCGCATAATGAGCGATTCTTCGGTTTTCAATCATTTCATTAATTTCAAAAGGTTTTTTTTAACGGCAAACCTTATTTAGTCAATCAAAAACCTTCATTATTGGAAAAAATGTAATAAAATTGGTTTTTTTTTGATATTTCTCTTCCTTACAATCTTCACAATTGATTTTTTTAACATCAAAAGCACTACGAAGATGATAAGAAAGAAAAATGTCGAAAAAATCAATCTTCTTGAAAACAATTTTTTTTTTTTTATTTTTTTGCAACAACTAATGTTTCGGATCGAAGAAATGAGATGTTCCGCTAGAAAAAACTTTTTGAGATTGAAGAAATGATTGAAAATCGAAGAGTCGCTCATTATGCGATTTTTAACAAAAACGATAAATTTAAAGCTTCGGGGCACTAAGAAAAAAAAACCGCAGCGATTTAAAATTTTCAGGGTCTTTTCGGGACACATTGAGGCTAAAAAGTTACCGACGTATCCTTTGTTCATCCGTTGTATCCAAAGTTATACCAAGATTACCAAATATTAAATTATTAAATATTTAAATTAGAATGGATTAAGAAATGTCTGTAGATATGATATACATATCAATTATAAACTTTTTTCTTCTTGTAAAATATATGAAAAACTTTATGATAATGTTCTTGATTTTTAGATCAAAAGTCGATCAATTTTTCATTCATTAATTGTTATTAATAAGTAATTAATTATTAACGTTAGGGCTCATCAATTACCTCTTATTCAGAGAGAGTACCTCTAATTCAATAAGAGTATAAAAAAAAGTAAATTCAAAATCTATTATATGATAGACTTTTCGAAATTTGGGTGACCAAGGCGACCCGCTGACTGGAACGACCCCACGCTCCCTATATGAAGTCACAGCTCAATTAATGGCTTTATACTATGTATTACATATTATTAGTATATAAATGAGATCATATTAAAAATATAATTAGATATAAAATACTTTAAGAGCAACATTATTTGGAATTTAATACCATCCACGACATAAAGTCAGTTTTTATTTGATGTAGATAAACTAACGTGTAGGGAGAAATATTAAAATCATTTGAAAATTCTATGAGTTTGTCAGCGGATTTTAAAGCTTCTGATCCAAATAATGTTTATTATTTTTTGTACCAATTCACATTTACTCGCGTTATCCAAATTCTCACTATCCTCATCCCTTCTATTACAGTAGTTCTTCGCAAGATTAATGATTTCTTGGTCAGTAAGGGATCTTTCAAATTCTTAAAAGAAGAAAAGAAACAGAAACAGAAGGTAAAAACAAAAGTAGGAAATAAAAACTGAAGCAAAAGATAAACTTTTTTATGTAATTGTCAGTCAGTACTTAATCACCATTAGGTTAAATTACTAAATAAATAAAAAACATAGTTCAATGAAACCTCCACTATTAACTGCAGTTTCGTTAACTGATATGATATTAGTTAACAGTAACAAAGAAGTATAGTTAAGGTGGCTATTTAATCTGGACATGCTGAATTCTCATTCACATATTTATTTACAATTATGTTCAATAGTTCGCTCAAAAATAAGTTTACGTGATACGTTGTATCTATATGGTGTAAGTATATCGTGAAACGAGCAAACATGATGATTTTTAAGAAGTCACTTCCAATGACTTACATAAACAAGAACATATTAGTTTTGAGTTATGTTGTTCAGTAATTATGATGGTATTCAATGAAAAAAGCTGATACAGATTTTACATTGATTATTCCGTCAACGATATCTCTCGACCAAATTATCTGATTGGGACGTTCTTGGCAGCAATCGAATGCTTTTATCGAGTTCTAGAGTTGAAAAGATTTTGGAATAGATCGACTCAATAGTTTCCGAAATATTCACGAAAAACGAAAAAAAAACGATTTTTTTTCATTCTTCCGTCGACGATATCTCTCGAATAAATTATCCGATGGAGACGTTTAAGGTGGCAATCGGCGCGTTTTATTGAGGTCTAGAGCTGATAAAATTTTGTGAATGATTGGTTTGGTCATTACGATGATATTCGCAAAAAAAGTTCTAAAGCTGATTAGATTTTGGAATTGATCGATCCGACAGTTTTCAAAATATTCAAAAAAAACGAAAAAAAAAAATTTGTTTTTTTTCGTATTTCTTAAATATCTCAGAGACTAGTTGACTAAATGATCTAAAATTTTCTCAAAATCTATGTTGAGAAGAAATCTTTCGAATGCCGCGAAAAAAATGTAAATCGGTCCATTCATTAAAAAGATATGAGAGGTTTACATCTACACACACACACACACACACACACACACACACACACACACACACATACAGGCATAAAACCCGATTTTTGAACATCGGGTCAAAACCAATAACTTCCGAAATTTTTTGAAAATCGTCGATTTTCTTAGCGGGAAGTTAAAAAACTTAACGATAGTAAAACGTATTTTTAATCTCTCGCAGATTATAAATTGAACTATATACTTTAAAAAAAAAACTAAAACTTTAAGGGAAAAGTAATCCATTTGAACTATCTACGAACTTTCATATGCTCATATATTATTATATGTAAAGATAAAAATCGAATAGTTGTATATGTTAACACCAGTGATGCACGTGGCAACAAAATCTTCTGACTATAATACAAGCGTAGACAAGTTCAGACAGGTCCGCGCATAAAACAAATAACCAGTGGACAAAACACATATACACGTGATTCTTGCATTGGAAAACGTTCAAAGTAATTCATCAAGGCGTATTTTTTGACATCTTTACAGTTACAATATCGTGATATATAATTGATACAAATAATGATAAAGAAAATGCTAATGCCGTGCAATATAATTAATCAAAATAATATTAAAGTGCTAGTATAGTGAATATAGGTACCTATATATAACGTTATAAAAATTGTGTCTCGTGCAACGTGAAAATTTGTGAAATAATTAATTTTTTAACTTCCCGCTAAGAAAATTGCAAATTTTCAAAAATTCGGGAAGTTATTGGTTTCAGTCCGATTTTCGAAAATCGAATTTTTAAAAGATCTTGACGTTTTGAGGTCCTAGGAAGCTATCCTGACTAATTTTACGATGATGTCCGAGTGTATGTATGTATGTACGTACTTATGTAAATATCTATAACTTTTGAACGGATAAACCGATTTTGATTTTCAAGGTGCCATTCGACGCGGCTTGCAAATATCTTGAAGCTGAAAAAAATTAAACTTGATCGGTATGGCTCGTTCGGAGATATTTCAAAAATAAACTTTTTTCAAAAATGTTTTTTTTGGATAACTTTTTATGTTCTGGATGGATTATTTCCAAAATGGACTGGGCTTTGGAGCTTCATAAGTCGCGTCGAATGCCACCTCAAACATCTAAATCGGTCCATTCTTTCAAGAGATATCGTTGTCGAAAGAATTAAAAAAAAAAATTTTTTTTAGTATTTTGAAAATTTCTCAAAAACGACTCGATAAATCAATTTTAAAATCTAATCAGTTGTAGAACTCAATAAAACGCGTCGATTGCCGCCTTGAACGTCTCAATCGGTTTATTCGTTCGAGAGATATCGTTTGAGAAAAAATAGTAAAAAACGTTTTCTTTCGAAAACAAAGAGATACAAAAGTATTTTCGAACTCGAAGAGCTCGAAAATGTATCTACAACAACTTTTCGAGCTTAAGGAGCTCGAAATAGGCGGGAAGTTTTGGGGCTGGCCCGCAGGGTCAACCGACAGACCAATTTTTTTGTTAGCTAACACTATCATAAATTAACAGTAATAACGAAAATTGAATAAATAAAAACAAAGTTTTACTAGAATAAAAGGATTTAAATAAAAAATTTTTTTAAGCAAATTTTTTTTACGTTGGGATTTTAGTGGGATTTTATTGGGTTGGCATAAAGTTTCTGTAGGGTGTACCCAATTGAAGCCCTACAGAGTGTGCCTAATTAGGAAATAGTTGAGTATACCCGATTGGGACCCAATAGGGATGACCCGATTGGGATGATCTTGGGCTATGCGTTACAACCCAACGCTGGGTTCCCAATTGGGAACCCAATTGGATCCCCATAGGTCTTAGAACTTTTTTTCTAGTCGGGAGGGTGATTACTTTTATACTGTATTAACATATTAATACCATGCCTACGTGCTTGCTCTTCACTCTAAGAATTGGTTTTTCGCCACTACTCTACGGAGGATTCGAACCTAACACACTAAACGTACGATAGATCGACGATAATTTTTTTTTTGAAGTGAAACTTCTTTACGGAGGCTAAAATTGAACGACTTGAGGCGGAAAAGGGGAGGTAGCGCCAGAGGAGAAACATTGAGTGAAAGTTTAGAATAGGCGAGAAGGGGAATCGCTTGTATAGCAAGCCTTATATATTTTGAAGAGTGGGGGGAGGTGAGAAGAGTCGAGTAGAATGGACGAGTGTAGTGCGCATGCGTCGTAATTTAAGCACGTTATTCATGTATAAATACATACATAATTATATATATATATATATATATATATATATATATATATATATATATATATGATATTGGCCATTAAGTCTTGTCGGGTAGTATAGCTTCGGGGAAAAAAATCTCTGAAAATCAAAATATGTATCACTAGTTTTCTACGAAATGTAAAAATATATGCATATTAATTGAATGTAAAATTATTAATATGTATTGTAAAATAAGTCACTAAAAAAAAATATGGTCAGTATTTAAAAATTTGTAAAGAATTTTTGTGTGTACTTGAAAATATCTAGAATTAAAAAGTACTAAATTAAAAAGTTAATAAACAGTAATTTCTATAAATTAAGATATACCTCCATATAAATTACTGTATAAAATTTAATTGCAATAAATAAAAACATAAGAAATTAAAAATAACTGTAATTATAAAGGTATAAAATCATTTAAA
The DNA here is from genome assembly GCA_030273425.1 of Microplitis manilae. NCBI lineage: Eukaryota > Metazoa > Arthropoda > Insecta > Hymenoptera > Braconidae > Microplitis > Microplitis manilae. The sequence goes on along the minus strand of CP092720.1, from coordinate 13,167,384 downwards.
GATATTTAAAATATTTTCTTTAATTAAATAAATAAACAAAAGTATGTAATTTTAAAGAGAACTAAAAAAAATTACTATAAAAATACAAATTCTAAAAATAAACATTCGCATAACTAAACATGTATATAAGAAAATTTTGTAAAAATGAACATCTCGATAAATAAAATATCTAAAAAATTAATTGTTTTTGAAAATCTCTATTAAATATAATATCGAATCAAATTTGATTATAGATATTATCATATTTTATAGAGATGTTCAAAAACAGTTAATTTTTTATAGAAATTTTATTTATAGAGATGTTTATTTAACATAATTTTTTTATATACATGTTTAGTTATGCAAATGTTTGTTTTTAGAATTTTTTTTTCCATAGTAATTTTTTTTTTGTTCTCTTTAAAATTACATACTTTCATTTATTCAATTAAAGAAAATATTTTAAGTATATTTAAATGATTATATACTTTCATAATTACAATTTTTTAAATTATTTATGTTTCTATTCATTGAAATTAAATTTTATACAGTAATTTATTTGGAGGTATATCTTTATTTATAGTAATTACTTTTTATCAACTTTTTAATTTAGTTCTTTTTAATAATAAATATTTTCAAATATACACTAAAATTATTTACAAATTTTTAAATAATGACCATGTTTTTTTTTTAGTGGTTTACAAATCTAGAGATTTTTTTTATTGGGGCTTTTTTTTATTCGGTCATTTTACAATTCATATTTATAATTTTACACTTAATTAACATGAATATATTTTGAAATATTGATTTTTCATCTTACAATTTATTGTTTTTTAAATTTTACATTTAGTAGAAAACTAATTATACATTAGTTTTATTTCCAGAGATTTCTTTTTATCCGATGCTATACTATCCGACACGATGTAATGGCCAATATTATATATATTGTATTTATATTTAATATTAATGTATTCATTCATTCAAACCGACTTAATTATCAAAAAAGTTTCACTTCTATTGTGACCTTATGTCTGTGAGGCTCACTCGTTTTTTTTTTTTTTTTTTTGAATAAAGTTTATTTGCTTTTATGTGATCTTACATTTCTTTTACAATGTATATTATTGCTTAATTTGGTCGCAATGAACTTAAAAAATAGCCAATACATTATCTTAGGATTATTGGTAAGTTGCTGGTCCCTAGATGGGCAGCTCGAAACTATATTAATCTCATTACTGCAGTCTTATCAGTAGTAATAATACATTTATTTATTTTTTTTATTTTACTTTTAACTTTATTTAATTCTAGTAATAATGTTTTTCTTTCCTTAAATATATTGCTTTGATGTAAAAATACAAAAACTTCATTTATGCTAATAGATCAACGATAATATTATTGTGCTACAGAACCGATTGAAAAATTTCAGTCCGACTGTGCTTCTCATGCTTTATTCCCAAATTAAATTTTTATATCCTATTAGTTTTTAAATATTTTACAAATATTTCCGAACGGGAATATTTTCAAAGTATGTCAATATTCGTGAAAAAAAACTTTTAAATATTTCTTAGAAATATTTCTAAAAAGAAGTATTTAAAAAAGTTAAAAAAAAACATTTTAGAATGTTTGTAATATATTTTTAAAAATTTTTTTTTTAGCAATACCTTCGAGGAAATATTTGTGAATCCTTTTTGACATTGACATATTATATAACTATTACACAATATTGACAATATATCTTGGAAATATTTTCAGAATAGTTTGGTGTTGATAAAATATACAATTTATGTTGTACATGATAATTTTTTTTTGTAACTTTTACAAAATGACAATAGTCTAATGTAATTAATAAAGTTGGATACGACACATGCAACACAGAGAATAAAATGTAATAATATTTGCTATTTTTCGAATAAAATCATTATTTCACCGAGGCAAACTTGGAACGGTCCAAAAATATAGAAATTTTTCTTTAAATAAGTAAAAATTATGATCGCTTAATCCAGTATATTGCAATATAATATTTTTATCTTAGTGTTCTCAACTACATGTTTGTTCTTCAAACTTTTGACAATTGTTAATACGACAGACGAATAATTTAATAATGGTTTTATTAATCATCATTTAAATGTTAATTAAAGGAGCGTGTACAGTTCAATCGATCTACCTATTAGAAGTTGGAAAAGCTATATATGCATAGTGAAATACAATGACTATATTGTCAGAGTAGTTGCGTTGACTATCAAAAGTATTTACAGGAACTATTGGATGATAAACAAACTAAAATAGTCACTAGAACATTCTTTATTTGTAGAAGTCATCTAAAAACGTATTGTTATTATTATTGCTGAAGCATAAGTTCTGAGAAATAATATTAAATAGTAACCATAACAAAACAAAAAAAATGCCATCCGGCAGCCGAAATGGAAGTAGATTTTTCATTATTTATTTATAATATATATTCAAATCTAAGGTAGACGGTGACGTTTAAAGGTTCCTCTAAAGCTTATAAGATCAATAATATTTATGCTTGTCAATTTTTGAAAAATACTTTATGCATACTTTAATGTTGAGATTTTAAAAGTGTTACACGGCAGTAATCAGAATTGGAACAGTTACATGAATTTATTAAAAAGTGTAAGAACGAATGCAACAGCTAAATTTCAATAAATAAATAGGTTATTTTCGTTGAATATAAAAAAAAGTACCAAAATATGAAGCTCATTAGATAAGCTACATAAAAATATTAACAAAATTCAACTATTATGAATTACTTGAAAGTTATTAAATGAGAAAGTAAAAAAAATAGTTTTTTATATTTTTCTAAAAATTTTGAAATTCATCAAAGTACTAGAAAAAAGTATCATAAGAGTAAGCAACATAGCCTAAATTAAAGCAAATCGAATAAACATGAAGATTAAATCACCAAAAATAGATAATCTCTTTAGTATCAAAAGTTATTTAAAGATAAATCAAGAAAAGTTGAATTTTTTGAAAAATTAAAAAATCTTTAAACGACTATAACTTTTAAACTTTTTGGCCGATTGAGCTCATCTTCGAACTGAACCGAGCTTTTTAGCTAAGGAATATGCAAAAAAAAAATTTCGTTAAGATCGGTACAGAATTGTGGACGCTATCGTGGGAGAACCGCGCGTTATATCGTATATATATATATATATATATAAATACATATATAAACTTTTTCACCAATAGTATTTTTGGAACCTACTTGAATCAAATAGATTGAAAATGTTAAAATTTTTGAAAAGTTGCGTCATGAGAACAAATACAACAGTTAGATTTTTATAAAATCTACTAAAAATGGTAGTAATGCTTAGTTGATACTCCTACTTTCAAATAGGACTGGACACTATGATAGAGTACAAGAAACTAGAAATATTATTTGAGATTCCCTCGCACATTTGAATCACGGTGGAAACACCGTGGAAGTGTAAACACCGTGGATCCACTGTGGTTACACAGTGGGTTTCTTCCATTTTACCACCGTGTATAAACAGCGTATTCACTGTGATTACGCGGTAGAACCACAGTGATGAAATGGCACAAAGCCACCGTGGAATCACGATGGATACACCGCGTAATCACTGTGGTAAAATGGAACAAACCCACCGTGTTTCCACCGTGATTCTAAACCACCAGGTTTACTACTTTTTCATACTCCCCAGAGAGGAAAGTACGATAGGCCCAGGCTTAGCCCAAGTATGTAGGACTTTGGGCCAAGCTTGGGGGACATCCATTAATTACGTGAGCTCAGAATAAGGAGGGGGGTCCAATGAAATCTCACCAAATCTCATTTAAACCGAGGGGGAGGGGGATAATCGGAAATCTCACGTCAACTTCTAAAAATATAAAATATTATAAATATTAAAAGAAAGTTATTTTGAGTGTTTATTTTTTCCGCTCAAATAAATCCTATGGCCATTAATTATTATTTATTAATATTATTATATAAAATATAAATCTCATGGCTATTAATTATAAATTTTTTCAATCGAAGAAGTAAACGAGTCTCTATGAATTGAGTGAAAATTTTAAAAAAGTGTTATTTTTATCTTTTTTTTCTGAAGGTTGATCAAATTTCATTGAATTCAATTTTTTTTAATTTGACGTAAAAATTTGAAAGGATCATTTTTTCATAATTTTCGGCTGGTCCATTTTGCTCCAGGTGTCATGCGTAGAGTAAAAATGCGCAAATATATCGGATCTATAATAATTAGATAAAAATAAAAAAAATTTTTTCTTTATAAAATTTTAGGATACCCCGTTTTGCCTGCCCTACCCCCTTTTTCCTCCCCTCTTCACCTCTACCTGAACGGTTTATTATTTTCCCGAATAGTAAAAATAAATTTAGTTTAAAATATTTTTATTGTCAATCTCACGTGAGGGTAGGGGGGGGGGTCTAGGCAAATCTCACCTAAGGGGGAGAGGGGGTCTAAACTTATCGAAAAATAGCTCACGTAATTAATGGATGCCCCCATTGTAAACTAGCCTTGGTAGAAGCCTGGAATGATAACACATAGCCAGTCTTGATTGCTAGATCTGGCCCATGCTTGGTTGCCAGACCTGGCCCATACATCGACAAAACAAATAAATTTAATTAAGAAAAAATTTTATTATTATTAACCTCGTAGAGTTCATGATTATTAATGTTCAAATTGTCTAAAGGAGGTAAATGATGTGAAAAAAACTTGGTGAAAATTCTGCTGGGCTCTGGGCGCGAACCACCATCCTTCTGATTTCTGGGTTTGAATGTTAGCTACTGGTCGAACTTACGAATGTTAAGCTGATACTTTTATATGATCTACTTATTAATCCATAGGTATAGCCAAACTTGGGTGATCCTACCTTGGTCCAAGTCTGGGTTGCCAAGGCAGGGGCACCCAGTCTTGACCCAAGCTCGGATAATCATTTTAACGGCCAAGGCTAGGTTACTCTATCTTGGTCCAAGCTCGGGTAATCATTGAACAGCCAAGGCTAGGTTACCCAGTGCTGGACTAAGTAGGGCCCCGAGGTTCAACTCTGAAAGCTCCTGCATGGGTCATCCTTTTCTTGTTACCACAACCATGCACTTTTTTTATCAGTGTAGACGCTAAATCAAAATGAAGAATAAAATTAATATCACATTAATACCCCATTTTTCTATCAGTGTAGACGCTAAACCAAAATAAAGATTAAAATTAATATCACATTATAGTCCACTTAAATTACTCTTAAGCGTAGTAGGGGGATATTAACTACCGGATTTTTTTTTGATTGATGATATGTAAAAAAATGCGTAGATCACAAAAATAATAATAAGAAATCTCAATTCGGCCGCGTTTTTTAAATAAATAAGAAAATAACAATAGGCAAGCCGAGACACCGTGTATTTTCATAAAAAACTTCTATTTATTAATGTAAAACCCTATGATGAGTGGTATTAAATTAAAGGGCGATAAATTCTGAATGAGAAAAGTCCAAAACCAATCTCCTGGAGCTTATTATTTTCGCGAAAAAAATTAATTGAAAAAACAAAATAATTAGTTGTTTACATTTTATCACGCTGTCGGTAACAGAGCTGCAGAAACAGAGCTAGAGGGCGCGTGCAAGTCCGGGCTCAGCGGTTGTCATCTACTGCAATTTAAAAAGTTGTCACCATTCTGTGTTATGAAAAAATTTTTTTTTTTTTTTAATTTATTAATTTAATTTCTTTCCAAAAAATTAAATTGATAAATAATAAAAAAAATAATTTCACGCGAGTATTATTATTATCATGTTAATAAATGAAAAAAATGAAAAAAAAAAAAAAAAAACTGGGCGTCGGTTGGCCCTGCAGGCCAGCCCCAAAACTTCTCGCTGTTTTCGACCTCAAAGAGCTCAAAAACATTAGTGTAGATATATTTTCGAGCTCTTCGAGCTCGAAAATGCTATCATATGCGATTGTTTTTTTACGATCTTCTCAAGCTCTAACAAGTTGCCTGTTATGCTAAAGTTTGAAAATTTAAGAATCAAGAATTGTTAATGAAGCGGTTTTTAAAATTTAATCCCTGATTATGTTCAATAAAATAAGTGTATTCAGGCAGAAATCAATGCCAGGGATTCAAATCAAGATTTAAATGAGTTTTGACTCATGTGAGAAACAATCAAATATGAAATATCCGAGAAAAATATTAAAAACTACGTTTTATCGATTTTATTGTTGGTAGTATAATTTAAACTAAAAACCAAGTTCGATGACGTAATGTATCGAAAGTAACCATATAAAGGATGAGTTGGTATGACTTCAGACACATTTGAGTAGGTTATATTACGATTTATCCGGGAAAAATAACATAAAATGTTATTTTTTTAACTTTTTAATGACGATATCTTTCGAACTAATTGATCGATTTTGACGTTTGAGGTAACAATCGGAGCGTTTTATCGAATTCTAGAGCTGATTAAAATTTGGAATCGATCGCGTCAGTCGTTTCGAAAATATTTAGAAAAAACCGTTTTTCACCATTTCTTTCTCCCGCGATAACTCTCGAACGAATTATCCGATTTTGATGTTTAAGGTGGCAATCGACGCGTTTTTTAAGTACTAGAGCTAATTAGATTTTGAAGTCGATCGTATGAGTTGTTTCTGAGAAATCAATAAAAAACTAAAAAAAAAAATTTTTTTTTTTCGTAATTCGCAGATATTTTCGAGTCTATTTGATCAAATGATCTGAAATTTTCAGGAAAGTTGATGGCCAACATGCTCTTTCAATCGCCGCCTTAAACATCCAAATCGGTTCATTAGTTCAAAAGTTACAAAGAGTTTACATACATACACACACACACACACACACACACACACACACACACACACACACACACACACGCGCGCGCGCGGACATCATTCCGAAAATAGTCGGAATAGCTTCCTAGGACCTCAAAACGTCGACATCTGATGAAAACTCGATTTTCGAAAATCGGGGTGAAAACAATAACTTCCCGAAATTCTCGAAAATCGTCGATTTCCATAGCGGAAAGTTAAAAATACTGTCTACTTACGGCTGTAGTATTCGGACGTCAATCAAATTTAAAATTTATAATTTATAGAAGAGAATAAAATATTTATTAAAAATAATAACTGCAATGTAAAATGTTTTCACCATTCTGTGTTGTTGAAATTAAAACTTTTTTTAATTTTTGAATTTTATTAATAAATTAGTACTAATTTTTTTATTTTGATCAGCACAAAAATTAAAAATTTATTTTCATTATTTAACTTGGGGTGAATAATATTACGGGATGAAATTTTAAATATTGGAAAATTGAAAACTTACGAAGGAGTAATAAAATGTTAAAACTGCAACAACAATTAATACTGAAAAACAGAAGGAGATTGCTGAAGACGAAAACCAAGAAAAAAATGGTAACGACGACAATAAAGAAGACGTGGAGTAACAAATTATTTGTTTATAATCATTTGCAAATTTTCAATAAAGGAAAAAATTTTTTTATTATTTTTTGTGTTTATGATATACATATATATGATATGATATATGATATTTAGGATATGATAATTTTTGAGAACTATTTTCTTTTAATAATAAATAAAATTCGTAATCAATAAAATATTCAACTTTTAATCCTTTCACTTTTAATTATATTATGATTTAATTATCAATTATTGAACATTGTTTTGGAAATAGCGCACGCCAAACTTTGAATTTTATATTTCTGTAATTTTATTATTTTTTATAAATATTTTATTCTTTTCTATAAATTATAAATTTTAAATTTGATTGACGTCTGAGTACTACAGCGATTGTAAAACCGTAAGTAGAAAGTATTTTTTTTTTTTCATTTTTTTCATTTATTAATATGATAATAATAATACTCGCGTAAAATTATTTTTTTTTATTATTTATTAATTTAATTTTTTGGAAAGAAATTAAATTAATAAATTAAAAAAAAAAAAAAAATTTTTTCATAACACAGAATGGTGACAACTTTTTAAATTGCAGTAGATGACAACCACTGAGCCCAGGCTTGCACGCGCCCTCTAGCTCTGTTTTTGCAGCTCCGTTACTGACAGCGTGATAAAATGTAAGCAACTAATTATTTTGTTTTTTTAATTAATTTTTTTCGCGAAAATAATAAGCTCCAGGAGATTGGTTTTGGACTGTTCTTATTCAGAATTTATCGCCCTTTAATTTAATACCACTCATCATAGGGTTTTACATTAATATATAGAAGTTTTTTTATGAAAATACACGGTGTCTCGGCTTGCCTATTGTTATTTTCTTATTTATTTAAAAAACGCGGCCGAATTGAGATTTCTTATTATTATTTTCGTGATCTACGCATTTTTTTACATATTATCAATAAAAAAAAATCCGGTAGTTAATTTCCCCCTACTACGCTTAAGAGTAATTTAAGTGGACTATAATACCCCATTTTTCATCATTTTATTTCATCCAATCCTTCAAAAACTCGAGATCAATTCTTTCATAAACCTCAATTTTTTTCAAAACTTTTACTACATCATCCGTTAGTTTTTCATCGCTTATATTTTTTTCAACTGGATAAATAACTTCATCAGTATTTATAGTTTCTGAGCCATCAACACGGAAAAAAGAGCAGTTGAAAAATTACAGTTTCTATAGTAAAAACAGGCCTTCCGATCAAAAATCTTTAAACATTAAAGCTTAAACTGTAATTTTTAGAAATTTTTTTTAGTAATAAAATTAACACAATTTTAAGCAGAAAATTTTACAGTTTAAAATGTAATTTCAGTTAAATAAATCTCTAAATTATTATTTCCTTTTTATATTAAATCCTTGCTTTATTGAAAAATTAATAGTTGATAGGTGAAACTGTAATGATTAAAATTTATTGATGATGTATTTTTTGCTTTCTGAAATAATGCTTCTTATCTATTCATAATATAAAAATTACACTGTGAGTTATCAAATGCCGTGAGTGATAAATGATTTGAGAAAAATCTCAGCTCACACTGTAATAATATTTTAATTCTATGTCTTAAGAAGAACACTACTGTATAAAACTGTAATATTAACAATTGAAAGTGTAATTTCGATTAAATTAATTTATAAGAGAATATCCACATAAAGCAAATCAAAATTACAGTTTCGTATAGCAAATTATAAATTTCAAAAAAAAAAAAAAAAAAAAAAAAAAATTTAATTATTTTTTATTATCATTATTACCATTATTAGTATTATTGTTATTGATTTCATCAATTAATAACAATATCCGAATGGTGAAAGTGATTCCAAGTGAAGTCCACCCTCAGTCCGTAAATTTTATAGTGTGAAAAGTTTATTTTTCAAGATTGAGGATTTCACTTTTTGATATCTCACTCACGCTAAGGCAGTGACCATAAGTCGAATATTGTCAGGAAGGCATCTTGCCTATAGTTCGAGTAACTAAATGCTATAAACAAGTATAAACTTGTGCTTTGTGCATCAGTTATATAGATAGTTCTTTATTAAATGTGATTGCGTCAAGTCATAAATTTTATGTTATTATTTGAATTATTAAATAAAAGTTTATATCGTTAAAATTGAATTTTGATTGAAAGTTTTGTAGTACTATTAATCTACAATAGTTAATAGTGCTGATTAATATATAAATGAAGAAACTCAATGCAAGAGCAAACTAAAAATCAAAGTCTAAAAGCTCTTGCTAATTTATATTATAGTAAGAAAAATTTGCCTTACATTGTAGCTTTGCAACATCAAGCATGCCAATATTGAAATTTTTCATCATATTCGGACAATATTTATGAATCAGACATAGGATTAACTGATTCTGTCACAACTTCTATTGAAGGGTATGAATAATATTCCAGTACAACCTCATTATAAGTTTCACGGAGAGAAAAATATCGCCAGATTAAGTATTTGTATCGCTATTCTGGCCGTACGCTGTATAGTCATCTTACTTCACACGATACGCCGTATAGCCAATTCAGCTATACAGAGTATCTTTACAGTGGCGATCTGTATCCTTATTTTAGGCATTTGATGAATCGCTGACATGACTATGCCGCAAACTCTGTATTTAGGCATACGGCAACCCAGAACGATGAAACGTATAGCCAATTTAGCTATACGAATCCTCACGCTGGCGATACAAATACCTATACCAACGAAACTACATATCGTTACAAAGGCTATTCTACGTATTGTTAAATTAAATAAAGGAATACTTATCCTAACCTAAATACGTGTAAAAGCGATTTATATTTTAATTCACTTAACTAGGTACTTTATTTATTTAATATGCTACTACAATATACTGCGCAGAGTGGCAGTGGATATATATATAACGAATGATACAAATATAATTAAGATACGGATGAGGAGTGTACAATATGGGTCACTACGTGACGAGGGTATCGGGGGTTGCGCCGGAACTGCATGTCTCCTCGTTGTCCTCTAGTCCCACTGCTTGTAGTTGGTGGGGGTAGTCTATCTATGGGGGTGCGATTGACGTCACACTGACGTCAGAGCCCTGAGTCCCAAGTGCCCGCAACCACGAGCTCGGGCTATGAGAATTGCTGCTGCTTACAGTCGGCCTTCCTGACATTCGTCACGTCCTCGGGACGTCAGCATCCGGAGGAGAGCACGCGGAGGCCATACTCCGAGTCACTCGACGTTTTTCTATAACAGTAGAAATTAATATTAGTAATTTGTGTTCCTAGTAGCACACAACATGCAAATAGACAGCTGCGGGTGCAGTCCAACTGCCTTAATTTCATGCAACATGCTAAAATCATGCGTGGCTACTCGACGTTTTCCGAGTAGCACCATGCGCCAGTCTTGGCGACCTCGACAACGTTATCATGTTGCCAGATCATCAAAACTACAGTCACTCGAGCCACCACCAACCGGTGCAGGTCGTATCTCACGACATTTCGCAACTCAAGATGACTGTCCGCCCTCAGAACCACCACCAACCGGTGTGATCGTATTCATGACCCTTCGCAGTTCTGCCAGCCTCCAGAACCACCACCAACCGGTGTGATCGTATCCACGACCCTTCGCAGTTCTGTCAGCCTCGGGCCTCGCACCTCGAACCACCACCAACCGGTGCAGGTCGCACCCTACGACTTTTCGCAGTTCGAGTGCCTCTTTACTCTCGTCAGAACCACCACCAACCGGTGCAGGTCACACAAGTGTGACTTTTCGCAGTTCCTCCGATAATTCAGCCTCTAGAACCACCACCAACCGGTGCAGGTCGTACTCTACGACTTTTCGCAGCTCTAGAGGCCCCCTTCTGCCTTAATGTAGATATGGATCGTACCCGGCAGCGCAGGTGCTGAATCAGAATCCTCTGAGCTGTCACTGGAGCTGGAGTCGCTGACCTCTGTACCACACATCTTCAGCTTCTCGCCCGGAAATACCCCACTGTAGGGTTTCTGTGTCCGCTCCGCCCCTTTGACGTCCTCAACGACATAACGGTCCTTGTCGAAGACCTTGGTGATTTGATATGGCCCAGTGTACTTTGGCAGTAGCTTTTTACTCAGCCCGTCATTTGAGCTTACAACGCGTCTAGCCATTACTATGTCACCACAACTGAACACTCGAGGCGAAGCTCGTTTCCGATCGTACCGAGCAGCCTGCTGTTGCTGAGTCTGCTCGATAACCCGTTGTGCCTCCTCAATATCTTTCGTACGGTCATAAGTGCAATCACTCTCACCCAACTCATTTAATACTTGTGATTCAGTCGAATGTCGTGGTCGAAACCCGAACAATAATTGCGAAGGTAGTTTCCCTGTTGCCTTATTCACGGTTTTATTTAATCCCCAGATTACCCTAGGTAATTTACGATCCCATTGAGGTTCTTCCTCAACGCTCGCAGACAACATACCTAATATTGTTCGATTATATCTTTCTACCTGCCCGTTAGCCCTGGGTGTCTGTACAGCAGTTTTAACATGCTGTATATTTTTCTCTTTACAAAACTCGATACAATAACCCGATGTCGTCAATCCTCGCGGCATCTTGCTCCGATGTGACCGGACTCCGACTCAGCGCGTCAACGTGGGGCATCTTTATACCTGCTCGGTATTCGATCGCACAATCGTACTCCTGCAATTGAAGCCACCATCTCGCGACGCGAGGGAGAAGATCACGCTTGACAAAAGTTGCTCTCAACGCGCTACAATCGCTGATAATTTTAAAACGCATCCCGTATAGATAGACGCGATAACGTTGTAAGCTACTCACTACCGCCAGTGTTTCGAGTTCGTAGGAATGATACCGTTGTTCTTCCTTTGTTGTTTGCCTACTGTAATAAGCGACGGGTCTCAACATTCCATCGTCCTGTTTTTGAAATAATATTCCGCCTACACCAATCTTGCTAGCGTCTGTATGTAACTCGGCTTCCGCTCCATGTTTATATAATGCTAGCACGGGTCTGCTTACAAGTTTTTCCTTTAGTTTTTCAAACGCGTCCCTCTGTTCATCGCCCCAACGCCAACTTTCACTTTTCTTTGTGAGCAGAGTTAGGGGTCTGGCAATTACAGCAAAATTCTGTATGAATTTTCTAAAGTAACTGGCAAGACCAATAAATCTTCGAACTCCATGCACATCTTCGGGTACTGGCATCTATGCGACAGCTTCGATTTTATGACCGCCCGGCCTAATCCCTTCAGCGTTTATTTCGTACCCCAGGTAGTCGACCGTTGTTTGTAAGAACGTACATTTACTTAGTTTTAAAGTTAGCCCAGCATGCCGTATTTGTTCCAACACGCATCTCAATGCTTCAAGACCGGTTTGCACATTTGTTGATGGTATAAGAATGTCATCCATGTACGCAAGGACATGAATTTTTCCTTTAAGAGGTGATATTATTTGATTTACAAGTCTTTGAAACACTGAGGGTGCATTTGCTAGCCCAAACGGCATGCGGAGGAACTCATACTGTCCATCTGGTGTTACAAACGCGGTTTTCTCGATCGATTCTTCTGCTACTCGTACCTGGTAGTACCCTGAGAACATATCTAATTTTGTGAACCGCGAGCCCCCTTGTAGTTCATTTAGTTGATCTTCTATTAACGGTAGCGGCTGATGATTTTTTTTTGTAATTGCATTTAATGCGCGATAATCAACACACATACGCACTTCGCCGTTCTTTTTACGGACTAACAAAATAGGACTTGAGAACGGTGAATTGGATTCGCGAATAATACCATTTTCCTTTAATTCATTGACTATCTCTCGTACTTGTTCTCGCTCTGCATATGACAATCTATACGGCCTGTAAGTCACGACTTTATCTCCCGTCAATTCTATTTTTATTTCTGTGGCATTCGTTTGCCCTAACTCGCTTATGTTAAACGCAAAGCAATCTCTATATTCGTCTAGCAATTGAAAAAGACCGTCCCTTTCAACCTCAGGTAGCCGACCTTCTACCTGGACTTGATCCCTCGGTATTCTATCTTTCTCTATTTTCGTCATTGCACAAATTTTTCGAACTTTGTGCTCGTCTATTGTCTCCTCTCGGGCCTGTTCAGCTCTGGCGACAATTTTATCTTTATTTATTATGAGTGGACTATCGGAAAGATTTATGACCGGCAATATAGACGAATTTGTGTCTATCATACACCGAGGAACGCAATGTTCCCGGCCTTCCTGCCCGCGTACACTAAGCTCTATATACAAATCACCAATATAATTGTCATTTAATTTTACCTTGATATCTGCTGATTGCTGCGGCGGGATGACTGTCGTCTCCGTGGCCCATAATGACATCTTGCGAGGTGGCAGCGTGTCTAACCCTGTTAGTGAAACTGCCGCCTTGTGAAATACTCTCAATTCACCATCTCCTGATGCCGTCCTGACTCCTGGTAAGTCAAGGAATGGCTGTCCCACAATTACCGGGACAGTCTGCAGGTCGTCTGGTACGATGTGCACGTTGACCTCTCCTTCGGCGAGGTCTACTCGTAGTTTCGCCTTGGCGATCCCGTACGGATGAACAATGCCTCCACCGAAGCCTCGTAGTACTTCGTCCGTCGGTTTAATCTCCAACTGCAAGCTATCCGTATCTCCCTTTCTCAGGGTGACACACTGGCTCCCGGCGTCAACATACGCTTTCAGGACTTTTCCGTTGACGGTGATATCTATGAACCTCGAGTCACCGGCTCGTGGCTCAGATCCGATGGCTAAGATCTTCTTCTCTCCGTCGCCTTCCTTCTTAGCTTTTACGCACCGGCTCGCTACGTGGCCCAACTCGCCACAACGGAAGCACTTGACTTGAGCTGCTGATTTGTCTGCGGTCCTTTTTCCTCCGCAAATTTCTTGGTCCCCTGACTACTTTTGATGGTATCAGGGTGAGGCCGACGAGGCTGGGGAAGGTTCCGGTGGTGCCGGGCGTGCCTCGAAGTCTCTCTTGCCTGATGTCGCTCAGTCGGTTTCACCGTCTCCTCGACGGTACTTAGGAATACTCGGAGTTCTTCCGGTGTTAGGAAGCGATTCCTCGCGATCGTGAGACTCAGGGAGTGATCAGTGATCCCGTCAGCGATGCAATCGGCTGCGTCCAATCCTTGGAGGCCGCAAGCCGCGACGAGGGATGATTTGGCAAAGAAATATTGCATCATCGACTCGTCTGACCTCTTCTTCCGGTCCAGCATCGCTCGCATTCTATCTGGCATCCTCCGATGCACCGTGAATGCCTCAGTGAGTTTCCTCTTCCATTCCTCCCATGAAAATGCGACGGACTCTAATCTCTCGTACCACTGGTACGCCGTGCCTTTTAACTTATCCATCGCCAGGTTGGCGGTGATGACGTCGTCTCATCCGTTGATCTTCTGAAGTTCCTCGACCTTCTGGATCCACACCTGGATGGTTTGGTTCCCACTTTCTGGGTTGAAGATGGGGGTACGTCATCCGTCGGCAACGCTGTGCGACCTCGGTCGCTCGGCTGGCACTCTCATAGCATCCGCGATTCTAATAATCGCCTCTTGCAAATCGGAGACTGATGTGCTACGTGACGATGTTCTGCGACCACTGTGTTCGGCTCTTCTGTCCTCGCTGTCGTATCTATATGGGTCACGACGATAGCTGCGATCCCCATAGTCGTGCCGATTGTGATGAGGTGCTGGTCCTCTCGATAAGGATCGTCGTGAAACCGATCGCCGACGTCGATCTCTGTTTACCGACCGAGACGGCGTCGTCCCCCGAGACAAGCTATGTTGCCTATCTCTCGCCGTCGGTGAGTGCTGCGATGCGCTTCTCTGTCCCCTGGACGCATTACCTCCCTCCGGCGGTGGAGTGTAGTGCGAAAGACTTCGCCTTGAATTTTCGTTACACACTGGTTTCACCATTTTCACTTGCACTATAGTCACCTCACTACACAACTAATAACTCGCGCACGGATTGCTTATCCCACTTCTGATATGTAAAAGCGATTTATATTTTAATTCACTTAACTAGGTACTTTATTTATTTAATATGCTACTACAATATACTGCGCAGAGTGGCAGTGGATATATATATAACGAATGATACAAATATAATTAAGGAGGTTCATCGGATAATCACTTTTCTTACCATATCTTTCAATTTTTAAACACAAATACTTTGAAGTGTCCTGTATACGTAGGAATTTTTTAAAATAGTCCTTGCGGTACTAAATTTCGAAATATTAACAATTAAAAATTGTACATTTAACATGCATTCCCTATGTTGACCGTAGTTAGAGTGAGCATTTTATTAAATAACAATCATACTTTTCTTACAACATTTTTTTAAAAGCTGAAAATTATTAATTCAATTTATAACAAGTAATTTTTTTCAATAAAAACATAAACGAGCGGTATTCATTTTTTTGTAATCAATTTTTAAAGTTTGTTACTTTTAATGAGTTTCAAGCTTTCTCCCATAACCTGACGAGTGAGAGATAGTGACTTGGCAACGTTGTAGTGCGCGGGAAGTTCAAAACACAGTAGAAGCCCAACAGATTTAAATAATTACGAATTATTTTTTAAATTTAGAATTTTTTAAATTTAGTCGTGAAGTCATTGTTATTTATTATTTATTATTTGTTGTCTCCAACTATGTATAATCTTGAAATTATTCAAAACACTTTCTACAACACATGCTCAAGGGGAAAAATATTCCAAGTTAGAATGCAACGTAGCCAAGTCTGAGAAAAGACGCAATGGGATCATTTTTATACTTCTGCGCATATAAAAGGATGCGAAAAAGTGTACTGTATCTCAACCACTTCTTATTGTAGTTAGAATGTTTTACACGGAAGAAATCTTTCTAAAAGTTGCGAACTACTGCTACCGATGAACCTCCTTAAGATACGGATGAGGGGTGTACAATATGGGTCACTACGTGACGAGGGTATCGGGGGTTGCGCCGGAACTGCATGTCTCCTCGTTGTCCTCTAGTCCCACTGCTTGTAGTTGGTGGGGGTAGTCTATATATGGGGGTGCGATTGACGTCACATTGACGTCAGAGCCCTGAGTCCCAAGTGCCCGCAACCACGAGCTCGGGCTATGAGGATTGCTGCTGCTTACATACGTATCTTTATTTTAACGATACTATAGATTATTAAATTAATATGAGAGTATTCCTAAATTATGTATACGAATCGTTATTCTGACGATACGGCATTTGAGGATACATTGGATAGTCATTCTAGTGATATTTTTCTCTCCGTCTAGTCGGTTACATGTTACTTCCCCTCTATTTCTTTTCGTTCGGAAATACTACCCCCGCTTCAGTTCCACTAACGTAGTTTTTCAATTGTCGTGAAGAGATTGCTTCTGCAGTCCTTTTTATAAGTTATTAAGTATGTGCGTAGATAAATGACAAACGACAACTAACTTATAAAAGGACTGCAGATACAAACAAGAACACAATGCATACATATGCAAAAAACTGAGCGATTACCGAGTAAATGATAAGAGTAGGGGAAAGCTATTTCCAAGAAATTTTTCGCTGACAGCTCCTAACAGTAACTTATAACCAGATTGTACTGTATATATCATATATATTATATATCAACACAATTAAATCCGAAAACAACTAAAAAAAATCGGTCTGTCAGTTGACCCTGCGGGCCAGCTCCAAAACTTCCTGCCGTTTTCGAGCTCCTTGAGCTCGAAATTATTGTTGAGAATACATTTTCGAGCTCTTCGACCTCGAAAATACTTTTGTATGCCTTTGTTTTCGAAAAATAACGTTTCTTACCATTTTTTCTACAACGAAATCTCTCGAACGAATTCACCGATTGAGACGGTTGAAGTGGCAATCGACGTGTTTTATTGAGTTCTAGAGCTGATCACATTTTAAGATTGATTTATTAAGACGTTTTAGAGCTGATTAGATTTTGGAATCAATCCATCGAGCGAATTAAATGTTATTCAAAAATAGTATATTACACACCTAGGGAAGTAAAATAAGAAATGTCTCAGATCACATGTAATTGTTGGCCGAGGCGAAGCCGAGGTCAACAAACATGTGATCTGAGGCTTTCTTATTTACTTCCCGAGGAGTGCATACTATTTTTCTCCTCGACGGAGGCGGAAAGCGGCAACTTCGTTTTGCACTGCAGGACGAAAGTTGACGCTTTCCGCCCGGAGGTGAGAAGAAACATTTTTAAAAAAATTTTATTTTTAAAATATCTCCGAACGTACCCAACCGATTAAGCTTAAATTTTCAGAGCTTATAGTAAATAACAAGCCGCGTCGAATGACACCTCGACGATCAAAATCAGTTCATTCGTTCAGAAGTTACAGAATATTTACATACGTATGTACGTACACACATATATACATACACTCGGACATCATCATGAATTCAGTCAGGATAGCTTCCTAGGACCTCAAACCGTCGACATCTATTGGAATTTTAATTTTTGAAAATCGGGGTGAAAACAATAGCTTCCCGAAATTTTAAAAATCATCGATTTCCTTAGCAGGAAGTTAAAAAATAATATTATACTGTACAGAGATAAGAATTTTTATTGTACAGATTCAAGAGAAAAAAAAAAAAAACATATTACTTTATGAAACTGTAAATTTTATAACCTTAAGCTATAGTTATCTGTTGCAGAGCAAGAAATATTTAAACATTTATTTCAATATATTTTTAAACTAAAATAATTTCTAAATTTTTATTGGGGACCGACCATAAATTTTAAATTTATCTTACTTTACGTTTTTACTTAATCCGTATACTCATGTAAACATCTGTCGACAAATTGTTTTACTATTTTAAATTCTGTAGTTTACACAAGTTTTTTGTACCTTATCCTTGAATTCTTTCAAGTTTATATTTTTCTAATCCTCTAAGTACCTTTCCTATTTTATTGCCCTAACATCTTGTCACAACATGGACAAAACTTATCATCTGGATCTACCACTTCCACTGTCCTTCTCATCCCTTCAACTTCCATTCTTAAACACACCTACTACCTAATTAGCATACATTTTCACCAATCAGCCTAACTCTACATCCCCAAACGAGAAAATTATCCTGCCCCCTGACCTGCAAGAGTGGTACATCGCTACGACGACCAAAGAAAAAAATTACTAGACAACTATCTCTCTATCAAGTCGGTTCCAAACTTATCACTTAAATTTTTGTAACTTAGTGCGGAGTAATAAAGAAAAACCAGAAAATCAAATCCTCATTTTTTCATCAATATTAAAAAAACATCACCTTTCTTATTCCATTATCAAATTATTACAATCAATTATCATCAAGTATCCGGAGACACGGTAGTGTCTCGCGCCAAGTACACGTTCAAACACATATGTGTGTTTGACGACCGTGTCTCTATTCTGGAGTCAGAGGCCTGTTTAACCTCTCTCGTATTTAAAATTGAAAATTATTAATAAATTGGACATATTATTGTATGGTATCTATTTCTTTATTAATAATTATCTTATTACTATCGAATTTTATTGTAATTTGCCTATTTTAGTAATTTATGAAAAAAAATTTTTTTTTTCTAATTCTCGTGCGCCGATTTAGGGATCTAGAAGACTTTTCTCCGTTTTTATCGTAATTTTCGTCTTTCAGCTATGTTCATATCATAGTAAAACATGAATGTAGTTAGTTTCAAATTCTTTTGAATTATAGATTGCTTCAGGTTGACAACTTAACAAAAATATTTTCATGTAGTAGGTGTATACATACAAATGTCTGTTTACAAATTATATAAACTTTGGTGTGATAATTGAAATTAGTATCATACTACTGATTAATATTTTGAGAATGTTAGTCGATCTATGTACTTAAAATTTTAACTTACTATTCCAAACCTAATAGTCACATTGATTGCAAGTTGACAGAAATTAATGGCCGGGATTCAAAGTCAAAATGACTGCAAAAAGTTAATGTTCAATAAGTTGACATCAACTTTTTGTCAAACGGAAAGTAACCATCGTTCTTCGGATTTTTTAGCAATTTTCAAGCGACATTTTATATCAACTTATCTTTAAAATGCAGCCGTGTAGATGTAGCAATTAATGCCTGTTATACTACACTCAGAACTGTTATACTGTAGTATACTAGGCATTGATGACCACATCTGTATATTAAGGTCAATTTGTAGGTCAAGTTTAATTCGTCTATGCATGTAATTGCTTGGCAAATCTACCCTGATAGTCAAGTTGGTGGCAAGGTGGCGACGATCTACTGCCGCAAGCTGTCGCTAAGTTGGCCGCAAAAATTGGCATTCCATTGGTTGGCAATTTGCTACTAACTTTCTCAAAAAGTTGATAGCAACCTCTCTAACAGCACAGTTTGTTTAGAAATAGTTTACAAAAGTTTCCTTAAATTTTTCGATAAATGTTCGTCAACTTCGGCCTTTTTGTTTTTGATGACAATTTGTTCACAACTTGCTTTTACAATTTGATGTCAATTTGTACCCGAATCAGAAAGCAAATTCACTTCAGAAGTAGTACACTAATTCTCGTCAAATATGGAAAAGTATGAAGTTGACAGACATTTTTCGAAAAATTCAAGAAAACTTTTATTTCTAATAACAAAAGTTATCTCTAAGTTGAAAAAAAATTTTTAAAATAATGGCAAATTTTTCGTTCCCATTTTCGCTGTCAAATTGTCAGCAAAATTCGGGCAGCAACTTTCGGTAATTTCAATTGTCAAATTACTGTCAATTTCGATTTAAAGTGGCTATTACCCTAATAGCCACTTTGCGTTGAAATTGACGGTAATTTAATGTTGAAATTACCTGAAATCTACTGCCCGAATCGGTGGACAATTTTACAGCAAAAATTGAAAATAAAAATTTACGGTAAAATTTTCTTCAATTTGAAAGTAAACTTGTACGAAAAAAAACGGTCGGTAATGTTCATTTTTACCATTTCAGAAGGCAAGCAAATTTATGCATAAAATTGTCTACAATTTGAGCGTAAAAATATACTTAACAATTTTTCAAGTTAAATTAACGATAAATTGACATCAAATTTGCGCGAAAATTGAAGACAACTTTTTTCTAGTCAATTTTTGAAGTGAATTTGCATTGTAATTCGAGCATTAATCTTACCTCAAATTCAATAGCAAGTTGCATACAACTTGTCGTTAAGAATTGAAAAGTCCTAAGTTGACAGAAATTTGAAGAAAAATTCAACGAAACTTTTGTACAGTAAACTTTTGCTCGAGCAAGCTGTGCTGTTAGGGTAGGGCTGTAACCAACAGGCCAACAGTAACAAAAGCTAAAAGTTTTCGACAACTTTTCGTCAATTTGGACGCAACTAATGTACACCAACTTTCTGATCAGAAAGACAGCCTATCAAGGTAAAATAACTCCCTCAAGTTCGCGGGGGGAATTTAATTTTTTGCAAATTTTTTTTTATTAATTTGTTTTTTCGTCATTTCTTCGTCAATATTCGCTTTAAATAATTATTTGTTCGTTTTTTATTTTTTTTAAATAAATTTTTAGAAGATAATTTGAAGTTAGCGGTGACTATACTCATTTTTAATCCCTGTTAGTTTTTTTTTTTTCAATTTAACTTGATTTGTTTGATAATGTGATACAAAAATAGGGTTCTTTCGATTATTTTTATATTTATAATTAATTATTCAAATGTTGATTATGCTCGTTGTTCTGATGGTAGTTGTGCGCACGCGCAAATGTCTACTTTAGGTTTTCAATTTTGTAAATTAAATTTATTGTGGTTGACTAAGATTACGCTCTAGTAAGTACCTGAATACTCTTATAATGTGCTAAATAATCAACAGGATTTGGAAATTACTTGATAAAATATCTCTTTTAATTAAAACATAAATAATAATGAAAACTATAAAAAATTGTAAACCTAGAGCAGACTATTGCGCATGCGCAACACTACTATTAGATAAACAAAAATAATACAAATTTTAATAATTAATTATAAATATAAAAACAAACGAACGAGCGCTATATTTGGTAGGATATTAACAAACGAATCGAGATGAATGGAAAAAAAAAGAATAGAAAATGAGTAGGCGAGACCGGGGCAAGACGGCCCACCCAAGCCGATTATTATTCTTTGTGGCTTTTAACCATCAAGTCGATCTACTCTCGTCCAATTTTCACTCAATTTACTAAAATTTTGGTGAAGCTCCTGAAAAAAAATTTTTTTTTTTTAATTGTAAAAAAATTTCCCGCGTTCCAAATGTTTATATTTTTCTCTTTAACAACTGTATTCACTTTTATAATACTCGAAATAACCTTTTTTGATATAATACGAGTAATTTGTTCACTTCTGTAGAAAAAAATTGAGTGTTTTAATTTTTTTCCAAACATATCACTGAATACTGTACCGAATTTTATAAATATATTATTCATATTGTTACATATAATAGTTATAATTATTCTGTTGGACCCTATAACAAATTATATGAATAAATTAAAAGTTCTTTAATAAAAAATAACTTAATTGATTAATTATTATTTATCTAATGAATAAAAAATTAATTATTGGTATTTTTAACTTTTTCAAATGCTCTATTTTACTCCAAATCCATAGAATTAACCAACAAATGATATTTTTATTAAATTAATCATGACTACGTTATAATAATATGAAATACATTTTTTTTTAGAATTTTTGAGTGGTTCATTTTACCCCTACTTTCACGTATACGACTAAAAATGAGTAAATAATCTGAATTTGTGACCATCAAAAGAAAACAAGAAAAAAAAAATTTTGGTTCAGGGGGCCGTCTTACCCCGGTCTCCCCTATAGTCACCGCAAACTTCAAATTAATTTTTAAAAATTTATTTTAAAAAAATAAAAAACGGACAAACAATTATTTATAGCAAACATTGACGAACAATCGACAAACAAACGAATTGCTAGAAAAAATTTGCCGAACATTGAATTCCCCACGCCAATTTATGGGAGCTAAGTTACGTATTGTACGACAAACCAGACATTAGAACAAGAAAGCCTGAAACACGCCTAGGATAATAACAGAGAATCATCTGACCACTAAAGAGTCTCGTTACAATTCTTCCAGTCTTGGAGTGATCAACAAATTTTGTTCTTTTAGTTATTTTTATTTATAATAAATATTC
The DNA here is from genome assembly GCA_030273425.1 of Microplitis manilae. Taxonomy (NCBI): domain Eukaryota; kingdom Metazoa; phylum Arthropoda; class Insecta; order Hymenoptera; family Braconidae; genus Microplitis; species Microplitis manilae. The sequence continues at coordinate 13,144,866 of CP092720.1, read as the reverse complement.
AAATGCTATCACTTTACAAAAAGATTTGAAATCCTACAAAAAACAGATCCTCTGTATACTATCGCGCCAAGTACACATCCAACATTTATTTCTTAAAAAACCGTTTTTCACCATTTCTTTCTCCCGCGATAACTCTCGAACGAATTATCCGATTTTGATGTTTAAGGTGGCAATCGACGCGTTTTTTAAGTACTAGAGCTAATTAGATTTTGAAGTCGATCGTATGAGTTGTTTCTGAGAAATCAATAAAAAACTAAAAAAAAAAATTTTTTTTTTTTTGTTATTCGCAGATATTTTCGAGTCTATTTGATCAAATGATCTGAAATTTTCAGGAAAGTTGATGGCCAACAAGCTCTTTGAATCGCCGCCTTAAACATCCAAATCGGTTCATTAGTTCAAAAGTTACAAAGAGTTTACATACATACATACATACACACACACACACACACACACACACACACACACACACACACACACACACATACACACACTTGGACATCATTCCAAAAATAGTCAGAATAGCTTCCTAGGACCTCAAAACGTCGACATCTGATGAAAAGTCGATTTTCGAAAATCGGGGTGAAAACAATAACTTCCCGAAATTTGCGAAAATCGTCGATTTTCTTAGCGGGAAGTTAAAAAGAATCTTTTTTGTCGAATGAAACTGTAAAGATTGTAGCTTATATTTCATGTGTGAGCTTTTTCGGAATATAGATTCAAGCAAAAGAAATACTTTTTACTATATGAAACTGTAATAATAAAATTTTTTTGTCTCAGGAAATATAATTTGAAGAATTTGTAGAAAAATAACAGTGCGAGATCGTAATTTTAAAAATAACATTCAAAATTATTAAATTTGTTTACTATAGAGAGCTGGACAATATCAGGTTTGAAACTGTAATATTTGTTATGCCTGGATAAAAATTTAATTTTTACAGTTTCAAAGTCGCAGCGTTTTACTATACTATACGAAACTGCAATAAATACTTAGATATAGTTTAATTTTTCAACTGCTCTTTTTTCCGTGGATAATATGAATTTATTTAAGTATTAATACTCCGGACCGGAGGGACTGATAAATAACTTGATAATTAAGAAGATACTGAATAATCAATTCGAATTTTGTTACAATATTCTATATTTAACTCGAATGATTTAGAAATCCCATGTTAACATTTGTTGAATAAGCCATTAACTGTCGTATAGAAATAAAATAAAAATGTGTAAAACAGTTTGATCCACATATATACTTAGCAGGTGCCGACATAAAATTCAGCACAATTGTCGTATATAAAAGATGTAAAAGTAAAATGTCGATGCATGTACTAGATACAAGGAGTTGTATAAAACTGCTTAAATTGCAACGATAGAGAAGTGCACATTACAAATTTCCCAGTCGACGGAACACAGTTGCGTGCAGCAGGTGGAAGAGTAGATTGGATAAGGGACGAGGGCAAGAATGAAAAAAAAAAAGAACATGTGAAAAGAAGAGTGAGACGAAAAGAAAAAGAGATACAAGTGATAAGAGACAAAACTAGAAGAACGAAAAGGAGAGTAGGGTAAAAAAAAAAGGAACAGATAAGTGAGGTCGAGGAGCTGACTGCACATGGGGCAGAAAGTTGCACTTTCTTGGCCTTATGTACCCTTAACTCTGTCACCCCTTTGCCCTCTTGGGTTCAGAGCTTAGTATCTTTCATGTTCATTCCTTTTTATGACCTAAGCTTCGAACATTCCGAGAGAAGGACCGGAATGACGAAGTGCACATACAGAATAGAATGGGAACAGACAACTAGTTCTAAACGTTCCCATATCTTCATGAAAGGACAACCTTAAGAATTCCGAGAATCTTATGTGCACTATGAAGTTCACCTAACTTTTCTTTCAATCTTATTTTTATAGAGTCACTTCTGCCTTTAAAACTACGTCATTTTAATTATATTTAACTTTTTCTCTAACATTCTTATTTCTGTTTTGGAATTTTATCTTTCATTATTTTATTGTCATTTCTTTTGTGATCGAGAAACTTTTACTTCGTATTTCAAATTAGTTAGTATGATGAATATTTAGTGTCAATAAGCGTCTTTTATGACATTTTTGTTCATTTTATGAGTATATGAATACATGTAGGTGATTATTTGCAACATTGTTCATGTATTCAACTAAATAAATATTAAAATAAATGTAAATTATACTTGAAAAATATATCTTATATCATTTTTCTGAGCTGACTGAATAATAGTACCAAAAAAAAAAAAAAAAATAAGTTTTTTATTTTCTTAAAGCACCAAAAAAATAAAGTTATTAAAAAAAAAAGCCAACATTTACGTAAATAATTGAGTAGGTACAATATGTAAATATTAATAAATGAAATGGTTGATTTAGCTTTTTATTACTATCACAAATAAATTTTTTTCCACCGTCACTCTTACTTGAAGAGTTCTCGAAGCACTCTCGTCTCGAGGGTCATGTGACGTGATGGCAAAAAAAGAAAAAGTAGTGACTTTCTATGCCACAAATGTTGGCGTGAACAACTAACAAGTACATATTCATAGATTTTTTCTGTTAAAAGCACATCATAAACTTGAAATGTTACGTATTTACTATCATTAATTAAAACCTTTGTCAATGTAAAAAATCTCAGACAGAAATACACACGCAGTACTAAGGATACTTATTTCAATTATCATTTCAAAGTGTACCCTGATATTCTCACTAACGATACACTGAATGCACTGGATCAAACGATTATCCAATCCAATACATAATTCATTGAGAGGAAGTTATTAAT